>OZ023327.1:69071449-69158653 GCA_964007535.1 Brachyptera risi | reverse complement strand
ATATATATATATATATATATATATATATATATATATATATATATATATATATATATATATATATATATATATATATATATATATATATATATATATATATATATATATATATATATATATATATATATATATATATATATATATATATATATATATATATATATATATATATATATATATATATATACATATATATATATATATATATATATATATATATATATATATATATATATATATATATATATATATATATATATATATATATATATATATATATATATATATATATATATATATATATATATATATATACATATATATATATATATATATTTATATATATATATATATATATATATATATATATATATATATATATATATATATATATACATATATATATATATATATATACAATTGAAACAGTTACAAACAACTATATTGATTCAGGTCTGATACGATATCAAGTTCAACAATATTGATTTATATTTTATTGTGAAGATGTTTACGAACCCAAGTTATCCAGTATTTCTAATTCTCAAGTGGACTACTAATGGCTATTAAATGTGTGATAGAGATGGATCAAGTCTCCAATCAAGTTATCTGTTATGAGGACAAGCTACACCCAGACCTCCTCAATGAATAACAGGCCAAGCAGACAAGGAAGATAATGAATAATTTTGTGTATAGCGGTAACCATGGTGACCTAATACAAATAGCAGTGTTATTAAAAACAGACAATATTGAAAGCATAAGTGCAGACACATCATGACATCATTTTAATATTGCTCATACCCTATTAAAATATCTGTATTTGTGTATTTGACCGAGCGCAAGAATGATACGAAGTACAGGGTTGCCGTTGCTGCCTGGCAACTCATTCAACCAAAACGTAAGTTAATGAATTGTAAACTAATAGCGAGTAGAATTTAGTATTAGTATGAAAAGATCCTAATCCTGTCTCACAATTACTAGGCGTAGTTAGGCTAAAATTTTTGTTTTCATTTATGTATTGTATTTATAATCAAATAATGAATAGTAATTTTTTTTTTTTGGCTTTTATAGTGTGGCAAGACAAAGTTCCATAAATCTCAACATTTCGAATATTCAAAAAATATACCAATCCTTGCTGAAAGACCAAAACCTGGCATTGGAGGGATTCCGTTGGTGGGATCATCAACAAATACATATACAGCGGTATTTTCGAAAGGCAGGATTTCTCAGGTACCTCCTTGGCTGGCATTTGATAAACACGTCTTGTATTTTGACGCGTTCTTCAAAGAAACAGCGCAAGAACGACGTGGCTACACGTTCCGCATTCGCCAATGTAAGATCGCTTTCTACCTAGAAGATGGCACCACTCAGGTAACAGAGTTGAAGATACCGAATTCAGGTTTGAATCAAGGGACTCTGATAAGTCGCCAACTTATAAAGATGCCGCCTCCTCGAGAAACTGACTTTTATACTGTACTAGAGTTCAATATTGGTCAAGAAGTTGAGTTATACAGTAAAAAGTTCATGATCACAAATTGTGACAATTTCACTCGCACCTTTCTCAATCGATGTGGTATTTATGTGCCTGATCCTATAGATACACCGACGGATCCTTATTCGGAGCTGCGAGTGAAGATGGACACTGAATATACAGTAAGCCTACCATCACGAAAATCTAAACGAATGGTTCATCAGTTTGATCAATTCTTGCGATTTGATCGTAAATTACTGAATTTTCAAGCATATTGGGATGACCGAGAAACTATCGGAGGATTTATGCATTTGTTGTCAGTTCGATTCTACCTTGCTGATGACACCATGGAGATTATTGAGCATATACCTCCAAACTCAGGCCGAGACTACGGATGCTTTTTCCTCAGTCGAAGCAAGCTTCCAATGGTAAGAACTGATGCATCCGCTTCAACTTGATTCATTCATAGACATGATTCTTTCTCAAAAAGTTAGACATAAATGGAAACTTATGAATCCATGAAGTGTGGCATAAAAACGGAAAAATTAAAAAGCAATACACATTTGATCAAACTTCAAGCTTTCAGATTATTCTAGACACTGTTGAATACACTAGAGTCCATTTACAGTACATTTTTAAGATTTGGTTGTCAGCACCTACAACCGTACATTTATAATTAACACTCCATAATACTGTATGTTTTCCCAACTTATAATGTCCCTAATAAAAACTACTTTGATTTTCCATCAGACGTTCGATGATCTATCTACTGTGGGCTCAGATTGCCCGTCAACTATCTTAAATGTACTCCCGACGGGTTTCCTCAAGGGTCGCTTTTTGTACGACATTCTCAACACAGGGGACAACAAGAGGGATTATTACAAGGACAGTGACTTATTCATTGGAGCTCTAGTCAATGTATACGGACGCAGGATTGTTCTAATTGACTGCGATGAGTTTACAAAGGAATATTATCGTTCCAAGTATGGTATACAAGAGTTTATTGCAAAAACACGACCGTTGACTGATGAAGAAACAGAAGAAGCTAATCAAAAGATGCAACATTCAGCAATAGAACTACCACCTTGGAATGGTTTTGGAAGTTTCAAAGATTCAGCAGCGAATTGCCTTACTATCCTACCTCCTGCACCGAAAGAAGATTTTGTCAAGTTCCTGGAGAATGAACGAAGTGGCCATGACAGCCGGGTTCTTCGCTTCAAATCAAAGATGCTATCGACATCTAAAGATGATATGCTACGGGATTTTGTCTTGAGTTATCATTTGAGTGATGATACTATCGAGATTTACGAGTTGGTTCGACTCAACTCTGGTTTTAAGAAAGGCAGATTTTTCAAACGAGCAAAAATATATAAACCAAATCAAAATCTTTACACATCAAAACCCCCTGTGTGTTATAATATTGACGATTTATTTGTTGGAAACACTCTCATTATTAATAAGTATTCGTTTAATTTGATCCATGCTGATGAATATACTTATCGATACATGGAGACCAATGCCATACAATTTCCAAAAAGCAATATCTTAATAATCCTAAGTAAGATTCGAAAAGCATTAACACCAATATACAAAAGTTTTGTTGCTGAAAATTGGCCGACTGACCCGAACCAAGCAATATCGTTCAATGATATGCGACAATCTCTCGAGATACTACTTGGCAATGATATTACAGAGCACGAGATCATTTCAGTAGGGCGTTACTATAGTATGCAAAATCAAAAAGATAAGTTTACCAAAGTAAAACTTCGTGAAATCATTCACATTGAATTGCGAAGAATGTTGTACGATGATTTTCAACGTCTACTAGAAAACTTCCATTCAAATGATGTCACTCGGTCGGGATATATTACTCGCGAGCAGATGCTTATGACATTGCGCGGAGCTAAATTACCACTCGACAAAAACTTGGTTAACACACTTCTCGATCAGATTTGTAAGAATTCTGAGGGCAACTTGAGTTACTACGATTTACTCCGCGTATTGGATTACAGAACATGTCCAGCCTTGTGTATTGCTCCAGTAAATATTAAACAATTATTTGTACAACAAGAACAACAAGCAGACAATGTTCTAGGAATGGTAGACATTCAGTGTATAATAAAAGATATTGACTTGGAAGACACAATCAATATACAAAGTGGCTGAAATTTAAAAACTTGAAACATATAATATTGTGTCATGTTCAATTGAACGTGAACCATATAATATCAACCCAAAGTGGTGATATGACAGCTGCGCGTCAATAAGCTATTTTACTGTGATGAGTTTCAATAATGTAAAAGTGGTTGTCTTTTTGAAGAATCAATCATACAGCAAATTGTTCATGCAAATTCAGGCAAAAATCTATCAATGAATGAATACGCCTGAATCTTCACATTGCAAGTGTCGCTTGAATGATTAGAATAGAATACTTTTTTTCATTGTTTTTTTTTTACATTTCATTGTACACTATATTTAATACAGATTGGCCATTAAAACCAATGTCATGAAAATGGTCAGAAGATATGTTTGTATTCAGAGTTACATTTTCAACAAATAATTAGGAATGATATATAGATTGACTTAATTAAATTAATTATATTTTGTTTCTAGCTTGAACTATTGATTGATTCAAACCTAAATGATTAAACAACAAAAAACAACTAAAATAAAATGAATATGAAGAAAAATGAAAAAAGAATTTAAAAAAAAATTATTTCGAAATGATCTTCATCATCATAAATAATTTCATTTGTGAATATCGTTCTAACATGATGAGGGATGTGCAAAAACACCTGATTTCATGTAAAATTCTAATAATAATGCAAGGTTTCAATCAGGGGTGGACTGGGGGGTTAAGGGCCTGGTCGGGAATGGCATGAGCAAGGGCCCTTGGGTTCTGGAATTGACGAAAAGGAAAATGTGTTATATTGGTAGTAATTTGACACAACTTCTGATCTTAAACACTAGAATTAGTGCTTCTGGATAATGATTATTATGAATTGAAGAAAAACTAAATATATTTAGGCCTCTATTATTTTGTCAAGTCATATAATGAGATAGTATTACAGTAATTGTAATCACTCTGCTCATACTAGGTTGTGATGCTCTTTGGCATAGATGATTAAATTACATATAGGATGAAAATGTGTATCAAAACAGTTTGTTTTCATTCGTGATGGATAAAGATTTATTATTATGATGCCAATTGGAACAGAATTATTGCATTTGCATTGCACATTCAGCAGATATCAACAGAATACAAAAATCAATAAAACATTACATTTATAAAACATTAATTATACTGAATGTTACGTATAGTCTGATTGAAAATGTACAATAATCGCAGCGAAAATCTTCCTGTTGTGAATCTGCTGTTTCTTACCCTTTTAACTCCCGCCAAACTTTTTTTTTCACACTCAGAAAATGAATTTTCCGACTCTAGCCATGTTAAATTAGATTAAATTCCATCTCGCTGAGTTTCAATTTTTGGAATCTTATTTCAGTCACAAAAGAAATTGTATTATTTGTATTCAACAAAAATGTAAGGATTTGAGACCTGATATCTCCTAAATTTCACAGCACCATACAGAAGTGTACTTGACGCATTTTTAATACATAACAACAAAAGCATATGCCAGACATTTGAATTATGCTACTTCAGTTTTTTCCTTAATTCTCCAAAGCTGTCTGCGATTTGATCAATTATTCTCTCAATATTCAACTTTTTTCAAAAATTGTATTGTACATGTGATGCAATTATTAGCATGGTATTCGTTCCAAATTATCTTGACTACTCGTGGATCTGAGCCGTATTTCAGCTATTTTCAACTTGGAAAATGCCCTCTCACATGTATATTGCCTGCAGGGTAGAGTGAGTACATACTTGTTCACGAGAGATCATCTCGATCTTTTTAAATTGAATACTTATCACCAGCGCAATACAAGAGGCTCAAATGATCTTGCTCAGGACTATTGCAGATTGACCACCACATCAAGATCAACCCTTCAAGCTTGTAGAAGGATATTTGATAATCTTCCTAGGGAATTGAAAGGAAGCAACAATAGAACTGGATTCAAATCCAAATTAAACAATTTCTTACTGAATAATTTATTCTACAGCCTAGACAAATATTTTTTATACAATTGATTTACTGTTAATTTGTATCATTTGTTAAATTTTATTCTATCATCTGATGTGGTTCACACAATGACCTTGTGAATTAACCACGTAAAAATACAATACAATAAATACAGATTTCTGAAGCAGCTAGAATGCGTATAGTATATTTGTCCAACAGAGCAAAAGCGCAAGGTGGGCACGTATTATTACATTTTCTCACTTGAGCATACATTTCAGAGGTATTATTGTAATGTAGCCTTTTCACAGTATAAAATGCTAATTTTTAATACTTGGGGTACCAAAATCAGGTTGAGAAATCTTCAGTTATGGTGTCATTGGTGTACACTCATTGTCGCCCAGAACTGAGCCCGAGTTTACTAATAATGGCAACAGTTTCTTTAAACTAAAAACATGCTACCCAAGTATGTGTGCATTTAAGTGAGTTAATTTCCCACTGTCTTTTTTTTTTAATTTCAATCACATACGATATTCAAGTTTTGTTCTCCTCAGGTGATTGATAACGAATTGTCATACAATTCATGTGTCGTGGAAGTGAACGAGCGCCATGAGCATCTGTTACGGATGAAAACTGATGTATTACAACAAGTACAAGATCTTATTGAACAAAGTGATGAAGTGATAAAGACTGTCACTGTAGTGTACTTCCAGATACAACAAACTGTTACTGCACCGTGGCCTAACCAGGTAAAAAAATCTACTGCAATGAATGCAAGTGTATGTGACAGCTTTTTGTATTGTTTTGTTTGCACATTTGACCTCAACATTTTCACATGGTACCCATAATGACAACTTGGCTCGTGATAAAATAAACTTCATACACAGGTACCTATATTATATTACATTACTGGTATACATTCCAGCATTAGGTTGGCCGTTCGATTTCAATATTTTCGATAGATTCAATATTACACCATAAGACTTCGATTCAATATTAAATTGGGATATTTGATAATCTTTCAATTCAATATCGAAACGATGACCGATATGAAAAAAAAAATCAGAAATTGCTCAAATAAGTAATAAGTCAAAAACACAAGTGACAAAATACAATTGAAAAGTGAATACCCAACCAAAAGTGAGTAACATAATTTTGTCTTTTATTGTATAATGGGTGGAAAACGGACTGAAACATTATCACATGATTAATTAAGAATCATAACTTCAAATCTCGAATTTTTTCTATTCAATATTTTCGATTCAATATCGATTGAAAATTGAAAATTTTGATACATCTTAATCAATTTTTGATATTAAAATGTCGATATCGTTTGCAATTTTCTTATCAAATGGCACTTCTAATTAGGGTATCCAAAACAAATACAAAGATTCCCCTTTGTTCCAAATTGGGTTTTTCTCTGTCTGTTTATTAATCTCCCTGGCCCCCTTGCCAGATTTGCCTTAATCTTGTTTAACTTAATCTCATTTTATTTTAACCATAAAACCTCAATCGATACAACTCCAACATTGGCAGATACTCCATTTTGGAGTATTACTCCATTTTACTCCATTTTACTCCACCTCGTCACTGGAACAGTCTTCCACGAGCGCAGATGGCGTCTTTCTACTATGGGCCAACATGACTTCTTACTTTCTACACTCCTAGTCCAACTTAATCTCATTTTATTTTAACCATAGTACTTATTGTCCATAAATACCTTGTACACCCTTCAACCACCAGAAATGATAGCCTGTATCACACTGGTATTTCCTTGTAAATGAATATACAAACATACATACATGCATAGAAAATTAACTTCTCTGATATTTTAATAAGCTCGTACTTCCGTGTTCCTTGACATAAATCTGTTATCTGCCGCATCATTGACTATATACTCATATAAAAGGTAATCAATCGATTCAGCTTTATACTTGAATCTGTTTGCAAAAGTTTTCATAAACGATATTGAGCAATTAAAGATTCAATTCTATAATAAACTCTCTGGATTTGCACTGACAATAGATAGATTCTGTGTCTTGAATTACAATCAGACTAACATGTTTCACAGAATACATGAATAACATGATATTTAGGGTAAACATGCTTGTAAGTGGGTTAATGCATAGTAAAAGGGCTTGAAGATTTTACCTCTGAGAGCTGAGACTCCAATTCAGACCATGTATGTATGAGGAAAGCTCTAGACTTAAAACAGCTTCTTTTTGATTCACAGATATACTTTCCCCTCCCTCACTTGAATCAAAGTTCCTTCATCTATGTATACATAAGTAAGTGTTTTTAGTGTATAATGTGGTCGCAGTTTTCCTGTACCACCATCAAGGATCAAAGTTTAAACATTTTACGTTATTCAATAACATTCTAGCAACTAGATGTATCAACACTAGTGTCACTTTACTTTGTTTTTATATGAGTATTCTTCTATGAAATAGAAATACATGGGTGAATGTTTACTTATTTCTTGGGGTACGAATCATATTATTAGAACATCAGGAATAGATTTGCATCCTCCAGTACATCTTGTGCCAAAATAAACTCGGGTTATTAAATAAAGTATTTTTTGTTCCTATAGTTTCAGATATTATCTGACACCAGCCGACTATATGAGCCTGGATCACAAAACACGGAATTTATGAACTGGTTGCTCACATCTTCCAACCATGATAAAGACACGTTGCAGATAACCGACACGATCGAACCAGCTACTGAACAATCGACCGTGGAATTGGAACAAGAACAAGAGAGGAAATTGGCAGAATCAATTGACAGCGAGTACTTATTTCAAGGCAGGAGTTTGTTTTGAATTAACAATAATTAATTTAAAATGTCAATGTGTTGAGGGTTGAAGACCGGGGTTCGATTCCTGACATGGTCGACCATCATGATCGAGGCATTTCGTGTTTCCAATTGTCAAAAGTGAATTCTGAAACAGTAAATTACAAACAAGCCTGAATTGCTTCCATTCCCTCATTCAATATACTCACTTTGTGAATGGTTAGGTAATGGAAAATCCGTGATTTTTTAAATGTAATTCACTAATAGAAAGAAACAAAACTGTTACTGAAATCTGGCCAAAAAATATTTTATTGCATCAAATTTTTCCAGTGTTCATTTGATTTCATTTTGGAATTAATTGGAAAAAAACAGAAAAAAAAATAATGGAACATGAAAATTCTTGTTAAAATAATTATTCATGTTGTGATATTTTAGAAAACTTTTACTTGCCAATTTCTGGGCATGCAGCCTCAAAAGCATCGGAAACTCATACTTTTCGTAACCTTAAGACACCTGCACGTTGCCGAGAGTGTGATTCATACGTATATTTCCAAGGTGTGGATTGTAGTGAGGTAAGCACATTGCAAATTATTCTCACTTACCAGAGCACTCTTCTAAATTTCTTCGAATGTTTAATATAGTTGACTCTTGAAATTAAATTAATAACATACTAAGAGGGATATTTAATGAATTTTTCAGAGCGTTAGCTATAGAAGGTTAATGATTGCAAAGTTGGCGATCATCCACGAATGAAAAGGGGGTGATGGGTTACGAGCACTTTAGTGCATGTATATTAATTACTATAGTCAATGTTTTAATTGTTAATTATTATGTTCTAATTCATGGTGAAATGGCAAACGAGATTGCAATTATAGTTATGAAAAACGTAGACCTAATCGTAATTCACATACAGTCGGATATTTTTTAGCAGAAGTTCCTTTCATTATAATGATGAAATTTACAAATATCTTCACACTTACGAGAAATAATTATTCACGATTTTGTATTATTCATTCCAAAAAATTGAGAGAAGAGGATTTTATAGGACCTATATACCGGTAATATTACATGAGTAAGTAAATGGAATAAATTGTCACAAAATGTTCACCTATTTCTTAACATATTTGACACCAAAATTGAGACATTTGTCATACCGTGGGACCAATTTTTGTATACCTGTGTCGTAGAAGTCTGCCACCTGGGATTTGAACCATTGTTTGACAGCCATCTCCGCCTCTCTGTCATTCTCAAACTGCTGATACTGATCGGACAGGAATTTCTTGAGGTGGAGGAAAAAATAGAAGTCACTGGGAGAGAGGGCTGTAGAGTGGATGATTGAACACCTCCTCGTTGAACTCTTGCAGGAGATTTGCTGTCCGTCGGGCCATGTGAGGCCTAGCGTTACCGTGCAGGGAAACAATACCACCACTAAGCATATTGCGCCGTTTGTTCTGAATGATCCATCGCAATTTACCAATTGGCCCCTCTCATCACTGGTGAGGAAATAGTCAAGTCTGGTCAGCATCAGCGGTTTAAAATGACAGAGAGGCGGAAATGGCTGCCAACAATGATTCCAGTCCCAGGCGGCAGACTTCTATGACACGGGTATATAAAAGTTGGTCCCAAGTTATGACAAATGCCTCAATTTCGGTGTCTGAAAAATGGCTGAACACTTGCTGTATTAGTTGCAATAAATATTTCCATGAAATTTTGTTTTATTTATGTAAACGACTCCAGGAAAACTTACTTTGTGGACGGCCCTCGTAGTGTAATGGACAGCATGAAGATTTCATCATATTTTGCATATATCTCTTTTACATCTTATCATTATAACTAATAATTATCATTTCTTCCAATTTATCATTAGTCATAATGGAACTTTGTGCACGCCAGACATTTTCATAGCCCACAGCACAAATAACTTTTTTCATTTAGCTGACCCAATTATATTTTACCTGATTGCTTTCTAATTCACCAAGCACTAGCCTGATTGCTTTCTAATTCACCAAGCACTGGCCTGATTGCTTTCTAATTCACCAAGCACTGGCCTGATTGCTTTCTAATTCACCAAGCACTAGCAATCTATTATAACACATTTTTGGGAATCCATTTTCCATCATATTCAAGAGTTTCATCCAGAATTACAAATCATTCTAAAATCATATTCTAATAACATAGTTCTACCAACTTCCAATCTAACAATGTAATGAGATGTATTTCTAGGAAGAAATAACAGCCTTTTAAAAAACTGAACTTGAACTTTTTCTATTACGCCCAAATATCTAAGTGACCATATAATACTACCACAGGGGATAATAGCCAGAATTATTGAATAAAATAACTTCTCTCTCTCTAGCTGCCCAAGACCTTGGATCGTACCATTATGTCACGAACAAAACCAACGACTGTATTTGCTTTATTAACAAAATAATTGGAAGCGTCATGAAATAAGTCTGAAGAAACAAACGGAACACCGAGATAAATACAACTATTCACCACTTCTAACTTCCCTCCTCTAAAGTAGAAAACATCAGACATTCTCAACTTTCCACTTTAACGAAAAATAATAACTTTTGTCTTACTTATATCCACAGTAAGGTCGACTGTACTCTATTTAATGACCCGGAAAGGGAAGATATGTTTCATTTTATGTTGATAAGTCCTCTATATACAAAGCCTATAGAGAGCCTTACTTAGGAGAATATTTATCCAACAGAGAATATACTAGATTGTATTCCTATATAATTTTGTTTAATCTGCAAGATGAAGTAAAACTGCATAACATAATTATATCTGCAGATCTTTACTATTAAGGTCGTTTGTGCTGATAGAGTAGCACTAATTATTAGTTGCATGCAATTGATGTAACTCTATTTTGATTTTTGTTGTTTATATTTGAAGTCATCAACAACGGTGGTACTGTGTACCGTTTGTTTATTTTGTATTCATGTAAATCAATATGTTATGGGTTGAGACCCTGAAACAATGAATTTATTCTATTCTAGTATTACATCATACATAGTAGGCCCTATATATCTTTATTTAGCATTAGGCTATCATTTTTTTCAATATCACAATAAATGCATTACAAAATTATACATGATTATCTATATTTAATGTTTTTATGTTCATTTTTGACATGCCATATATTTTATCATAACCTAATTTCAGAATGTAAAAATTAACTCAGCAAATAAAGCATTGAATTGAATTGAATTGGTTAGTTATAAATTTTAATATACTTCTGGAATATCCCAGTAATTCAATTTTTGTTCTTGTTGGTTGTGAAAAGTTGCCCATTTCTTATCATCTTATTAACACTCTTCTAAATTTTGCATTTGAAGGTAATGGAGAATATGTGAACTATTTTAGAACTAAATCAAAGTGGCCAGTTTGAAAAAATAGTCACAAAGTAGATTGAGTTTATCAGATATCAGAGAATTACTACAGTCGAGCCCGCATATAACGAATTTCAAGGGGAATAAAAATCTGTTCGTAAAAACCGAAATTTCGTTAAAACCGAGTTTGTTATATGTGGGCTCGACTGTACTGCATTACTACTGAAATGTAAATAACATGATTGATATTGTTTCAGTGTGGATTATCATGTCATAAAAAATGCTTGTTCACACTCGCGATTCAGTGTGGTCACAAACGTCTGCCCAGCAAGATGACTACGTTTGGCATAGACTTGGGGCAGCATTTAACGGAGACAACGGCATTAGTGCCACATATCATCTGCAAATGTGTGGATGAGATTGAAAGTCGAGGGAAACTGATCAAAGTATGTATCATACAATAGATTTAGGAACAAAAAAAGCAAACGGATTAATTCCCAAAGTTTTTTCAAATAAATATATATATATTCAATTAACACAAAGTGAAAAAAAGTTTCAAATATATTTTGTCTGGGTAGAAGATGACTTGTTTCATGATCTGTCTAAGATCATACTTATTTCATATTCAAATTGTTTATACTGTTGCTACACAGATTACCTACACTTTCTTGTTTCTACAATGTACTAAATGATATTTGATGTAAGAAATCTCAACTATTAGAAATGTCTATTGTCAATGGGCACCGAGTTTGGCCGGTGAGGGCACAGCAAACGGTACATTACGCGAAGTCTGGTAGCAGTTTTATGCGTTTCTTAACGGAAAGAACAAGGTTTACAAGATAGACGACCATACACTTTCTAACACAATAATTATCAAATATGGGTTCAATCAATCACGGCGGGCTATGAAAGGAAGCCAGTCCTTCAAAAAGGAGAAAAATAGTTTCTGGCGGGACATATATTGATATTAAGTGAAATTCGGGATGGAGGCGAGAGCTTTATCACAGCCAAAGTTGTCCAGCAACATCATTTAGTTTGCCACCATACAATGTTCGCATCGAAATAAATTCAATTATTTTGTCAGATTTCACGTATAATACAATCACACACAAATAGATCAAGTATGCACACAGTACAATAATGAGTAAACCAAGCCTAACCCCATCCATAATGCTCTGCTTTGGATGATAATTGATCATAACTAGGCCTAGTCTAGTGTAATAATAATTATGAATGGGCCAAGGCCCCTATAGGCCTACGTCAAAGTTTTTAGGGGTAGATCTAGAAGGCCCCCAAAGGTATCATGAAACTTTGAATAATAGGTTTAGAAGCAAAAGAAGGGAATACTATAATTTTTATCAAAATAGGCGTAAGCTGTAGGGTAGTAGCCAATTATAATTTGCCTCGAAAATATATCTCAACCTGACTTATTCCCACATCAATTTCTAACAATCACATGAATGTTTCAGTGTTTTAAGGAGGGTATTATAATAAAAGTGTGCAAGCAATATGCCTATTGATTTACACTCAACTCACACCCAGATCCATTTCTCATTTTTCTCCAAGACTCACGAACGTTTGTTTATTTTTTTTTTTTTTTTTAATAACATCGAAACTTGATACAAAATCATTGTTCCCCAATTAAGGCTATGGATGAAAGATAGGATCGTTTGGACGGGGCACCACAAGGGCGATCTTACCACCCCATTTTGATTATTTAAAACTAATGGTCTATTAACGACTTTAACGTATATCTAATATACGTATATCTAATGGTATATAACGTTTATTAACTAAGAATGTATGTCTCTGGGCTTGTAAATACGGTTTGTGTACCCTACAACACAACAATTAGTAGTGCTCCCATCTCATACGTTCCAAATCATTAGATATATCCATTATTATTCTGAAAAAGTTCAAAGTTTCACATATGAATTAGCATAGATATCCCCTATCCCGCCATCTCCGTTCCGTTAAAAAGTGCGAAAGACAGCCACTCATAGCGCTACGTGTATCAACGCTCGGTGCCTATATCAATTCTTTGATAAATAGTGTGGTAAATTATTAATTATTGTTTCATCATAATATATATAATTACCATCACACACGATCGGTCAACACCAAGTTCAACTTGAATTATTAATACTTGGAGACTGCAAAAACTCTCAACATAGAAAATCTTGACCAGCCCAAACAACTTTTCATTCAACAATATCCCTTATTCATTGTTATGGTCTTTTACATAATCTAGAAAGCAAGAAAGCACTGATCAAGGTCTATACAATGGAATTATGTTTATTACAGGGTATTTACAGAGTTTCAGGAGTAAAATCCAGAGTTGAAAAATTATGTCAGGCCTTCGAGAATGGAGCTGACTTGGTGGATTTGACGGACATACACCCAAATGTAATCTCCAATGTACTTAAATTATATCTTCGACAATTGCCAGAACCATTACTCACTCTTCAACTGTATCCAGAATTTGTTAAGTAAGAAGAAAAATTTTGGTCTATATACATTGTTTTATGAGTCACAATTGTCTTCAAAGTTGAATAATATACTTCTTGTAGATGTCTAAAGATTGCATGGCACCATATAAAAGTAGGGGGAAAATATACATCTACTTTTCGTGCTAATTTCAGGATTGCCAGAGAATTTCCATCAAACTGTACCGAGGATGTACAAGCAGCGACTGACTTATTGAAAACGCTCGTTAAAAAGCTCCCACGCCATCACTACCTGACTTTGGCATTACTGATGCAACACTTGAAGAGAATATCCGACGAATCTGCTGTCAATAATATGCCACCAAGTAATCTGGGAATTGTATTCGGCCCGACCCTATTGCGTACGTCCGAGGGCAGTGCTTCCCTTAGTTCATTGGTCGACACCATTCATCAAACACGAGCGATTGAATTGATGATACAGCAAGCAGACAATATATTTTGTGCCCGGGAAATTGCAAGAGCAAGAGACTACGGGGCTGATTGGGGTGGCAAGTCTGAACTGATCGGATTTGGTTTGTATAGATCATTCTCTTTTATGGATCGATGGAAGAAACCAAATGAGCTACCCGATTTGTGTAAGTTGAAGATGAGTGAAAAGAGTACTACTTTACCAGAGACTGTGAAGAAAATGGACCTTGTCGAAATGGCAGGTAAAGAATGTGTTATATACGTAATATGTAGTATATACTTAGACGATTTCCCCACCTCCTCGATTTCCCCTATCCTACACTACCGCCCCTTCAAATAAATCAAAACCACCGCCCTACCAGGCATTTTATATCGCGGACGTACGCACGCAGGTACGAACACAGGTACGCACTCTACGAACACACAGATTCTCCCTTCCATGATTTCTTTAGTAAAGATATGGATCTAAAATATACCTTCTATACACAATTTCAGATACAGAAGTGGCCGCTACCCATAACCTTCGATTATAAATCTCTTGCAGAGGGACATAACACCATTTTTGTTCACTGTGCAAGAGGATGTGGGTTTCCTATAAGATTAAAATCATCAACAGAGTCACGCAGACACAACGGTGGGGTAGGCAAGGATGATTCTGGATTACGCCCCCCGCCCCAAATATTTCGGTTTTTGAGAAGACCGACGCGGGTTCGGGGGGGGTTTCCCCAGCACTCAGGGTCCAGGGTACGGTCCTGGATTTTTTTTCGTTTTTTCCCATCGATTTGATGCATTCAACAAGTTTTCCCTATTCATTTTCACATCATGTTACGTTTGAAATATTGATTGAAATATCAGAAATTAATTATATTTAATAAGAGTATCTATAAAACATTCGGCTCGACAGTTTATGAACTCACCATATTTTTTCATACTATTTTCCATAATAAGTTCAAGTATGCTCATATATCAGTATAATGCACAGTTGGTTGAGTTTTCCATTCCAACTGTTTTTTTTTTCCAAAATTCAAGGTGATGTATAGAAATATTGAGTCACACAAAAATTGTCAGTATGGTATCACTCAGGGCCGTATTTACGCCTAAAGTCCTTGTCAGGGAGAGTTGAGTCTGACGTCAGAGCTTTTTTCCCCTCAACGTTACCACCAATACCACTCCGTTGGGGTGAGAGGGTTGAAGCTCACGACGGGATCGTAGCCAAAAGGGTCTATTACCTGCGCCGCAAGGAACAATAGAAATTGAACGACCATTATAGAAATAAATTAGAATCTTTGTTAGAGAATTAAGATTGTTATACCAAAGATATGCATTGAAAATGAAAGTATAAGCAATTTTTTTTTTATTTGAAAAAATTCACTCGTATGCGGCCGAGATACGTCAATATGTTTGTGGGAGTGACCAGAGAAATAAAAATCACCCTCACAAACATATCTTATTCTTTATTTTCCGCATTTTTGACCATTCTGAAACTTTTGACACTTGAACATTAATTTCCAAAGTAGGCCTACAGTACTAGTTCTAAAGTAACAGTACCTGTGATACAATCAACTGTTCATTTCTTCATAAATCAACGGCAGTGTTCCATGTCGTATAGTTTTCGCCTGGCCACATAGAAAAATAAGATGCATCAAGGTGGTGTTCATTGTTATTTTCTTGCAAGGTTCTGTCTTCATAGCATTAAAAATCAAATTTGAACCAAAATTAGGATCTTTTTTTTTTAATTACAATGACATTCTACAATTTTATTCTAGGACATGAGCAACGGTCTGAATCTGAATCAGATGATGAACTAACATACTTCCTGCTCAAGGGGGATCACAGTCGATCAAAAATATCACACACCTCAAATACACCCAAGATTTTCAAAGGATCACTGAAAGACTACCAAGGTCTAGAAGGAGTTTCGGTTAGTGCACACCAATGTATTATTTATTCATCAATAAGTTTTCTATCAGGTACTCATTATAACATTGCTCGTCGAAGGGATGTAGGATGGTGTTCTACAATAGCATTAACCACAATTACCCACTTGGTGACGTCAAATATCAGAGCCACATCGAATTTTAAGATCTTTTAATGTAAATTTCAATGACATATTATAATCAAGAAGACCGTTTTCGGACATTTCTTGTCCGAATGTGTCTAAAAATAGAATTGTGGTTAATGCTATTGTACTGTACCAAGTGGTTTGGTAATGCAGTGGTCCATACATACGCTATATCTCTCATAAAACAAATTTCAAGTAGGCCTAGAACTTGATTATGTTGACACTTTTTAAGAGCAGCTTCAAAAAATGTATTGCAAGTTTTTTCTACCAGCTCTCCTAAAAGTAACCATGGTGAAAAGAATTTAAAATAATAGTAGTGTTCGTCTGTCTGCACTATCTTGCACGAACTTGCACTAACTTACACCGATCGGTCGGTGGCCGTTCGTCTGACTCGGGGCAGAATAGTGCAGCTTGCACTCGGCTGTTCGTTTGTCGACGCACGGTGAACTAGAGTAAGTTGGTGTAAAAAAGTGTGAGAAAAGTTACCCCTGTACGTACAGGTGGTGTAAAGTAGTGTAAGCAGATTTTACGCGCGCAACATGGATGTATCTGTGGATGCTATTCACGTTTTACGTACGGACTGATGAAAACGGGATATTGTTTAGCTCTAAATGTTAGTTTTATCAGTTCATCAATCATCCATGAGATATTTGTTAATTATTATATCAGTTTAGCTCATTAGTTTTATGAGGATACTTTTATTTAGTTTATTAACAGTGCTCTCAAAACAATATTGTTTGAATATTCCAGGTGTCAAGTAGCTTACTGGCGATTCTCTCGTCTTGCTACTTTTCTATCATCTTTTAAATATTATATGAATGCTTTTGGCCAAGGGTTATTGGTCATGAATATTTTTGTCTCGACCAATATCATTAGTAGTAGTAGTAGTAGTAAACTTTATTAGCATGTTGCTATTTACATATTCAATTTCACTTTACATTCAATAAAACACTAAACTTAACATATTTCTAAATTCTAGAAAATCTAGGCCCATGCCTTTATATCTAGAATGTAATATTGTCATTTTTCTTTATAAGGAAATTTATCATGAGCGTAGAAATTAATTGAAAGTTGAAACATATTTTGAATTCGCGGCAAGTAGTTTGTGGTACGCGGTGGGTGGTGGCTGTTCGTCTGTAATTGTTAGTTCACGTACACCAAGTTGAACTGAACAACGGCGCATCCTGCACGGAGTTGAACTCAAGTTGCTCCACCCCCTTAAAGTGTACTCTAGTTCTTTTCAGTTCATGACAGACGAACACAACTATTGTTATGTTATATGCATTGTATGGTTTGAGAATGAAAGTCGTTTCGAGGGCAATATTGATTACCTATGTTAAAATAGTCGGTAATTTTGTGTAACTCGGTACCAAATTCAGATTCTATGATTTGTGGGTAATGTTGGTGTTTTCTTGTAGTATGAGGTTTGAAGTGTGTTTTGGAGTAACCTTAAGTTTATAATCGTTATGTTTTGTGTGTTTGCGACTTAGTTTAATGTGGCGCTTTTCTGATATCACGTATACTCCGCCATGTTTTTTGCCATGCTGTCACAGCTGGGATGATGTATCAAGTGGTTTAGGTCAGGTTGGTGTACTTACCCCGCGTATACCACCGGCAGGCGGAACGGAGCTTATATACTTGGTTTTTAATGTTTTGGTGGTAATTTGTGTTGCCAGGTGTGGTTTTTGACAAAGTTTGATGTTTATTTATTCAAAAACACAATCTTCAGGAAAATTTTCACAAAATTAGGGATGGTGGTACTGAGTGACACAAATTTACCAAATAATCTTTTCATTGATTAAATCCAAAATGTAAATATTTCATATATGCTTCAATTTATATAAATATGAACTAAGTTGGTCTTGATGTCATTTTCATATTTACACCAAAAATCACAAAGAACCATTCTAATAATTTTTAGGACCACAAAAAGGTCAGAAACTGTCATTTACTGATGGCCAATTACATCAAATGTTTGAAAAAAGGGAAAATATTGTATGAGAAGCAGATTTCACTTCTCTTCTGTCAAATGCCAACCCTACTAGGCCTATAAGGCTGTCAGCTTCCATGAACGCAGTTAGCGATTTGCTTGATGGTGATGTTGGGCAAAAGCTCAACATTCAGAAACATTCAGGCTGCTCTCGTCACAGATAGGTTGTTTTTACAACATGGTGGCTAAAATATCCGCTTCACCAATGCTGCATTCATGGAAGTCCAGCTTAATATGATTCTCCAATAAGGTAAGTATTTATTGTGTTTACGATACAGCTACGCCATCATTACGAAGGATTGTTCAAGCAAAGTACCGCACTGCTCAGCCAGTATACATGACGATTTCCAAAATAATTAACAATACCGTATCTTGTACCATAGATGAAAAACATACCTCAAGACATGTCATGCAATGTTGAAATGAAACTGATCCACACTACTAGCTGTCCCCGTGGCGCAGTCAATGCTAGAAACTAATCACGTCAGCCGTGGGTTTGACAGGTTTTTGTGAATGTCCTTCCACCAATCATGACTTCGTTGTTTCATTATCATCCGCTCACTCGTACCCCTGTATAACCATTGTTGGTGGGGTCGTTGAAGTATTATACAAAAAATTATCTCCACACTCTCTTTTAACCCAGCACCCTGTAGAAAGCACAAAAAGCGTGCTGGATTGTGATTGTCTATTGGAAAGCCTACAGCACATTGTACTACTTGCAGACATAGGCAAGGGGTCTGGAAGTATGCAGGGAGAGTTCAG
The DNA here is from genome assembly GCA_964007535.1 of Brachyptera risi. NCBI lineage: Eukaryota > Metazoa > Arthropoda > Insecta > Plecoptera > Taeniopterygidae > Brachyptera > Brachyptera risi. The sequence goes on along the minus strand of OZ023327.1, from coordinate 69,139,246 downwards.
TTTGGTTCTGCCATAAAGAGTCGAGTATTTGGGTAGTATATCTATTGCCCTTGCTTGTTCTGTTAACGAAGCAGTTTTGACCTATTTTCAGCTCACCTTATTGGGATCTTCACAGTCAAGCGAAGGAACCGAGTACCCTCATCAAAAGTTAGGTAAAAGTATATCTGACACAGCACCCAACTTACACGAACGGGACGGCAGCCTAGCCAGAGAAGGGTCGTCAACATCGGAAACAGTTTCTGTTGGTCATTTTGCATGTATGGAGACAAACAAGTTGGAAGAATGGACTGACCCCGGACTACATCGAAATGCAAAACCTTTTCCAAAACTTGGCCTTACTAGTAAAACAAAGTTGAATAAACAATGTACAGAAAGTTCTGTCGACTCGGACTACAGCTTCGAGTCACATGCGAGCAGTTCGGTCGAAAGTCGCAGTTGTGATTCGTTTCTGGAACCACCATCTATCTCATGGAGCAGGTCGGTTAGTACCAGTCATGAGAGGGAGAAAGGTAACATAACATTGTTGTTTTCATCAAATGAAATGTTTTTATATTTTTTTTGGCACAGGCCTTAATACTCTTGAGAATACGTATTTCATAGCCATAATGTGTTCTAGTTTTAATAATTATACATTGAGTAACGCAGATCTGTGTGCCATGCAAGAGTGTATCAGTGTAAGTGTTCACAGGGATGGGGGGGTCAGGGAGGGTAGCGCAGGTCGGGTGGGTTGGGCAGATGAGCGGAGAGCGGAAGGGGGGGGGGAGGAAGGAAGGGGGGTGGAGGGGGAAGAGTAATAGTATGTCATTGCGTTCACACGGCAGACTGGCTTGGCAAAGAGTAAAAATGAAAATGATCACGCACATAGAAGTGCGGGGCAGTGGTGAATTGACGTATTCATGTTTGAAACATGAGGGGTCTGGCTAGTGATTTAGATATATTTAAAGACTATTTATAATTAGATCTACCTGCTGATCTGAAACACTGTTCGAGTGATTAGTTGAACAAATAGTATATTACAAATATATAACAAATGGTATTTTCATATTTTGATACATTTTACTTACAATATTTTGTGGCCAAAATGTTAGAAAATATTTTTTTCTGCTGATACCAAAAATGAACATTAATTGTAATTTCATCTCATCACTTTGCATTAGCAGCATGCAGTTGCTAATGTAATATCAAAAGTGCATATGATTATTTTATACTTGAAGTTCCAGAAGTCGTTACTTTTCATAATACTTTTTCTTTATCCATTCTGATTATTTTGGTTATTTACTAAATACAGTGAATTTTCCAAAAATTTAGTTTCCTCTATTATAAGGTTATGATAAGATACTCTCAAGGTATGGGGGATTTCTAGGCATAGATGGTTTAGTGCCACCATAGCAAGGTGTTGTATAAAGTATTCAACATTCTCTTTTTCTACAGATCATCTCGATTATTTCGCCTACATTCCAGTTTATCAGACACATCCCAATAGAGAAGATTCATCCAACTTTATAAGCTCAAGAACTACAAGTCTGGATGACCAAGAGATAAACACAAGTTTAAAACGCCCATCTGTCGGTGCCAGAGAAGAACAAACAAGTTCACTATATGAAGCCTCAACATCGATAGACACAACATTTACAAAGACCAGTTTTCAAAATTCATTTCGACAAATAGATCAAGTGGTAGACGTGGCTATGGAGATCCCAACGAACACCTCAAAAACTGGGGATACAACAACGAACAATTTACAATCACACAATTTGACAGAGAACAATTCTAGTAAATGCCACAAGGATGAAAGTCTGTAACATTTTATAGTGATATGTTACCTATCAAACAATGAGCTGATAGCTAGGGCTGTGCGAGTCTCGAAATTCTCAATCAAGTCGAGATTAAGACTCGAACTCGACTGAAAATATTTTTTCCCAGATTGAAATTTCAAGTCTCAAAATACTTTCAGATCTCGAACTATTTTGAGCAAGCAAGAGTGGAAGGTTAAACTTGTCATCTTTTCATCATTCAACAGATTGGTATTAAAAATACAGTGTCTGAACTTGTGAAAAAGTTTTGCCCCTCTATTTTTCTATTTAATTTTGAATTTAATTGAATATGTTCGCTCGCTTTTAAGCTCGCTTGCTCGAATTAAAATTGAGCTTCAACTTCCTCAAAACTTGCTCGGATTCAAAAAGCTCTGCTCTCACAGCCCTACTTTCAGCTTATTATTTACCCCAATAAGTTGGTTCAGGGTTATGTGTAAAGAAATAGAACTATAGTTGATTATTTCTTAGCCCTTTGTTTATTTCATGATTATTCATTGAGGTACAGGATACAATATTAGTATTGGTATGAAGTGATTCGAGACCTGCTACACCTTTGCCTTGGAACTGAAACTATCAACATTTATGTAAGTCTCTCAGATAATGGCAACAGAGGACTAACCTACCTATGTTTGGTGGTTAGTTCTCCTTGACCTCATTCATTATACATGTAACAAAATGTTTCATTTAACCAAGCTGACTTGCAACAAGGATTGCATAGAAGTCTGCTTTTCTAAGGTTGTGACATTTATAGATTTTGACAATAGAAATTACTCGATGTTAACAGACATAAAACAGTTTTAGTTTCGTACAATTCGTTTGAAAACTGCTTCTGCTCATATTTTAAAGTAAGCGGGGAACTCGGGTAAAAATACCGACTTTGAAGATATGGTATTCATTTTATGGACTTCAAATTTGGTACATACTTGAACATCATGCTATAACTGAATTTAAAAATGGAAACAACGGAGGAAAATATGATATGTTAATGATTTTACAACAATGAAATTTAAAATTTGTGCCACTCATACAATATAAGTTTTTCCACTAAAATGTAGCTGAAGTAATTTACATAAGTAATAACTTTTTACACAATTCACATAATTTTTTCATTCAAACTAGTTTTCAAATAGGTAATCACTTCATTCATATAGACCCTAGTGATTTTTGTATAGATCAAATTTACAGTAATATGTTTACGTGGTTTATTTTTTTCTAAATTGTTAGTGAAGGTGTCTGAAACAGTATTACAACCAGTCCTCAACAGCACCAGAAAACACTCAAGACTAAAATGTCAATTGAACAAGAATTATACAAAGATTATTTTTGTCTACAGATTCTGGTGAGAAACAAGTAGAGCAGAAAAGCCTATCTAAAGATTGACATTATGTATTTTCTCAAGAATCCAATTTCAAAATGCACTATATGTTTTTCCAAACATTTTCTTCTCTTTTTTTAGACGAGTCAAAAAAAATTGAATATTTTTCAAAACTTGAAAATATTTTCTATTTTTTCCAAATTAGTTTTTAGTGACGTGAAATGAATGATATGTTACGTGAAATTAGCTTGATACATGATGCACTAATTTCGATTTGGGAGGGGGGGGATAACTGCCAATATTTTTCAAATTTTTGGAGCCATCAACTAAAATACATATAAAAAACTATGATAAAATGAAGAAAAATGTCAATTTTCACCCAAGTCCCTCGTTAAAAAATTGAGCGAATATATGTATACAACTTGAAGATGTATACACAATAAGAAATCTTTTTTTTTAAAGAAGTGTTGAATAAGCAAATGATAATATTTTATTACAACAATATATAAGTATTTAAATATCAATGTTAGAATTACTGAGAGACCATAATGAACAAAAAATCCTAATAAGTAGAGGCTATAATCTTTTGTGTAACTAACAATAATGACATTTTAAATTTGACAAGACATTTTAAATTTAACGATTTGTGATCTGAGAAGTGGCATGAATGTTACAGATGTGTTTCAATTCTCTCCTCGTCAATCATTAAAAAATTATGCATCATACAAAATTACCGATTTATTCATGAATCCCACTAAACCAACAAAAATGTGCTGGTATCTTTGACTAAGTTAATACTTGATACTTGAGAGAAATGAGAAAATAATTTTGGTAATAACTGATACAGTAGATTACTACAACAATAACAACAACACACACAACATCACACTTGCATTAAGATTGTAGAGTAACATTATTCAGTACATTCTTCATTATAATAATTTTGTACGTAATCAACTTATCATTTATAAATTCAAACGGAGAGCCATAACTGTGAATGTGCTATACATGCCCATGATTAGTATAGTACCAAGTTTATTCAAAATCGCTTACTATTTCTATTTATAGTCCAAATTAAATCACAGTGATTGCCATATTTTACAGAAGCATTCTATTATCAACTAGTTCCAGATGATTTCTTCTGTACCGACAACCAACATTCATTGTAGAGTATTAATATAAGCAGTAATTTCTCATTCCTTTTAATCATTTGTACCGAGGCATACTACTCTGGAGGTGACCAAAGTCGCTCATAAACATATCTACTTCAACCGAGTCCAGAGTTGTTATACTGTATTATGAATAAACAAAATAAACAAGTTGGGTTATTCCCAGATTAAAATCGATTCCATGCATTCTCCTATTTCCTACATTAAAATTTATACAAAATAGTCATTCATTAGTTGAAACAGTACAATAAATTGAGGTAAAAAAATTTAACATTTCACACAAACAACAACAACAGCTTACTACAATTCTCCGCTAATCATGAAGGCTGTGATACCTCAGCCTCTGCTGCTCAACTTTCAAGGAGACAAGGACCAAGGTCCAGATGCATTTTGCAGATTGAAATGGCCTCATGAATCGATCTCGGTGAGTAATTTTATGATCAAAGTTTGCTTCAACATTAGTTATTCCTGTACTTCAATTAAATTTCTCTATTGTTATATTTTCAAATGCCTAGAGGCACTGAACAGGCGAATAGAATGTGTTGCTTCACAAAATTCGTGGTCGTTCAAAATTGACCACGTTGTCTGCTCGAGTTAATTAATTGGTTAGGCCATGTTAGACCTATGCCATAGATGAAGTAGCCTATAAGTAGGGACAAATAACGGCCAAAACAGAGACTTTTTAAGGCCGAAACAGAGACTTTTCACGGGCGAAACAGAGACATTTGACGGCCGAAACAGAGACATTTCACGGCCGAAACAGAGAGATTTCAGGGCCGAAACAGTGGTGGTTTTTGTCCCAAACTACCTGTGTTTCGGCCGGCCGATACAGAGCCGAAACAGAGACTTTTTAGAGACTTTTCACGGACAAAATAGAGACATTTCAGGGACGTAATTTGCCGTCTAATTTCAGTAGGGGATATGAAAGTCTTTTTAGTATTACCATAACTACAACAGAAAAATAAAATAATTTGGGAAAAAAATACTTTCGTTTTTCGACAACGAAAAAATTAGGGCCCCATGCAAATCTTTCCAGTAAAATCATATCATCACTTTAATTACGTATATTTGTCAAATTAATTCAAGTGTCAGAATTTATCAAAAGTAACAGTTCATCGACGTCAGATTATGTCATTATGTACTGTCAATTATTCATTTAATTATAGAACCTCAATTTGAACTTTTTCCGAACCAAGTTTTATTTCTAATTCGAAATGTTAGTTACTTATTATTTATTGGTCCCAATTGCATTGCAAGTAATATTGGATAGGTCAGAATAATTATAAAAAGGCGATAAAATACAATACAGTAAAGGATCATATTGATAGATATATGCAATATAACATTCTACATTCAGTAGAAATACATGGAATAAAATAACAGGTGAATACATTTTATAAACAATGGAAATAAGAAGTCATAATCTGCCTTACTGATAGTCTCAATTAGTCAGTATGATTAAAAAATTCTTCGAGACTATAAAAGCAGTGATTGATGAGCCAGGTTTTTAAAAATGATTTGAAGCTAGTTCCCGTCATTCTTTTTATTCTTATTGGTGGTGCATTATAAAATGTATTTCTGGCATATGAAAGACCTTTCTTGTAAAATTCATGTCCGTCTTTTAATTAGCTTATTGTCATTTCTCGTTTTCGTGTTTGAATTGATTTTATAACTTCATATTATTGTGAGGAAGAGTCAGTGGCATATAAGATGCAGCTTAAAATATACATTGAGTAAATAGTTAAAATTCTAAACTTAATAAAAAATGGTCTGCATGAGTCCTTGTAGAACACTTCTCCACAAGGGTCAGCGCCAGCCTCTGCTAAATACCTCAAAGTTCTTTTTTGTAGTGAAAACCGACAAGAATGCCCCCATAATATTAGTCCATATTGTAGATGGGAGTCAACATGAGAGAAATACGCAAGCTTAGCTGCATCAAAGTTACAAATTAACATCATTCTCTCTATTAAATAGCAGCCTGAAGCAATTTTACTTCTGACAGATAGTACATGACTGTCCCAGTTCAACACATCGTTAATTATTAGCCCTAGAAAATTTGTCTCCTTTTTAGTTTCAATAATATTACCATCTAGAAAGACATCTGAACTTACACATTTATTTGCATCTACATGAACAGCTTTAAAATCCAATATTACTACCTTCTTTTCATTGAGTATAAGACGATTGTTAGTACACCAATCTAGCATTTCATCAACACCTCTTTGCTCTGCAGAGGAACTGATTGCACCTTTATAGTCCTTGGGTATCTGATGTGTAGTAGTATCATCAGCATATATAACTAAAGATCTAGTAGTAACTGATGTACTCGGAATGTCATCTATAAATATAATAAATATATTGTATATAATAAATATATTGTAATGTAATTACAATATGCAAATATTTGCAGCTCACCAAAACTTGATGATGTGATATATATTATTTATTAAAATTATGCATTATTGAATGTTTATAGTTGGGTCTGCAAGGTGTCAATGAAAGACATGAACATATTTAAACAGATGGTTTTTCCTTTGTATTATTATCAATTATTATTGAAAAGAAAGTTGCACAAGATGATGACTGTAAAAATGATATACTGATGCTTCCTGATGCTGTAAACGAAGCAATTTCCTAAATGTTCATTCTGATCAAATACCTAAGTGGATTTTAAGGGAAAGAAAGAACAGCAGCTACGTCTACAGTGACCAAGATGAAGGTTTTATAATGTAAATTTCATAATCTCTTGCGTTTTTGACATATGCACGTGTTATCCCAACGGGCCATCCATAATGAGTCCTTTCACTTATCATGATGTCATACCTAGTTCCATCACCTGCTCATTCGTACCACCAAATTACGTAACTGGTGATAGTGGCAATGAGCTGCAAACATCGAATTTGTTTTTGTGTAGGCCTGTACAGTAAATGGTTCAGAAATATTGATACACAATTATAGATTGAATTTAGTCTACAAAGTTTTTCTCTCTGCGCTCAATCAACAAAATGACCATCAACGTTTTACGATCACTTACCCTATGTTCAAGCATGGTACTTACAGTGTATTCTATGTGGGAGAGAGAAAAAAATTGGGTTTATAAACCTATGTACTATTATTAATATGTATCACTTTTATTGTATCTTCAACAATGAAATTAGGTAAACATCGGCAATTGTGTAAAGTAGTATAATACGGCATAATAAGATTTTCTGGCATCTTTGGTTTTGTCAAGTCCAATTTGATTACAGACCTACAGTTACTAAAATCATTTTTTTCACCGTAACTTTGTAAGTTTTCCATTTTAAGCTAGCATAAATAAATACAATTTACGCTAGAACTTCTGGTACATAGGTCTTTTTCATTACATATAATAGAATATTATATTCCGCATAAGCTTTCGATTCGAGCTAGAATAAAAACTATGAGCATGTTACATATTATTTCACAATGATATAGGCCCTATCCAATAACAGAATAGGCTCATCAGATCAAATGATCAATGAATCAAATCTTACAACAAGAATAATATACACCCATTATTTTATTATTATTATTTCAATATTTTTTTTTTTCATTATTGGGTTTTAATGACGCACTTTAATGATTACTAAGATCTATTGGCGTCGGATAAATGATTAATGAGATGATGGGATGATGAGATGAAGGTTTTTATAGGTAGTGGGAAGGATAGTGGGAAGGAAGCGGTCGTGGCCTATATTGTGGGAACCATCCCGGCATTAGCCTAGACTACAGAGGGAAACCACGAAAAACCTCTGTAAAGATGGACGGTGGCGGGGATCGAACCGGGTCCGATATGTCCCTTCACCTCCCGGGTCACATGGAGCAAGTGCGCTAACCACTCAGCTACTGTGCCGGTTATTATTTCAACTCATCAACCTAAGAAGCTACCATATTGAATGTTCATTTACAAACAATATTGTCTGTAATAATCACAGAGAAAAGAGGCGATGGCCCATTTTAAATGCCTTCATATTACTATACCGGGGTTATTTATACATTCTTATTATTTATCGAAGTATTGTGCTTTGATTGGATATTTATTATTTACTAGTTAAACAAGAAGATGAAGAAAATGGACATAAAATTACTAAACAATGTTCCGAGTGATTATTGATCAATGACAGTGTTGTACTCGCTAGTTCAAAGCCCACCATACTTAATCACTTACACACAGAGGCTAGAGATCTCTGGATTGTGTCATTGAATGGCACATAATGACAACGTGGACAATAGATACAACTTCAAGACACCTGATTTTGATAAAATAAGAGTATTTACAAGTAAAGAAAATGGAAAACTATTGATCACTTGCTCATTTATTTATTGACTACCCACTTGATTTTATTAGAAAGATACAATAACTACTGAAAACAAATAACTTGAATAAACATTACAAATCATTTGTAGGGCCTACAGCTGATTTGATTAATGGTAAAACATGTTTGCGAGTCATCATCAAATTGCGTTGATTATAAATAGTCAAACCCTGTATGGTGCGGTCTGGTGTAGAGTATATTTCAAGGAGGAGACTTGGCTCACTCGCTTTTAGAAGACACTCTGCAATCTGTGAACATCCAAGAATAGGGGAAATTACAGGTGCAGTATATATTTGATAGAAAATAGAAATCAATTGGGGTTTTATGATGCATGGAGAGCATGGTCCTTAAGGGGAACCCACCCACAGAAGTGTATCAAATTGTCTAGTATTTATTGATGTTGGAATAGTAGGTGCGGGGCCTATATTGAAAATTTGGGAAGAAAAGAAAGTTGGAAATACCCAGAAAATTTTGGAAAAATGACTTGGAAAATATGTTAAAACGTTACGTACACCAAAACCAGTAGAATGTAGATATTTAACATAAAACTGACAATTATTGAATCATTGGTTGAATGAACTTTCCTCTATCAGACAAGCCAGACTTCATCAGCATACCTTCAACTGTTTTGATATGAATAATTAATTTCTGTTACCTTCATAATTATACAACAAGAAATGGTGTGACTTTCCTCGGTCTTGTATGCCAAATGCATGCAGTTGAGCTGTTTATTTTCATTTGAGCCCAAAGTCAGTTATTTTACTAACACACACACACACAGATATATATATATATATATATATATATATATATATATATATATATATATATATATATATATATATATATATATATATATATATATATATATATATATATATATATATATATATATATATATATATATATATACGTATATATATATATATATATATATATATATATATATATATATATATATATATATATATATATATGGCTTTATATATGGCTACTGGCTCCTAGGTTCCTACAGGTTTAATATCAAGTGATTATATGAATTTACATTTACTGGCAACATCAGTCTGACTACCATTTCATGTTCAAACTCTATAACTTTCAACATATTTTCATAATACTGAGTCACTAGTGGTTATTTACAGTTGAATTGACATGGGTGGATCCCCAAGCACTCTGCCCCGATTGAAGAGGCCAGGGTTCAATCCCAGCCAGTTACCCATTCTAACCTTCATCTATTCTTACATTTTAACCCCATTCTAAGCCCCTTCCTACTGAACTTTGGTTTCCTTCCCAAGAGGAATTAAAAATTGTATGCCCACACTGCTTGCAAATATAGAAAGTATTGAAGTTACACGGGATCTTGCTAATCTAACCAACTACAATCTCTTCATCAACCAGAAAATAAAATTATACAAAATCTACAAAGCTGAAATAAAATATTATTTTGCCAACAGTTAACATACGTGAGTGATCTTAGTTTCCGTTTCCAAAGTCCTTGAATAGAACCCCAGGTCTCGTGAAATATTTTCCTTGTCTATACTCAGACCCATAATAACTATTGCATTTGTATCATTCTCTGAACAGTATGTTTTCAATGCATCTTCTGCACCATCCATAGCACAATACTTCTGTAAACATTGAAACAGAACCAACAGGCTACTCACATCATTGATATAATGTCATACACACACTTCTATATTATATTATGTGACATAATAATGAATTTAGGTGACAAATTACTTTCTGTTAACAAAGTTTACTATTGTAGTTTGATGTGTCATTGTTATACCACTGGGAAGTATTACACTCTTCATCTGGAAACAACCGACATACAGAGTTGGGTAGGAACGTAACGAAAGGAACGCGTTCCTTTTTTGGGAACTTTTGAAGGAACTAGTTTTATTGAGCCATAAAACATTGTGGGCGTTGAAATCTCCCGTGATTATAATGCGAGCTAGCAATTGCACGAGCAGGTGGTTCAAGTCTTGGATGAGCACTCCATCAGCAGGTGGAAGATAAAGGTTGCAAATGGTTTGTGGGTGTTGACGATTCACTATAGTTTGACTATACAAATAGTTGAACAGTGTGTTAGCTCATACTTATATACAATGCCATGTAAATATCAACATCTGACACCCCCAAGCTGACTGAATTAATAATTTTGATTTGATTTATCTAATGCCTGTCAATCAATGTCAATGACACAACATCTTTGTCGTTTCAAGTTTCTGAGCTTTGCGATTCATTTTGTTTGTATAAATTGGTAGTACCGCACTATTATAACTTTCAGATATTGTAGAGAAGGAGCTATGATTATTTTTTAAATAGCAACAAATCACCCAGTCTGAGCTTTGCAATTTAATTTGTTTCTAGAGGTTTGTCGTACCAAAATATGAATAAAGAAGGAGCTATGATTTTATTGGAAATAACATCAAAATCACCCTGAATACAGTGGTTTATTCGGGCCAGGGCGGGTCGGGGTGGCGCCCTGGCAATTTAATTTTGGGGTAGGGCGCGCCCCGGTACCTTTCTTCTTGAAAACCATATTTGAAGACATTTAAAGCTACCTTGAACCAGCTAACTCGTAAACACACAATGTTAAAAATGATGCATCCTGATAGTTGGAATCTGCCAATATTTATTTGCAACGTCAGACTCCACAATAATGACAGAATCTTGTAATGTATAGTGTATAGTGTCAGTTTGTAACATATTTTGTACTACCTTAGAAAGGAATGTATTTATTAGATCCTTGTCACCGACAGCACTGTTCTGCGTCAATTGTGCGTTTATTTTGTTGTTTTTAGGGAATTTAGAAGGGGCAAGGCCACGGGGTAGGGGATAAGGGGAAATTGCAGGATTCAGTTGCGTTCTGTAACTGACCTGGAGCAGCTAGTGGACATTAGAGCTCAGTTTAAATTGCGCTCCTCTGTTGCATCTTGTATGGTGTTTTAGATATGGTTATTTCTTTAATAATTGTTTGTGTGCCGAAAATGAGGAAGAGAAAAAAAACAGAACTGAATATTAATAATTCCAGTAAACCACGTATTAGTAACTTTTTTGGCAAGCAGTCTGGTTACTGCTGAGTGTGAACGGGGATTTAGCGCAATGAACCAATAATAAGCAAAAAATAGTAACCAATCTTCGTACGAAACTGATTGTTAAGAATATTGCCTTGCTTTTGTTTAACAAACTACGTAAATGGACCACCTCTGGTCAAGTTTGATCGTGCACCTCACACTTCATGTAAAGACTTGGCTCCTTAGTCATCGATCAGCTGGCGACGCATAATCGCAACATGTAGACCATGATGCGGCCGCGGAGGATCAAGCTGCGAGAGATTCTCTATGGCGATTATTTTAGATGCAAAGGTAAACCACATCATTTCTATTTTATATCTGAATTAGAATCTCCTAAAACTGACATTGTGGCATGTTACGGCTCACAAGTACTGTTCATTGTGAATGAGTTGTATCGTTCGAATACCACTCGCATCATCGCAAACTTTCTGAAGAACTGCAGTGTTGTGTTGCAAATATAATATTATGTGTTTATTCCAATAAGTTCATATTTGCATGAACTATAAGGTGTCTAAGTTAAGCGGCTTACCGGGAAAATGCCCGGTTGCCAGATAGCGCAGTCAGCCCCTGGGGGTGCATTCCTGTACAATTAGTGTTATCTAGATAAACCTAGTCCAAGTTAATACCGTGTTAATACCGGTTTTAGAGAGGTTTAACTTCGTATTCCTGTACGAGTTTTATAGTAGGTTCATGTTAGTACGTCGGTAAAACAGTTTTTTGACAAATGTTGTTACAAATCAGCTAAAATGTACCTAAATATCATCCAATTTCAACGAAACTTGAACTAAATCAAATCTCAGCCTAAAGCACAATTTTCAATGAAATTAAATGAAAAACAAAAAGTTGACCTAAGTGGGATCGAACCCCGTCCGTCTTACTCTGAATGCAGCCGCGCTAACGACGCAACCAATCTGCCATTGTGAATTTCTGCTCTCAGAACAGCATGAGTATACAAGCTTCGAAAAGAATTCTGGCAAATGAATTATTAATAATAAAACTGATGGTAAAATTATTTCAAAACATTCACATTCCGTTGCCTTCAGTTCTTATTCTAGAAATTGCATTCCCGTAACGATATTCACTATATTAGATATTTAAATTAATATTTGAAATCTTGAAGTGGATCTTAAAACACGCTAAGCCCGCTCTTTGGCAGGTTTAAGTTAATCCTGCTTTTCTGGTATTATTTCCAGGTCTATCTTTTTAGGAATACCAAGTTAGTACCAATATCACTAAAACCGGATTAAATCGTACAGGAATGCGCCCCCAGGTGTCATGTTGTAGAACGTTGATGTTCATTTTTAATTTAAAAGGTACTGTACCTGTACAAGCATCGTTAAACCACATACAGGAAGTGAATAAGCTTTTTTGGCATCTTTGCCAAGCATTTCTAGAGGTGTCATGGAATTGACGTTACAACGAGCGGTCAGCAGCTCATCGAAATATTGAGTACGGCTATAAGTGCCTCCGTTTGCTTGTAAAACGAAAGGCTCAATATGAATGACCATGTCCAAATCAAGTTGCTTAAATCGTTGAGTAACAACTGACAAGTTGTTTGTATCTAATAAAATAGCTCCTGAAAGTAAAGGAAAATTATAAATATATTGCGTTAAAAGAGACTCAAACAGAAGACTCAATTACTTCTGATATTACGGTGATCAAAAACAAATATGATGATACGTTACTTTCCTAAAGTTTGAATTCTAAAATGAGAACGTATTAGGTTATATTTTCAAAGTTTTAAAATATCAACATTAATTTATTTTGAAATTAATATATCTCTTTACTCATCTAAAGGCAATGCTTGAATTTGCTTGGAGTTATAGGCCTTCGTTGAATGAAATATGTGTTGTAACATCAATTAAAAAATATAGACTGCTATTGAACCTATAAAAAACATAAGCACTTGAGAGTGCATGGGAGTCGATCTAGAGAAATATCAAGTTTTTGGTGATAGCTTTTGAACGGTATTAGATATCAAAATTACAATACAGAAGGAAACACAGATAATTTTAATACCTTCTAGATGATAATTATAAGTTATTACTATTCAACTCATATTGCATAATTGTCGAGCATATACAGCTAAAAAAACACATTTTATAGCCATTTTATATTTTATGCGACAGAAGTTATAGTGATATTCCATACCATCTTGAAAAGGTATTAAAAACAGCTTGTTCCTCCGTTAGAATTTTTATATCTCATACCGTCCGAAAGTTATCACCAAAAAACTGATATTTCGCTAAATCGACTCCCATGGACTCATATTGAGAAAATTTGTGTGCGTACATGTTGTCTCAGCCAACCTTTCAAAAAAACATGATTTTTCAATTTTAAAGATAGGATTTGAATTAAAAGAAAGGTATACTAGTCTCTAATTAGACCTACAATGGAGTATGGTAATACAGGCTAGGACTCCCATGTCATAGGATTAGTCAAGGCCATAGAGAACATCCAGAGGGTTGTCGCCAGGAGGCCGAGGGTACTGGGAAGAGTCGGGAGATGGGGAACTGTCAGGAATAGAAAGGGAGTGGTGAAGAAAGACCTAGAAAGACTAAGGGTGGATTGCAAAGACGGAGTTTAAACCCCGGCCTACCTTAGACGCCGTCTAAGTAAGAAATTGCATTGCAGCCACAATGCAATTTCTTACTTAGACGGCGACTAAGGTAGGCCGCGGTTTAAACTCCGTCTTTGCAATCCACCCTAAGCAAAATGAATGAAGAACTGGTATGGGAAACTCTGGAGGAAAAAAAAAAACGAAAGGGTATGTAATTTCTTTAAAGTAACTAACAACTTTACTGGTTGGGAGGAACTGAGCAATAGAAGGGATTATCAAGTTAATCTAAGAATAGATTTAATACATTGTTTCCTGTATTATTGTTAGAAATATCAGCATCCCTCCATGATTATTTTATTGTTAAAAGTAGTGTTCATGTACATAACTATGTTCTTACTACTAACTTAATTGTCCCAATTCAATCTCTATAAGCTATTTCTATCTTGGCATGTAGTTTACGATAATTTTTTACACTAATACGTTACGTTAATCCTACATCATATCCTAATGAATAATTATTTATTTTCTTGTCTTTCGTATTATTAAATAATTATAAAGGTTAGGTGGAAGAACGGTCATGTGATCGAACCTCGCCCTTTTTGATTGTATGACGTTTGTATGTACATGATAAATAAAGACATTCTATCTATCTATCTATCTATTTATTGCAGAGGGGTACGAGGGGAGATCAATTGGAAGTAAAGAGGATATACACAAAACTTTTTTTTTTTTAATAACATCGAAACTTGATACAAAATCATTGTTTCCCAATTAAGGCTATGGATGAAAGATAGGATCGTTTGGACGGGGCACCACAAGGGCGATCTTACCACCCCATTTTGATTATTTAAAACTAATGCCAAAACTAAAACACAAAACTAGGCCAGAATGGATTTATCGAGAGAACCATTAGGGACTGGAATGAGCTTGAGGAAAAGAGAAGAATTGCGTGTAAAATTGAAAATTTCAAGAAAGTATTGTACAAATGGACATAAGGAAGATAACTACAGATTCTTGCCTCTGTGCAATCAGCATATCTTCAAGAGTTATAACAAGATGCATTGGTTTACCACTTCTTTATGGTGACTTGGCTCAATTCTAAAACACGTTCCATTTCCTGACAACTTTTCTCAGAACTAATGGTCGCTGTTCTACCCGGTGTTGTTTTGTAGAAACATGATGTCATGCCTTCTAAATACGTCAAATATTTGCATCCAAGATGCAGTGCATATTTATATCCAAGATGCAGTGCATATTTATATCCAAGATGCAGTGGAAGTAAACAAATGTGCTAGGCTTATAAAAAAGGATATTTACTGATAATACAATTTAATAAAATAATAATACTCATTTGTTTGGGGCATGCAAACTTCTCGCACGACTTCAATTACATATAAAACTCGTCTAGATGTAAGTTACTTGCAATGTAACTTGAGTTATAATAAAATAACTTCACAATTTAGATAATGCACAATTCAGCCTCAATATCTAAATTTTACTTCATAAATCATAAGAAACTGTTTCAGACAAGTGAGCAAACCTAAACGTCATTTTGCGTGTATTTGCTTTGTATTACAGTAGTAAACAGAGTTGGTTCCTTGCATCACTACTAGATTACTCACGATCCTTAGTTCTGAAGATGTGGCCAGTAAACTGATACATATTTTCAACATGCGAGGGATAGGAAGTGAGGACACCATCACAAACCGGCAAACCAACGCAACCCTCAATGCATCTTGATACGTACATACCCAGAAGCTTCGGAATCATAGACATAGATATTATGGATTAGATTATTATAGATATTATCGTAGAGTTAAGTTGTAGAACAAAAAGACTTACCATACAAGAATTCAACAGCTTCGGGGAATTTGGAAATAAAATTATCGCACTGGGAATTGATAATCTTCTTCAAAATCAAAGATGCACAAGATCCAACAGGTTCTATAGTGACAACAGCTGTGCTCGGACAATCCTTCTCTTTAGGTCGATGATCAATAATTTCCACAACATAATCATGTAATTCAGTATCAATATGATGATCAAGTAGTGTTACTTCCAATTGCCCTGCACTAGCATATTTGAGCAGGTGAGTCTGAATCTCATTCCTGTAAAATCGAAATGCATGAGAGCGCAAGTTCATTCGCCTTCCTAACTAATCGCTAAAATTACGTTTGATGAGCTAAACACATAGGGACGACATTTGAATGGTACATACATTGTTCATTGCAATGATGCAGTTTTATATTATTTTGTATTTTCAAGCTAATGTTTCTTTGGACTTGATTTGGGCTTTGATTTGATTTGGGGATTTGCTGCTGCTAGTAGGTATACATGCATGCACAGAAAATATACACTCAGGGCCAGCCCGTGGACTAGGCTACCTGAGCGGCTGCCCAAGGTGCAAAATCTACAGTGAACTCTAAATATTCCCGAGGCCCTGTGATGGTATACAAAGGTCGTGAATTAAGAGTCCACGGAAGTCGATTTAGCGAAATGTCAGTTTTTTGGTGATAACTTTTGAACGGTATGAGATATCAAAATTCTAATAAGCAAGAAACAGAGATAATTATAATAGCTTCAAGATGATATAAGATATAACTATTCAAGTCATGTCGCATAACTGTCAAAAGTCGACAGCTAAAAAATGTGTTTTTTTAACTGTATACTCTTGACAGTCACGCGACATGGCTTGAATAGTTATATCTTATATCATCTTGAAGCTATTATAATTATCTGTGTTTCTCGCTTATTAGAATTTTGATATCTCATATCGTTCAAAAGTTATCACCAAAAAACTGATATTTCGCTAAATCGACTTCCGTGGACTCTTAAATAGGAATTAGTTTGAATTTGTATTATTTGTTGTAATTATTATCAAGTGATCTTTAGTTCTCAGTTTTCACAAATCTTTTTTATGCAGCTATTTATTGTTGCAGTGTAAATTTTGTTGTTTTGATTTCATGGAAATGGACATTTTCACTTTGTTACGCCTATAATGCCACAATAAATAATGCAGGTGCTCGCCTGACAATTCTTCATAATTTTATGCTTAAATCAATATTTGACTATGCTATTGTAAGGCAAATTCTGCCCGACCCCATTTCAAGATAGAATAACTGAGTTTGAAGTATTAAAAACTCAATGGTAGAATGCAGATAGGCCTACTAGCAACGCATATTTCATGTAGAGAATATATGTATTTTTAATATGAAAATAATTTCTTTAAAATCTATTATAATATTCAATGATACTTGCAACAAAAATATGACTGTAGATCAATGTACAATATTAAAAATACCAAAAAATTCTTTCACCTTTGGGCAACCAGGCTGGGGCTTCACTCTTGACTGTTCAGACATTTACTTTTTAATACATATTGCCAGAGCCCAATCACAATTGCCCAGTCCTCTATCCATTTTACAATATTTATTGCTACTGGTATCTTCATTTTTACTGTCTTCCAAACTGAAAATTTTGATTAATATTTACTAGGGTTACCAATCGATCAAGAGAATGCAAACGATACCGAAATGTGCTATATCAAAAATCAATCGAAAATATCAAAATATCAAGAATTCTATTCGATATCGAATCAAAATGGTGAAAATATTGATGTTTTTTCAAAGTCCGAATTATGTTTTCAAGTCGTCTGCAATCATTTTGTGATGCGTAGTGAGGATCTGCCTTTGCACTGACACTTCGAGCGTCAACTGACGACTGAGAACCACACAGAATGGTCACAATGACACGGAGACCTGTGGTTGTCAGTCTTAAGCACAGGGCAAATACGTGATCACCCAGATAGCATATGTAGTGATATAAAGTGCAAATAACCCCAATGTCGAAGCGCAGTAAAACACGGAAGGTATTTGTGGTTTTTTGGGGTCAATTCAGAGCCAAAGGTCCCGATTATGATATTCGACTAGGCTGTTTATGTTAACAGTACCAGTTCTCTACTTGATTAGTAGCTATGGGGATGACATTGGTCCTGAGGCTTGAAGACCGAGTACCCGTTTGTTAAGATCGGGTACGACCATTCAATATCAAAAAAAGAAATGAAAGTATGAAAATCGCGATCTTATTACGTGTTTTTGTTCAAATCGTTCATGTCAAATTTTAGAAACAATTGCATACAAAAGTTGTCACAACTACGTATTTCATTAGATGAAATCGTTCCTCCTCTGTTTTCCCTATTCTTAATATCAGCATTCCGACGTCCACAGTAGTGATATATCACATAGACACAGGTACAGACATAGGACATAGGTTATAGACTTGACACGACTGTCACTGCAAGTGAGTGTTCTCTCTCTCTTTATCATAAGGAACAAGGGTTTTTCTTTTCTCTGCTCTATCTCCAACTATTGAGAAAGACGTTAGAGATAGTATTCATGAGAATGTCGTGTGATGATGATTAGGAAATTATCATTATTGCTTATATATTATTATGCGTATGTGAATATATGTTGAAACAGACAACTGTGTTTTCTTATAACATTTTTCGGAGCTGTCGTTAATGCATTGCATACCGGTAATAAATATTTATGAAGTATACCGGTAGTCATGAGTTTATTGATGACTTGTTCTGTGGAATTTTCAATTTTTTCCATCTGGGCCTATTTTGACTTTTGATAATAATACCGTAATAGGTGTATTTCCTGATGTCAATGATACAATAATATCGTTCCAATCTGAAGTACACCATTCAGAGTTTTTCAGAGCTCTGACCACGGTCGTTCTGACCATACTAATATTTTTGGTTCCGACTGGCAAAAACCACATTGCCTGATGCACAGTGAGAGGGACCTATTGATTATAATTTATAATAATAATAATAATAATAATAATAATAATAATAATTTTATTTCCAAATTTGTGTTTACAAAATTATTACCCTTGTGACAAGGGTGTTTGGAAAATTCTATATCTAATACATATGTGGAAAAGAATGAAATGAAAATAACTTATGACATACCGGTACAACAACAACAACAATAATATAAACAATATTTTTTTTTAATAACATCAAAACTTGATACAAAATCATTGTTCCCCAATTGAGGCTATGGATGAAAGATAGGATCTTTTGAGCGGGGCACCACAAGAGCGATCTAACCACCCCATTTTGATTATTTAAAACTAATGAACCTCAACACCAGGACTACGCTGTCTCTGACCAAAATTTTTCGCCGTAGATAAAAGTATTTCAAAAGGCACAGGTAGCCAAGTGGTTAACACACTTGCTCCATGTGACCCGGAAGGTAGTGGGCATGTCGGACCCGGTTCGATCCCTGCTACCGTCCATCTTTACAGGGGTTTTTCGTGGTTTTCCTCTGTAGTCTAGGATAATGCCGGGGTGGTTCCCACAATATAGGCCACGACCGCTTCCTTCCCACTATCCTTCCCATTACCCAAAAAAAACCTTCATCTCATCATCCCATCATCTCATTAATCATTCATCTGACGCCAATAGATCTTAGTAATCATTACAGTGCGTCGTTAAACCCAATATATATGAAAAAAAAAGTATTTCAGTAAAAACACACGAATGTTGATTTCTTTCACCTCGAACTAAGTCTCTTGGGCAATGATCACTTCTTTCCATTAACAGCAGATGTCAAGTTTATCATTATACAAAATGGACAAAATAAATTGCAAAAAGCATGAACCATATCTTCCTGCTGCAGCCAATTTTTGGAAGATGGTGCTGTATACTCCAGCACGAGCATTCGATTGAGCAGCATCTGCCGAACCGTCGGTGAAAACATGAAACCACTCATTTGAAGGGTATAAGGTATGCATTGTTCGTAAAGACAGTTGTTTCACTGCGAATACATTCATTGTATCTTTCTTATTCATCTCGTCAATCAGCTTTATTCTCGTCTTGGGTAGTAAGAGCAATGACGATGAAGGAGGTGGAAAAGGTTTCCTTGATGCCACGTCAACTTCTATCTCAAACTTCGTCTTCATGTCATTGACAGCAGTACTGAAACCTATCTGGGATGGTATTCGTGATACTGGTGGCTCATATGATTCCCAGTACGAGTCGTTGAGTCTCAATTGTTTCTCTTGTTGAACAATTGCAGCTCTTTCTCTTCGAATAGATAGTGGCTCAATTTTTGTTTGAATTTCCATCGCTGTGCATTGGAGTATACTTTGCGGCGCCACATATCATTCTAAGAGCTTGATTTTGACCTAAATCAAGAAATTTAATATTGGTTTGGCTAGCGGTACGAAAGGCCTCTCGGCCATATTCCAGCACCGGTCTGAGGTATGTCTTATACGTTGTAGAAAGAACATCTTGAGTAGCACCCCACCGAGTGGAACTTAGTCTTCACAGTATTTTCAAACGGGCTTTTCCAGTGTCAGCTAGTTTCTGTCTATGTTCTTTCCACGTTAGTTTATTGTCCATATGCACTCCCAAATACTTGCTTTTTACTGAACAACTGTAGTCCATTATATTGAAGCTGTATCTGATGTTGTGCTGTACACATTGAAAACAATTGGTATGTAGTTTTTAGTTTTTATGAACAATATACAACAATATAAGAAACCAATATTAAAAATAATAGCACAATTGGAGAAAAAATTGATCACAATAATTGATTACAATTAACCAAATACCTCAACCCACAAAACTAGAATTATATTGAATATTATATAATTCCATGCATGATAGACAATGATACATTAAATGTAGTTAAATGTAATTAACCTAGAAGAGGACATTCACGAATGAAGAAGAAAAATTGTAATTCATTGTGAATTGTAATTTAAATGATGAAATTAGTTATTTTGATCGCTTTGTAGATTAATCTATGATTCTGATTATTTTTGTATCAACTTACATTTTGATCAGCAAGATATTCCTCTATATTATAATATTCTTTTTCTAACAAAAGACATTTCAATCTGTATTGAAAAGTTTCAAATTTTTTAATATTTTTAATAGAACTTGGAAGTTTATTATATAATTTTTCATTTATATAACTAGAGTTGATTTGTGTTAATTTAGATCGATATTTTTTAGAATGGACATTTTCTTTCTGGATATTTGGGGTAGGACAGAGAGAGAGAGAGAGAGAGAGAATACAACATGTGAGCTGGCTGTACTATACAAACCAAAACGTAAGGAACATTTTCACCATTTCGATTCTTTTCAGTTGGGATTTTAATTATTGGGGTCGTATTGATGAAAATATGAACAATTTGATGAAGTAAACAGCGCACCACTTTTTCTTCTTATTTTTAGTACTTTTTCTTTTCACTTTTTCTACTTTTACATTTTTTTTTTTTCATTTTTTTTTTCTACTGTTTTTTGTAGTTCTGACTAAATGCTACGGCTACTGTGATCCAACCTTGCACTGATTCATACTGTCAAGTGACTTTTTGATACCAACATTTCAATACTTTTTTGAGATACCGTATAAGGAGTTTAATGATGAACAACCTAGAATTATGATCTATATTCTGGAATTGGGATATTGAAAATCTCAACAAAAAAATTACAATATAATTGTTTACATCGTAATCTCCACGTCAAAGGGCCGCGGCCCCCTACTCTCCCCCCCTCTTGGAAATAACTGTGCCAGCAGACAAAAAGACTGGTCCTGGAAAGAGAGGACGGAGTGCAAGTACACACGTGTCGGCGATATGGCGAATCTGACGCACTACACTACTGACAATTTGCTGTTTATTCATTCCATATTGAATTCACTTTCGATACCGGTATCGAAGTAATCAAAAATCGAATACTGAAATTGACTTTGATATCGAATCGAAACCTTGATATCGAAAATCGATCAAAATATTCTATATCGATTGGTAGGGGCCTAACCTTAATATTGATGCCTCACTCACCTAAAGATCAATTGGTCCGGAGATATATTGAATTTGTTCAAGAGATGCATAACTTCAGTCTTGAGAAATATATCTTTCTTAAGAATATTGAACACTGGCAATATCAAATCCGTATTATTTGTCGTTAAGGATTGCAGTAATATAGCACATGCCAATGTGCACGCAGCAGAATCTAAATCGCATGACTCATTACCCAGCACAATCTTGAGTTTATTAGGAATTGGTAATTGATCCTGAAAAAAAAAAACATGAGGTAATTTTGTACTGTGGCCAAAATATTAATTAAAACAAGTTTCTTTCCTCAACACGCATTTTCCATTTCAAATAGGAATAGTTTAGTTGAATTATAATTCGTAAAGAAAAAGGGAAGATGTGTTTCACCATTTTACTATGCATGCAGACTGCAGACCCACACCTGAGCTACATATTAGTGGTGTGCCAGAATCAAGCGGAAAAAAGCACCAAGTTATCCCAAAAGATGTCATGGCTAGATCAGCTAGCTAGCAACTCTAGAACGACAATCAACATCTAGTTTTCAAACTGATAGCAGACAATCAAATTATCCCATTAAAGTACCCCAATGGTGTACTTTTTTTGTATGCAAATATTCAACCATCACTTCTGAAATATTTGAGCTCACAATTTTTTATTTGATCTGCCATGTTTTCGATTATGATTATTGTTTGCTTAACGACCCCACCAACAGCTAGGTTATATGAAGGTACGAATGAGCAGGTGATTATGAAACTATGAAGTGATGATGAGTGAAAGAAGGTTTACAAAAACCCATGCCTTACGCGGGACTCAAACCCTTGCCCAACGCTGACTTCAGGTTCTGAAGCGGTGCCTCAGCTGACCGAGCTACCGAGGGCCGTGTTTCATCCACAGATATTATTATTTCATTCTAATACTCATGTAATCATACTATGTTGTCCATTTCAAACGTCGCCACGTTATTTGAATTGGCGGTCAAAATGACAACTAAGTTAGCAAATTAGCAACATTTTTCTCTGCTAGTTGCATTGGCAAACTGATTTCTGAAACGGTTTGCTAAATTCTAGCATAAATAGCAGCTTGATATTGGAACGCCGTTTTGACACAGTGCCAACTTGGCGCTTGATTCTGGAACACCACTATTGTAACCCATGCAGGTATCAACCTAAATCAACCTTACCTAAACCATCTTCTACAAAATCAATGCCTTACAAATATATTGTAATGTGACCCAAGTATAATCATGCCATCCAATAAACAATTTTCGAAAAGAACGAGCCATCTAGCGGCGATCGTTTGAACTAGAACGGGATGTTATTACCCGAGTTCGAAAGTCCTATGCTGCCAATGCTATTTGGCATGTTTGATTTATATTATTGTGCGTTACAGTGAACGTACCAAGTTATAATATGATAGTAGTTTCAACATTTATATGTTTACTATATACTGAGAGATTTACACACTGACAGAGTGAGTAAGATGAGAGATAATGCAAGTTTTATATCTTGGTGTTTTGCCTTTAACCCTGTGGATAAGCAGGCTGACTTTATGAACAGTACTAAAACTCCCAGAATGCAATACCAGCGATCTCGGCTGCTAGGAAGCGTGACGCCCCTGCACATTGAATTATGAAAATGGTCTATTGTGTAAAACAGGGCTGTTTGTACAGGCCTAGCCACTTTGATTCCCATGCACCAGCAGTCAATATCTAAACTACGCCTAGGCCTGTAAAGCATGAAGTCGACTACTGGTTGAGATATCAATGGTAAATTTACAGTAAGCCATGCCATTGAGTTTATATGGCCATGTCATTGACTTTATAATACACTACTTAATGACTATAAAGGGTAATAAAAAATGAAAAGTAAAGAATCGCGTTAGAGTGAATAGCGTAGAGTGAAGTTAAGCCTGATTCACAATTGAAATAAGGAATAGTGATTATGAAATAGCAATAGTGTTATAGTGTGTGACATAGGTGGGCCACAATAGCATCTTATTTAACTGGTTCACCGTCAACCTGAATAATTATTTTGCCTTGAACGGTTCGAATTTCAGTGGCAACAACCAAGGCCTTCCAGATTATTATATTATTATTTTAAAATAATATATTAGGCCTTGCAGCAATTGTCAAAAGTAATTTTGACATTTATTCCTTGAGAATGTCTGATTTGAGTCTCAGAGAAAAATAGAATACCCGAAATGCATAACGGTAAGTCACTTGACTACAGTAGTAATATCATCTGATTGGTCAGAATTTGGCTTGTCATAAAGGTTAGGCCTATAAGGAATAAGTCTTAAGAAATGGATTTTTTTCATTTCTTATGACTTATCACCTAATCACTATAACTAGTTTCTTATTAAGAACGGTTACATGGAAATGCCACCATCCATTTCGCTTACACACTATAACACTATTGCTATTTCATAATCACTATTCCATATTTCAATTGTGAATCAGGCTTAATCAACAGCAAACCCAGGATTGGGGATGTTGCTTTATTATTAGCTATTGTATGAATAATAAATTTTGGTAGTTGAAATTACATTTTTTATTTGGAGTGCAGTCGGGACAGAGTTGAAATGATAGTTATTGGGGCGAATGTTATTGGTGTGGTAATATGTGACACATTCTATAACAATGTAGGGCCTATATTGTTCCTTGAATAAAGATTATTATTTTATTATTATTATTATTATAATTACTAGGCCAGCCCTATTCGCAAAGTAAATTGTGCGAATAAGGACCGAAAACGCTTTTCACAAAGTAAATTGTGCGAATAAGGACCGAAAACGCTTTTCACAAAGTAAATTGTGCGAATAAGGACCGAAAACGCTATTCACAAAGTAAATTGTGCGACAAGCACCTGGCTCCGTTCTGCCTGCCGGCGGTATCCGCGAGGTTTGGACACTAACCTAGCAGTGGCGTTTCTTCCATAAGGGCTGGTGGGGCTGAGCCCTACCAATTATTGCAGTTTAATCATATCAATCTCTTTTGAATTGAAAAGAACGACCAAGTATTTAAACTGTTCCCGCTAATTTGTTGCGAGATTATTTCAAGTACACGTAGTTCATACAAAATGTGCCAGGTGTCGCAGCGTGGGTGGTTTGGCGCAAATTATGGTGTAGCGTAAATTGACATTATGACTTGATTCTTATTTCATGTAGGTGACATTTCAAATGAGCCCTTCCATCGAGCCCGTATTTACTATGGCGATCGACAATATTGTGGGCGGAGCTAATTGATGCGAGCTGTATGCTTGCAGGTGGGGCAGATTCAAAAATCACTACTTGACAGAAATATGATTTTAATGAATCCACGCAGCTTAGGGTCTACTTCATGCTACTGACGGCATGGGTAGGTTAGGTTAGTGGCTAGATACAATGCTGTAACAAGCAGACGCAAATATCGATATTCATCAGTTCTAATTCGTTTTTTAACAATAGGATGATTCATTAATTGTATCGTATTATATACATTTATAAACGTGTCTGTGTGCATCTATGAATACCGTAATGAATTTGGTTGAGAATTTGCTTGCTATTAATATAAATACCCTCAGTTTGGCAGAGAAGCTTCAAATTAAACATCTAGGCCCACATCAGCCGCAGAATTTTACACTCAGCAATTCGGTAAATGATGAAAACAGACATTTCAATACTGAGTGGTATAAGAAAGTGCCGTGGTTAACAGCAAGTAGTGGATTGCGTAAACTGTTTTGTTTCCCGTGTTTGTTGTTTGGTAAAAATGTAAAGGTGAAAATGTAAAACTCAACATTTTCTCCTTGCGCGGCTAACTGGAGTCGCCCATTGTGACGTGTCAATACTTTTCTAAATAATTTTGTTGCCCCACCTACTTTACGTCTCAGGAAATGCCACTGTAACCTAGCCTCATAAACCTAACCTACTGTCCGCAACCTGGCTTTGTCCGCATAACTCGCAGGTTGTAGGCCGTTTTGGCCATTTTTTACTTAGAGAATAGCGTTTTAGGTTCTTGTTCGCAAAGTACTGTGAGAATAGACACTTCCTTAGGTAATTTTACTGATTAACGTACCATGGCCAATTTTTGTCCTATGTTCGCGTTTTTTGTGTTTTCTGATAGATCTTGTTCATATCTATGGTGTGTAGTTTGGACATTTTGTATTTTGTTTGTTTTAATATGTTTTTTACTCACTTGAAGATGATGCTTTGTGATCTGACCAAGATAACAAAGGTGGACAGTAGGTTAGGTTGGGGTCAGGTTAGTGTACAAACCTCGTGTATACCGCCGGCAGGCGGAACGGAGCTTATATACTTTAGAAAAATGAAGAAAAAATTGAAAAAAAATTGAAAAAAAATGGCGTGGTACGTTAATCAGTAAATTTACACTTCCTTATTATTTTCTGTTTAAGAATTATGTTAGGTGATGGTAAGGGCATTGAGCGAACGTAGTTATTGTAAAGTCAATGGCCCAAATAAGCCTATATACTAACACCGAACAGAAACTGGCCTTTAGCAATTGTAGGCCTAGGCCCTAGGTCTATATAAATCATCCTCCCTAGGCCCCAGATTCTATTCTCAATAGCATGACATTGAAAATATTTATTTGTAGGTCTATGACGTTTCCGATATCATGTAATATGATCAAAAATTGAAGAAATAAACAATTTATTATTATAATTATTCAACTATTTCAAGGTTATGTTTCAACACTGATAATTTAAATAGGTCTGTTTCTAGGCTTACAAAATCAGTGACAGGACTAACCACAGCTCGGATTGATGATTTCGCAGATTGAATAAAATCTTCAAACGAGGACCTACTTTTGGACTCATCGCTCTTAGTTCCCATTTGAACAAAAACAATGAACAAAAACTATCTATTTCTGTTCAGAACCATAAAGGCAGGCAGACTACAGCAGTACGTGGATTAGCCGGTAAATATTGTGACACGTGATAACTGTCAAATAGATGGCAGCACCTATACACACTAGACTCGTGAATCCAAGTACTCGTGACTCATATATTTTCCTGTGCCTGCATCCACGATTCTCGTGTCACGAGAACTCGTGTCTATAGCCACTTTTACAAATTTTAGGGCGGGTTTCAACTTCAGTTTAAACTTGGCTTTGTAAAACTTGGTTTAATGATAAACTGGGTTTAAGAACTCGTATTAAAATAGTATAAGCTCAGTTTAGGTCAAATCTAATCCCAGTTTAGGCTTCATGAAACAGCTTCCTAAATATAAACCTGGATTAAAAATTTAAACCGGGTTTAAACTCTAGTTAATAGTTGGTGAAATGAGGACTTAGCCTTTGATTTTAGCTCTCAACAATTCTTTACTGGGGCTGAATGAAGCCAACCGCAAGTTAAGAATTATTATCATTTAATTATCAATTAAATTTACTCGAATGTAATAATATAATTTGGTTCATTTAGTGACAATAATGTTCAAGGTATGGAATACAGATTACAATGGATTTCAAGTAAAAAAAATACGTAATTGTGACAACATTTATTTGTAATTTTGACTGAAGTTCGACTCAAACGAATCCAAAACAACAAGAAAACGGTAGTTTGAAGTTCAGATTAAATATCAATTCAAATTCGAAATAAAATAAGAATTCTTAATGAGTAAATTAAAATTCTATTCAAGCGGCCGAGGTCAAAGGTCTGAAACGAGGCATTGCAATGCCACCGTTGAAATGCTGGCTTTCCAATGCTGCCGTGTGAATTAACCAAACATTGGCATTGGCGGATTGAAAAGTGAAAACTTGGTTCTAAAACCTGGCATTGGAACCCCTAGCCTTCCAACGGTGACATTGCAATGCATCGTATGTCGTGTGAACTGGCTCTGTCATACTCGAGTTGGCTCTAAATAGCACTTTTCCGGGAGGAGATCATTTAGAGTAGGATGAAACATATCATTGAGTAAAAAATTAACGTGAATGTGCTGTTGACAAATGAGTGATTCATTTTATTGATTTATTGAATCAAATCAATCAATTGAATTCAATACCTCACACGGTATGTATTTATGTAACACTTCATAACACTAGTTAATTGTAATTGTTCATTTAATTGTAAAAAGTTAATTGTAGCAATTGACGAGGAACAACTATTGGGTTATGCATTAATTCGTTGGAATATTTGTCACTATTTGGATTCAAAAATGATATTTACTGTATCAAATTGATTATTGATTTTTCTCATTTTTGTTCTTTTTTAATAATAATCATTTGATAAAATGATCTTGATTGATTGAATTCTCATTGGATATATGAACTGGTATTGTACCTTCTAGTCCTTTTGCATAACTGTCCAAAATAGCCTTTTTGGTTTCAAAATTGAGACAAAGGTTGACATATATCAGCAAAGAATTGCAAGGAGGAGACCTTTTCAAAAACTATGATAAACCAGATACCTACAGCAAAGGTAGCTTTCTGTGTCAAAATCGAGGTTAAAGGTCAATTGAGGTCAAAGGTAATTTGCAATTCTTCAGGTTTATAACAAACATGTTCAACAATCCAGGGATAGATAAAGTAAGAAAAATTGAACTCATCGATTCAACTCATTTGGACCTTGAGTTGGGTAAAATATTCAAATCTAGATGCAAAAATGGTTATTTTCTTAATTTTTCATCGTTAATCGACAGAAAGACTTTTGAACGTAGTTTATGAGCCGATTAAGTGTTTCAACACCTAATAATGTTGTTCAGGTCATCTTTGAAACCTATTTGAGGTAAAATGTCAATAGTTGAGGGGTGAACCAACTCTTTTGAAATATCACACAATTATACTTGTGAGTACTCTAACCGTCTAACGACATGGAATTTTGGTTAGAACAAGTTGATGGCCATGACAAAACATATCATAAAGTAAGGAAAAACACTGATTTAATTACGTAGCATCTTGAAACACTCGTATGTAGAAATAACTTCTTTCCTTCTGAGAGGGATGGTTTGATTAATTTCATCTTAAATATTGATGAAACCCGAGAAAAATTGATTTTGTGGCCGATGTTATTGAATTTTGCTTTAAAACAATTTGAAAAGGGAAGCAACCAAGCAAATACCAAGTCGAGGCAGAATTACAAAATAAGATATGCAAATATATTGAATATGAACATATGAAGATGGAACATTATTTATTGAATGATAAATTATTAACAACACAACAATTATTCACATCATTATTAATGGTTTTCAAATGTTCAACTACTTTTTTGTACAACCGGTAATCCACTCAATATATTAAAATATACATGATTTCTCAAGGCAACGTGCTCTACTTCACTGTAGAGTTCCGCTTTTTGATGCGTGGATGCAATCGACAGCGTCTGTTAGACAGATTTATTTGTAAGAGTGAAATATAAATTATATATTTTTCACGTTTATTTCGTTTAAATACGCAAATGGAAGTGTTTAATCAAGCATCCAGATATTTGAATCATGTTATAGATTTAAATATAAGTGAAACTAAGACGAAAACAATTGAATTCAATAAAACAAATCTTGCTGTACACATGGAATTCAGAGAAGACTGCATACGTAAGTGGCCGCTACAGGCCTCACTACATTTTCTGTGCATAACCACGTGGAGGTACTGCATCCTTGAGCAGCAGCTAGTCTGATATTCTCTCTCTCTCTCTCTCTGAAGTCACCGCTGCGACACCATACACGCATAACATATTCACCAAATCCATAGCTATAGAGAAGACATAATTAACTTGCCTATTGGGAAAAATTGAATCAGTGACCCAAGTTATTACTTCATTGATTTCTCATTTTCTTCTGATAGAAATTCAAGGTAGGTATTTGAAACATTCGTTTACAGCAAGCAACTATGCAAGGGAAGTTTTGCTTCCATGGAATAAACGCCCGATCCTCGACAGTCAGGAGTGTCAACTCTCAGACATCTGCCCAATGAGCGATGGGTACACTAATCTCAAGTGACGAATGGATCGTACCAACAATGCATCACATACATTGTGCCTCTGGCCAACTAAAAATTGTAATTTATTTAATTACAATAACAGCAAAATCATCAATACAAAAATGAAGTACCAGGTACGGTAGTTTAATTTTAAATTGGTCTAAAAAAAAATTGTGTACCAACAATGCATCTCATACATTGTACCTCTAGCCAAAAAAATTGTAATTTATTCAATTACAATAACAGCATAATCGTAAATACAAAAATGAAGTACCAGTACCTGGTACTTCATTTTTGTATTTTCATTTTAAATTAATCTTAAAAAACAGTAAGTAGGCCTACATGAAAAATATAATAAATATATAAGAATTCAAAGAGGTTATATAAGGAAGTAAATAATGCGACAGTAATTATTGAATGATAAAAAGTCAATGTCGGCTGAAGTAGTAGGGTCTAGTATCATTTTACACTAGGTTAAAAACAAAATAATTGATCATATATCTTTTCAGACCATTTTTTGGGACCATTGACCACGATAGCTTACTGAAAATTTAGAATTTTAAAAACTAAAAGTAATAATGAGTAATAGAATAATGGTGATAAAATAAAAAACTTAAGTCATAGTTGTAGATGTGGTAATGAAAGATAAATATAAATGATTGAGAACTGATATCTGATTTGATCTGAAGGATGTAACTATTGTCTAGATGGTCATGCAGGAAGTGGTCAGATTTATACAAGAAAGTGAGTATTTCTTTAAATGATGATTTATAAGGTTATGATTTCATTTTTTGGAATATAGATAATCAAAACGTATTTTGAGTGTAATGATATTTATACCAACCATATTTTTCAATAGCATTAATAAACAACACTGTGAACTCAATGACAGCATTGAGTATGAGCAATGTTACAAATGATTCGTTAGCATAGATATTATATTACAGAAACGAGCAATCTGAACCTTGGCTAAAGCCAGTTATGATTCTTGTTCTGCAGTGTGATTCCCATTCTCAATCTTTAACCTAGCAATCTTCAACTATTAACAATTTATATCGTTAGTGTTGATGTGTTCTGTGGTCCAGTCTGGTTCTCCAATCTTAAAACGATATAGGTTGTTAACATTGCTTGATAAAGTTTGTTTAACGAGGCACTCTACTGATGACTGATCTATTGGCGAAATTATGACTTATTTTTTAGTTGACATCATCGATTGTACATCATGAGCTAATAGAAAATTTCCATTCACCATTTGAATCTAGAGTGTATACAACATTAATAGAGGCACTGTAGCTTAAGTCAATTTCAACTTCGTTTTTTCATAGAACATTCAACACGGGTGCTGCCACTGTACCAACAGACTTCAGGCACAATCTCTGTCACAGTGATGTGTCCAGCGCAGAAATTCATGCTCAAATCTAAATAAGATACTCCTAAAATGACAGATTTGAAAAATTGATAAGATCAATTTATGAAATATTGCATTTCTGAAAACAGTTGTAGGCCACACTAGAACCAAGGGACCAGTTGCTAAGGAATGGAGCGAAGAAATGAGGCATTTGCCAGGAGGTGTACCTCATATTTATGTTCTTTCAAATAATTAGTGGAGTCACCAATCCTAATCTCTTCAAAAGCATGTGTATTCATGAGAAGTATTCTTCTGTCAGTTTCCACTCTTCAAATAGTTTCATATTTACCTTTGCCCCTACATTTGAGGAGCCAATCCTTCACCATCACAAATCTGCATTTGTTTTTCTTATCATTTTATTCTCATTATTTCTTATTATAACTTTTTACTTGAAATTAATACTATTATTGCTGCTAGTCTCATCAATATCTCTAATAATTTGAAATTTGGAAATCAAAATGCCTGGAAAATGTATAGGCCTACTCACATCCTGGCAGTTGGGTCTTCGATTTGCGCGTGAATGTAAATGTTCTATTGGTCCATTCATCACAGCCATTTAGATTTGTTTCAAGGTGGCTGTGACTTTACAGCAATGCAATACCAATCATTGTAAACTAGTATCTGAATGACCCAAAGCTGGCATGGTATGATTTAACGCTATAGGATTGGCATTAGTGGCTCGTCTAAACACACCACTACTCTTTTGGCATTTCAACCTTACAGAAAAGAAGCAGTTTTATATACTTGAAGTGACCCAAAGCTGGCATGGTATGATTTAACGCTATGAGATTGGCATTAGTGGCTCGTCTAAACACACCACTACTCTTTTGGCATTTCAACCTTACAGAAAAGAAGCAGTTTGGCAACATACTTGAAGTAATAGTATCACATGAGTACAATACAATAGATATGCTCTTTGGGAAAGAAAATATAGACGACACATTTCAGAAGGTTAAATGAAAAAGTACCCTAATTTGCTAAAAACATCAGTTAGGTCTTCAGACAAAACAAGAAGGACATGTAATAGTGGTAAGTAGTTGTCAATTGACCATGGTAGATCGTCCGCCCTCGTGATGTCACAAAATATAAAAACCAATCAAGTGGTCAGTGAAGCAGGGATAATACGGAAATAAGTCAAATAACCAATCAAGGTATCTAAAAATTTCCCCTGCTTCGTATAAGTCACGCCCATCTACAATGGTCAATTAAATTACTAGAATAAGTTTTGTTGGATGGATTAGATGACAAAAGATTGCATGAATAGGTAATAAGGATGTGTTGAATTTTCCACTTGACTGCATATTTATTAGAGAACAACTTCTGACACAACATAAATTTCGAGCAACTTTGAAAATTATAAAAGAAATACAGTGAAACCTTAATCCATCATTTAGAAAATGGGCCTAGACTTATTCAAATTAATACTAACAGTACACAAAGAGTATACATAATGGAGGCAAAGGCAACTCAAGCTTTTGATTTGCAAAAGCATGCCTATTCAAAAGATATCGTAGTACAAAATGTATTATGGGGTCGATGGATTAAAATTTCACTGTTAACAGAACACAAAATGTATGAAGTTTGCAAAAATAATATTGGTACCTTAAAACACATAAATGGAAAGCAGAAGGTACCATGAATGTAGCAAAGACTTAAATACTGGACTATACCTCCTTCAAAAGATACAAAAGTACAGTAGATTTAATGCCATGTATTTTATTACCCATAGCCATAGGCTACACTTCTTTACCTTCCAGCAATTCAAGCACAGACGGTAGTTTTGCACTGAAAAATTACAATGCTTGCAGGCATACAAATATTTCACATATCAGTACAAATTTAAAACTGTACTCTTTACATCACATTAGATGTATGTTAGGTCAACAACAGGAAATAAAAAATGAACAGTATTTATAGGAATGTGTCTAATGTTCAACTTACAAACTATTCAACTAATCAACTGAGCAATAATGGCAGTATTTCTACTAGATTCTAGAATAACAACAATGCAATACAGTTTGAGAAGGAGTACAAAAATGAGTGCCCGTATTGTCCCGAATATAAGCCGACCCCCAAAACTTTTAGATCAGAAATTGAAAAGAGTTTCTCTCCTTTTCCACGTAAATCATCGGTCTTTCTGGGTAGAATTTAGTCAATTTCATATTGCATGGAAGAGAAAGCTATGTCACCGGCCGAAACGACTTGTGAGAAACCGGTGAGAGGTGCCTCAAGTGATTGTCATAGGGCCGGTTTCTATTGGCGCTCGACGGTCTTGAGTCGTACGAACGAAACAGTCTCGTGCTCGTCAAGGTTAGACCACACACGTCACGCAGTAGCGCGTAGTAGACTAGTAGGATGACAGATGCCATGCAGCAAATAGCTTCATGCCTATGTTTATAACTGCGCGTCAAATAAAAATGGTGGAAATTGAGAAAATGATGCTACTTTATGATAAAACATTTATTAAATGTGTTTTTAGTGGAATATCTTGCAGTTTCTAGTCGATTCACTTGATATTAGTGTGCGCATGTACTACGCTAAATTAAAATGAGCAAAAAACGTATTTTTGACTGATTATAGGCCGAGATTCACATATAAGCCGAGGGTGACTTTTGGGCTTGAAATTTCGTGAAAAAACATCGGCTTATATTCGGGACAATACGGTATATTCTTCGATACTAACAGAGCAACCTCTTTAGGTAAAGAAATCTGCAGTGTTATTCAAGCACTAACATACTGGAGACGTGTAAATCTGCGAAAATAATATGTCCAGTGTCACTTGGGACTGCAAACAATAAAACTCCAGTTAGAATCATTATTGCAACAAAGTGACACTGCTTCCATATAGCGGCAAAGGTTGACCTTGGACTATACCAGATTTGACTCGGGAAAGTTTTATATGGTTTCTTGGTCTAAAGCCTAAACTGTATTCAAATAGTTGATTTGTCTCGCAGTTAGCTACTCATTTGGAAGTTTCACAGTTGATAAGTTGAACATTTGAAAACATACCTTATTAATGATTAAACAAATGAACTAGTCTAGCCTATGCTCGTAGTAATAGATGTAATTCCAGTAAAATCGTACTGTTACTTTTAGGTCCTTGGACATCTCACTAAAATGAATATGTAAGTATGAGAGTAACATTATTGGATTTTATAGTTTATAATTACAATTACATTGACCATTAGATCATTAATTATGTGAGCAATTTTCTGCCTAAGATCTACAACTGATGAATGTTCTTAATAGCACATTTTGTTTTCATACACGAATCAATATACAAAGTATGTATCATATTTATAATTTACGCTCAACTTCTTGTTTATTTTTACAATTAATGTCCATATGCATCACTTGCTTAGATTAGCCAAAAAAGTAAATGGATAGGCTTAAGCAGCACACAAGGACGATTAAATAAAAGTCGCGCAACACATTCAAGTACGTTATCTCACACAAAGCTTAATGGCATGTTTCATATTTGGAATTATTGCCTATTTGCAAGTTTACAAGTACATGTAAGATCCAATAATGTTACTAGCAAATATTTTCAAAACGGTAACACAAAAAGTTACTCTTTTGCAATACCCCTCAAGCATTTTTTTGTTTCATATTTTTTAAATATTTTTTTTTGGTTAAAATTTGTTAACCCTTCAACAGTTCTAATCATCAACATTTTTATTTGAGTTTAGCTGGACATAAATCCCAGTCCGCAATTTACAAATTTAACAAAATCACTTTACATAATGAAGAGAACAAAGGTATGACTTACATAAAAATAGCTACTTCTAAATACTTACATGAATTGTATAAATATGCTATTACTCAGAATAAATGTAATCCAAGGTAACCTGCTAAATATTATTCAGTCTCCAAATTAGAAACCCAAGTTGTCTTTTCTTTAGGCAAACCCAAATCCTTCGGAGCATTCATGGATGGCTTTCTGAAGGTATCTGTTCAACTTGTTGTATGTTTCATAAACCGGTAGATCCAACTGGTTGAAACTGAAGAAAGAAAAATATCATCAAACATCAATATAATATATGCTACCAATTCCATTATGGTTGATAAGTACTGTGAAATCTCAATGCATCATCCCCAGATCCATTGTTTTTCTGTTTCTTATCATTCATTTTCTCCCACCCTTCCAATATTGAAATTTCCTGCACGAATGTTGCTTTCTTAGTCCCTTGAAAAATAAACCATCTATGCAGGAAAACGATCCATCTAGGACAATTCAACATTGGTTATTGGTATAGGAGTAAGGTTAGATGAAATAAATTATAGAAGCAGGCAAACAATGCACCTGGGAACGATGCACAAGTTTCACTTACTAGGTAGGCCTATATAGTACACTGCAATCACCCACAAACTATAAAAACTAAAAAGATATAAAATCTGAATGAATATGGAATTAATTCCAAATAAGGTGAAGAGAAAACCGAAGGTAGGGCTTAATTTAGCAAAATATTAGTTGTATGGTGATATTGATATGCAGTGGCAGCTGGTGACCTGAACAATGAATGGGTGGTGCAGTAGTTGAATCAAACAAATTATATACAGTGAAACCTCTATCCATCGTTTTTCAAGGGACCAGGAAAATAAAACCATCTATCCAGGAAAATTCAACATTGATTATATGGGAGTGGGGCTAGAAAAAATGAATGGTAGAAGCAGGAAAACGATAGATCTGGGAACGATGCATAGAGGTTTCACTGTATAAAGAATATTATTTTGTAATGGACAATATGAGATGAATGATGATGATGATGCAGGTCAAGAGAAACTAGTGATGTGAGAATGATGAGGTGGGTACACGTTTCATCCAACCTGTACCCACCTCATCATTCTCACATCACTAGTTTTTCTTAACCCACATCATCATCATCATTCATCTCATATCGTCCATTACAAAATAAGATTCTTTAAATCAAGTCCTACTTTCCAATTATAAAAATATATATAAAGCTACCAAACCAAAGAACAATGAGTGTGAAGCCTCGCAAGTATAGCCCAGCAGAGAAAAATTTAGTATGCTTATAAAAAAGACGCAATTTTTTTGTTTCACATCGACAGTCAGATCTCAACAAGAATTTCCATTTAGAACTATCTGTTCACCTTGTCTGCGTAAATTTGATAAAGAATTCTATTTAGGCTACAAATTATTACTGCCAAAACGCAAATATTTTTCCATGTATTTATTTGAAAATTGTTATTTAAAAACAGTGTTTTCATAAGAAGTAAGAGGTTGCAATTGATCTACACGATTAGTAGGCCTACGTAAATCTGCCATGATTTTCCAGCCTGAAACTATCCAATCATATTCCTTTAGATCTTAGTATGGAACTAACCCAATGATTAATAAGCTTGCAAAGATGTTTGGTGGCTTGAAACACCCAGCCGTTGGTAGTAAGATATTAGGAATTGCCACAGTTCCCAGTGGATCGAATTTCAGTGTTTGGGCACGTATGAGCTTGCTGGAGCAACCAGCCTCGCAGCCCATTCGGGAAGCTAAACAAACGAACTCTCCCCCCCCCCCCCCCACCGCACGCTTTCTTTGCCCACCCACTATGATTTGCTTGGAGCTGCAAGCCATTGTAGAACTAAATGTATGACAAGCTGCGTTCGCCGCTCTTGCAGATGTTCAGCGGCGGATAGTTTTCATAATGCATTCAAAGCCGCAGACGTTCAAAATGTATGATTTTTTTTCAGTTTCTTTTTCAAACAGCTGCATTTTTGCCAACAAATGAGGGGACAAAAAATTATATGACATGAAAGAAATGATTTATTCAAAATGAATGAATGTTTGGGTTTTACGGCGCATCGAAATCCATGTCCTTTGCGTCCACGTGATGATTAGGCGAGCGTAGCGAAGTCTCCATTCCACTCTTTTAGGACTTTTTTTTTTTTGTGGGCACTGCACAGGTTGCAGGGGTTGACTGATCAACATGAAACTTTTTTCGCACACCGCAAACTTATCCAACTTAGAACTGCATAGTTTTTGGAATGAATCGGTCCGACCGATTCTGAGAAATATCATCTCAAAGTTTCTAAAAACCCTATAAGATTAGGCTGGGCAAGAAAATTTGAAAAATAAAATCTCTCCAAATAAAATAAAATTCTCTGTGAATGTGTACTCATGAATGATACACATTATCACTATTTTGTATGCAATTCGAACCAGCCGTTTTAAAGAAAATGATTAAATTAACTATTTTTATTCATCAAATATATTAGGAAAATAAATAAAGATTCAGGTTGCCGAGATTCACTGCTTTCTAGATTCAATATTTGCCCAACAATGAAGGATTTTTTATATACGTCAAGGTGTGTAGAATAGCAGAGTCGATAAAGTAGCAGGGGTAGAACTACTTCAACGACTTTTATTCCTTATTCAGATATCTCGCTCATCTTACAACGCATATGTTGCGTTTGGCTAGTTTATCCAAGATACGTTGATGAAAAAATAGCATAAAGTCGGCAAATCAGAGGGGTAGGACCTACTGCCATTCTGCAGTACTTACTCACGCGCTGCAACTGGTGATATGTTGATGATGATAACTAGTATATCTTGATACTATGACATTCTCTTATTAAAATTATCAGTTTCCATTCAACAAACATATTTTCAGAAAATTACAAACATACTCGACAACCGGGCAAATCAGAGATGTAACAACTTACCACGTGTGTGCGGAAGGAAGGCGGTCAGTTGAACGATCGTCGCGGTGAATCTGGAATTTCTGAACACCATTCATGCCCTCCAGAGCACCAAAGCCTTGAAGGGGGACTTTAGACGTTCCAGTAACAAATTGCAGGAACTTGGCTCGGTCGGCTTGGTCAAACGCACGCAAAGCTCGCCAGAACCATTGAATCTGAAAACGATATTAGTAACGGTAAAATGCCAGTTACGTTGGATGGGGTGACATGCTATGAAAAACTATAATGTGGTACAGCAAATATTAAAAATGGTTTAAAATTATCATCGGGGGAAGTCAGTGAATTTCCGACTTCAAAGATTTGAGATAAAACCAAGTTTTACAAACATATTTTCATTATTTTTTCAGTCATGCACCAATGAATAACCTCAAACATTATGCAGAAGTAGACCTATAGTTAACCATCAGCTTTTATATTTTTCGAGTAAAATTTATCCTCACTATCGTCTGTTTGAATGAAAAATAAACTACTGTTTCTAACCTGAAGTGACGTTGGCTGGTACTTGTGGTATTCAGTATTGGCTCGTAAGTCTTCTATGTCCACATTGGGCAATCCTGAGATCAGCAACTCCAGCTCTTGTTCGTTGAAGATGGCAATTAAACGCTTGGGTATGATGTCGTAGAACCCTTCTAAGAAAGCGTTTATCCTGAAAAAAGTAATGTTGTGGTCATTATCAAAATAATAAGTAAATTGATCTTTGGCCCTCAAAGTCAATCAATAATTATTAGGGTTGTCTGAGTCTATGTTTTTAGTTTCAAGTTGAGCCTGAATAAGGTTCATCACGAGTTTCGAGTCGAATCCTGACCAAGATAATGAATGTGATAAACAGAGAGGTAGGCCCAAATATTTAGTTAGCCACGCCAATCTGTTTCAGCGTTATATTAGGTGACAGTTAAGGCATTGATTTTATTATTAAATCAATGATTAGGGTTGAACCTTAAAACTACCGTGATGATGTCCATGCAACACAAACCTCTTGGCATAGTGAAAAACCCATATACTTGGGAAAGTTGACCCAACATAACCCTAAAACAGATTGGCACGGCTTGCTATATAGACTATTCAGTATTTGCCAAAACAGAATGTCCAACAAGACATTTTGACATAAGTTCAACTCGTATTACTTCAAAAATCAATATTTCTATAGGCCCTGGGTTACCACAATCTTACAAGAAAAACATACCGATATTTTCGTTTCGTAAATTCAACCCAGACAAATTACAATTGGTTTACATAAGAAAATATTAAAATTATGACAAATGTGACGGTGTTTTTTGTTCAGGTATATACTATGGCATCTGGCATTTTATGACTATCCACAGAATTCGAAGTAGATGAAACAATAAAGCACACGAAATTGGCCCAAACAGAACATAACGTCACTTTTAAATTATCAACTACCACAACTTTCAGAATGTCTGTACACTAGTATTTTCCACCAATTCGGGCAATTTTCGAAGTTGTTGTCACAAACTGGGTGCCATTTTGATTATTCAAAGTGCATTGCAAGAAGGGCTTTTGCCTTCTACATTTAGCAGTCAATGAGATCACTCATAGAGATTCAGCCATTAAGAGAGCATTCAAATTTTGGAATCAGCAGCAGATTGAACGACTCCAATGGACTCGAAAATCAAGCCTAAAATTACTCCAATGAGTACGAGTTCGATTCTGCCAGAGGCTCAAAATCCAGTACTTACGGCAAATGACTTATGGCAACAAAAGGTTTCTATGTATTATTCTTCAAAACACTGCCATTTATCAAAACATCCAAAGTCTCGTTCCGGGGTTTTCATGATGAAAATGAATAAATCCACGTATTATCTCGAATCAAGATTCATTTTCGTTGGAACAAATTTCAGGGTCCAAAAGCCGCCATTGGCCTCTACGAGAATATAGGCCTACTAAGTGCAACCTTTCAAATTCTAAATGCAATGAAAGGCAAAAATAGAAGCAACCTACCTATACATGAGTCTACTTATACACTTGTAAACCAAGGCCTACATATTGCAAAGTAGGTTGCAGAAATAATATTTTCCATGATCACATCTGCACTATAGGTGTCACTCGTATCCATAAAATCTCCACTCTCATCTAACCTTGATGTCACACTGACTTAGCATAAACCTAATTGGTGTCGACTGTCCAACAAATTTTGTCGCTATATCCGCAAGATCACTCTAGCATAAGAAACTCACTGTTTGCGTATGGCACCAGTCATCTTCATTTGGCACACTAGCCGAATGTAATCCATCTTTGTCTGCTGGGTAACAAAGACATTGCGCCCGTTTGGAATGAGATCTCGGACTTCTGTTACTCCAAACTCTTGGACCTGAAAAACAAGATGGAACAATCTACTTAAAATTCAACAGACACAACTATTCGCCTGTACAAGTACCCACTGAATGAGCGTGAAACGTCTAAATTTCGTAAGGCTGACAAAACGTAGTTTGTTTTAACTGTAAATGTGGAGGTAATTGGCATTACTGGGCCAAAAGTTTTGTTATTAAATGAAATTCGAATGAAATGAAGGCCTATAAGAATCATATATGCAAAACACAACATTAAACACTAATTAGAAAAGCTGGAATCTCAACCCTTACAGGTATTCAATCATTCATTCATTAGAAATTGGAATCAGTTCTGCACATGAGCCCTTTGGGGTACAGTTTATTCAGGCTCATACTTGACCCAGAGTACCTATTTACAATGCCAGTTGTTGAATAAAGGTACACAATCATACATACATTTTGATAATTTCTGATATATTGATTCAATCTTCTCCAAATTTTCAAGTGATAATCTGAATATAAGAAGGATCATTTAATAAAATACCCGAGACATTGAAACATCATCAGAAAGATGTCAGACCTAGGTTTAGGCCTAGGCTAGGCCAACAATTACTACCACCATCTAGGCCTAAGCCTATTTGGACATTACTCTATTTGCCAAACTGCAATTTCTACCTTCTTCACTTTCATTACAACTTAAGCCTAGATCATAATTCTCATCTTCTTCCCCCAAATCACTACAATTGCTCTTTAAAAGTATATTATTGATGTTATATGAAGCCTAACGTCAATTTCTTGGCAGCCATTTTGCATCAAAAAAGTTTGTTCATAAAATGTCATAGAAACAATAATTATTTATGGCCAGTTCAGACGAGGCACGATCGTGCCAATCCTACGTTGTGGAGCAATGAAACACCCCGTGTGAACGCGTCAAGGTCAACACTACGTGCCTGAATCATGTTGAATTTTGGATAGACAGGAGCTCTATATTTCAATCCTATCGTGTTGGTTTATGCATGACTGACCAATAGGAGAACAGTACGTGAGATGTGCAATGTTGGCGCAAATACACGTAAATATCTCTCAAGTTTATATTCATTTTTATCTAGCCTCCGCCTAGTGTTGAAAGAGTAGCCCCCTATAGACTTAATACTTCTGACACATCTGTTTATTATCGATCAATAATGCTATGTAGGCCTATGGGTGATAACTGATAAGTCTTTACAGGGCTACACATTCAACACTAGGCAGAGGCTAGATATAAATGAATATAAACTTGGGAGATATTTACATAACCATCGTGTGCTTTCGGTCCGGTCACGCACTCGGGTATATTAGGCAACCTGTCACATTTCCCCTCTTGCGGTGTAGTTGAGGCCCCTCACAACGGTTTCTCACGTCTCATACCAAGGGTTTCTCTCATACGCGTCCCGAACAGAGCGCTAAACATTTCAATCGCGATGTATATTTGACGATGTATATTTGATAATGTATTTTTGATGTACTGGAGACTGCAGGTGCGACTTATACGACCATACAAAGGGTTTTTTCAAAAAATGACTCAAAAACTGGGGTGCGACCTATACGCGGGTGCGACTTAATTGCGAGTAAATACGGTAGTTACTCATTTATCTATGCCTACGACCATTTTGTGACAATTATTTTACAGTCAATGAAAGTAAGTAGTCTACTTTCATCTGAACACCTACCCCACAAACAGCCCTCGTATATACGCGC
Organism: Brachyptera risi; assembly: GCA_964007535.1. Classification (NCBI taxonomy): domain Eukaryota; kingdom Metazoa; phylum Arthropoda; class Insecta; order Plecoptera; family Taeniopterygidae; genus Brachyptera; species Brachyptera risi. The sequence goes on along the minus strand of OZ023327.1, from coordinate 69,097,055 downwards.
AAGCGCATCTATTCAAGTAGGCTTGCAAATTAGTCCAACTCATAGCACTTTCAACAGGACTAGAGCCTATCATATTGTTAGCTTGGTTCATCAACAATATCACGCTGCATGTTACATTGCACATTGAATCCAAAGTTGGCTACACTTCAATCAGCAATTTCTATGGGTTTTCGAGAGTGCACAAAATTGTGACTGCCAATCGATCCTACAAAATATCAACACAATTTTCTAAATAATCAGGACAATATTTGGTATAGAGTGAAACCTCTATCCATCATTTTTCAAGGGACCAGGAAAATAAAACCATCCATCCAGGAAAATTCAACATTGATTATATGGGAGTGGGGCTAGAAAAAATGAATGATACATCCAGGAAAACGATAGATCCGGGAACGATGCATGGAGGTTTCACTGTACAAATAATCTAGTGGATAGGCCTACATGGTTCCAAGATATATACCTGAGAACATCACTAAATTATAAAATATTCTCCATGAGCAACTCGACTGCTGATGACATCCAGTAATACAGTGGTGCACATCAATCGCATCTGCATAGACTTTCGAAATGGCCTTCTTCGACTTACCTCAGTGCTGAAGGTCAATTCGTAGCCGACAGTGCTGACATGATTCTCCATGAGGAACACCAATCCTTGGTAGAAGCTGAAGTCCTCCGTTTCCATGTCGGTATACTTGACGAGGATACCCAAGATGTGCTTGTAAAACGAGCGTGTGAAGTAGCACTCCAATAGTTTATTGTCGTAGATTGCTTTAGCTGAAACAGAACGTAATTTAGTGAAATTAGCCATAATCATCAAACAACATCTAAGCTTACTTCAGAATGAGTATACTGAATGAAGTAATATAAATTTGTTCTTAAAAAGAAATACAATTGGGAGGGGCATTCCCCAATTTTTATTCCCGTGACTGGGCATCGAGGGGCAAACAAGGGGACGTCCAATTAGAGATAAATATATACAGTAGTTATAAAGACTTCAACCTAGTTTTGTATGTTCATTTACACAAATCTAACAACAAAATTCTCTAACATTCCATTTTATCTATGAAGGAGCGTGTACAATATTCATCAACTTACCAATGACTCGGCCCACAAACTTGAAGTAGCACAGATGGTTGGGGTTGCAATGAGACGTCGAGTTGATCATGTACGTTACTCTGTCACCAGGCGAAGTAGTGAACAGCGCATACATGGGGTTAAAGATCTCGCGGGAGATTATCACATACCACTCTCGTAGCAGGCCGCCAGCATCCTGACCTTCCTCACCTTCAGACATAAATAACATACATGCTTGTTTAATATAGGGTTGCCAATCGATCGAGAAGATGTAAACGATACCGAAATGTGCAATATTGAAAATCGATGGAAAAAATAAAAATATTAGGGATTCAATTCTATATCAAATCAAAATGATGATAATGTATTGATTAAATATATATATATATATATATATATATATATATATATATATATATATATATATATATATATATATATATATATCCAACCCAGATAATCAATTAAATTGGGCCAGGGGGGGCTTCTACCACTTTTTCTAGGGCAGACTTCTTATATCAATCGGTTCCTGCCAGTTCCGACTTCTTTCTCCTCTTCCTCACTACTACTATCCTGTTTCTTCTCCTCTTCCTACGAGTTCCCTCCACCATTCCCACCATCTCTCGTCTACCACTCCCACAATAAACAAATGAAGAGAGCACATGAGAATCCTCGTGGACAGGGTGGGTCCTACGTCATATAATGTTATGATAATCAACCCTTATCAACCAATCACAGAGCTTCTGAAACAGGTCTAAAGGCCACTACTACCTGTTCGACTAGTATTGACTTGAGGACTCTGAAAATAAATCCCATTTTGGTGCTGTTAGGTGTACATGATTATTTGGTTTTTACGAAATTTTCAACAATGAAATTTATTTTTCGTTTTTTCAAACAATAATTTTTTTCAATTCAATTTTTTTCACGAAAATATTGCTGGAGTATTGTTCAAGGGTTGGTCATACACCCTATTGGTTTTTTTATATTCCTGCTATATTTCAAGATATGATTTTATTTACAATGTTTTTTTTTTAAATTAAATTTTCTACAAAATTTGTGCTCGAACTCGCTCAAACTAAAATAGTGCTCTAAGCTCGCTCAAAAAAAAGGCAATCTCGCTCGAACTCTAAAAGCTCTGCTCGCACAGCCCTAGAAATATTATTATCAAGAGCCATTCATGAAATGAAACAAATGTGCCACAATACCTTCAAAGACAATGTAGAAGCGATTTTTCCATTCGTCAGCAGTACGACGGTGCAGCTCTCGGAACGAATCTTCAAAAACGTTGTTCCTCCTGACATGGACGGCTAGCTCCTCGCGACGTATCCCCTCGTCCAAACGCTCCAGCTCAGAACGGAAGTAGCGGCGCTTAACGTCAAAGTCGAGCACGCGGGTGTGATCGACAAGGACGGAGAACGGACCGTCGGCAAGATGCGTGGTAGACTGACGTAAGATTTGGTTCAGCACAGTGCGATGTGTTTCTAGAAAACAACGTAATTTATGTCAAGATGGAATGGTAAGTGCATAGCACATATCTTGACAACGTCTACAAGCAACAGGAGGAAAAACGACAAGTCAATGAGAGATGCAAGTCAAGAATTAGACTGTCCTCGACTAATCCTGTCGAAAATTTATCAGGGCCGGTTACGAGTCCATGGGAGTTGATTTAGCAAAATATCAGTTTTTTAGTGATAAATTTTGAAATTTTAATATGCGAGAAACACAGATAATTATAATAGCTTCAAGATGATGTAAGTTGTAACTATTCAAGTCATGTCGCATATCTGTCAAGCATACACAGCTAAAAATTGTGTTTTTTTTTAGCTGTATATGCTTGAGAGTTGGGTGACTGACTAGAGGTACGTGTTTTTTGCATTGACGAAGAATGCCAAAAAAATGAATGCACCCAAAGACATTTTATTTCATGATTTCTTCATGTTTCATAGTGCTAGGATGCGTTTAAAGTGGTTTTCTATTTCACGAATCATCACGAAAAAGATCATTTTGAACAGTATGAGGCGAATTTATTCTATTCAACGAAATAGCCACGAAAAGAAAGAAAACATTCATTTTTCAGTATAAATAATTTGTTTTCCACGAAACCTTGACAAAAATATCGTAATACCCGGAACACAACTCATTAGTATTGTTATAAACTCAAGACGTGCATTTTTCATCACTTTTTCGAAATCATACAATACTGTATATCAAAACCATTCACAAAATATTTTAGTCTTCACAATATTACGTAAATCGTCACAAATTCTCCATAACCATCTCTTCAACGTTTTTCAAACAACTGGAAATCCAATTCCAATTATTTTTCTCATTTTAATATTACTGATCAAGTTTTTGATTACTAATTTGATTACTTTTTGATTACTGATTATGTTTTTGATTTCATTTCCATAATTTTATAGTGCATTTTTACTTTTGGCAATTATAATTCCAAATTTATAGTAAGCTGGACCTTCATGGTCATTCATTGTGAAGATGAACAGTCATCAATCATAGACAAATGATTTTCTCTATAGAGCTCTCCAAAAGTCATCAAGGCGAAGGAGATTCGATTCCGATCGGACATTCATCCTAAATTATTTTTATCGTGTATCCCTTCGTTGTCGAGTGAATACTGGTGCGGTTCCACGACCGTACCAGACCACGATCGATGCCTGCGTAAGTTGGCGATAAGATTCTGCATCCTTTTTAAGCGACATACAGTGAAACTTTCAGCCATCCTTTTTTAAAGGGACCAGGAAAATAAAACGATCCATGCAGGAAAGTGATCCATCCAGAAGAATTCAACATTGATTATATGGGAGTGAGGTGAGAAAAAATGAATGCTACAAGCAGGAAAACGATGGAACCAGGAACAATGCATAGGTTTGATAGATTTTTGATAAGACTGGTAGATTTCATATAGTAATCTTATTTTCTGAGAGTCTGCACACAAGACATTGTCTTACGGAGGGGGGGGGGGGGGTTCTTGAGTCTTCTATACAGTCAAATTGAGAATTTTATTTAGAAAATTGTATTTGAAATACAGGCTAAATGCAAAATGTATATAGGCCCAAGTAATGAATATATAAAGATACTATTATTTCCATACACTCCATACTATTTCTATCATTGTCGAATATTATTATATTGATTCTCAACCCCTTGAATATCTTTGACGAGTGTCGCCCGCGAGACGCGACTTGGCATTCATGACCGACGACGTGTGAGGCCCGCTAATTACCGCGCGTCATGTTTAAATCTATATCTCCCAAAGTTACCGTCAGATTGTACCACAGTATGGCTACAAAGATAGCTCTTGTAGTGAACTGTAGAACTAATCACAGACTATGTCGATAAAGGTAGTAACTTTCAAAGAAAATGATGTTTACTGATGCATCAAACTGACCCGTGACCGCGCAGCTGTCATTAGCAACAAACGACAGTGGAACTATTCTAGATGCAGTATTTGACAGCGATTGTGATGACGAAAATGATGATTCTAGTTCACAGTCGGATTTTAATAATGATAAGTCTTTTAAGCGATTCAAGTAGGCCTAGATCCTGTGTCAAATGTCGGGCAGACAGAATCATTATAATTACTTCGTCATTTTTAATTACTATTAGAATGGTAAAAGTAGGTTCAGTGAATTCGGTAAGCAATGGGTTACTTACTGTATATTATCATCATTATTATAAATATTCATTAGTGTTGCATCACTATGTATAAAGAAGTAAGGATAGAATGATTCAAAATTGAATTGATTGTTTCACCCACACAAAATCTTTAAAAACTAAACAAAAAATGGTTGACACATAGGCCTAGGAGTAAGACTTTTGTGGATGGTTACCAATACTTATTGTATTTTGTGAAGCTGTGGGTCTACATTGAATGTCTACAACACATATTGCAAAACAGGTTGATTTGTTTTCTACTGTACACCCTATAATATTATAATTTATAATATACGGCCTTGATAAATCGGTCCGAGTATCGGAAAAAGCACTAGCATCGAACAGTCAGTCATCCACTCCAAGTGGTGACGACCGTATACTTCTTCCTTAATTTGAAGATTTCATATTACATACCAGCAAACTTAAGGAACTTTTGTTGATCTGGAGGCAAGTTGACTGGCGAAGGCGACACTTCCCAATTGATGTTTAGTGTTGATGGCCGTCGTTCAGGTGTGCTCGAACCTTGGCCACCTTCTGCGTCCGGTTCAAATGGAGAGACGGGTGCAACATCGGATCCATCAAAGTCGAATGGTTGTCGCACCTGGGCCTGATCCATGCTTGTGTCGCGGGCGTCGTACGAGCGCGACTCCTCACTAGACGAAGCGTGAAACAGGAAGAAAGCTTCGACGGCGGGCTGTAAAATTCAACGTGCAACAGTTATCATTAGTATGAAAAGAAATAAATGTTACATTAAAGGGGAGCCTTGTAGTGTAAATGTTATGGTATCATAGCTATTATCAGAAGAAAATTAATCAATAAGTAGGTGAAAATTTATTTTTCCCAACACAAATGTGTGACTTTTTCATGTTCTCAGCTCGGTCATTACTATCCATTACATTTACAGTTGTCAATGGTCAATAGGTAGGCGAGTTGAAATGGGAGCCCTAAACAGAGATGAAGAGAGTGGGGCTTGCTGCTCAGGCCAGTCCTGCAGTTGAGATAGAAAAATCACAGGTAATTGTAACATTTGCTCATGCACTGTTGTCAATCAATCACATACCTGTAAGACGAGCACAGCATGATGGTCGGGCGTGTCTGCGAGCTCTAGGAGACAAGAACTAAGAGTTTCCCACAGACGATCCAACGAAAGTATTTCACTCAATGAAAGCATGGATGGTTCTTCATCTTCATCCTCTTTGCTGGCTGATGTATCATCCGGGCCAGCTGAAAATAGACCAACAAAATCAAAATTTCATCCCTCTTTTACCATATCATATTATCAACTTACAATGCATTCAACAATCTTAAAACTGGTTGTTTTATATAACTTCAATCAATTAACTTCAGTGACTATAATTCAACAATCATGATGCTGTTGATGCAGTATCATTTTACGTTAAATTTTGTAAGTGAAACACATACGCGGGCAGCTAGATTCAGTATAAAAAGCAGAAGAGATAAAATTAGGTCTACTATGAAGATAAGCTGGACATTATGTTAAATATGTTCCAATTTTTCATACATATAAAGTATTCATACTTATTTCGCCTGGCTCTGTAGTTAATGTCGAGTCGTGCTCTTGACTTTCTGTAAAAGTAAACAGAAAAACGTACATTAAAACACAGCATTTCTATTTAGTAGGGTAGTGAGAACAGTTTGAAAACGAACTTGGAACGTTTTTTGCTAGTTCAAAATTGAACAGCATGTTTGAAATCAAACTTTTTTTTGTACTTTCCCGCGCTTTTGAAATGTTATATGCGTGTGTTATGGTAACTACTAAAGTTGAATTACAAAGCATTTGAGAGAAACTACAATGTACAAAGGCTGTGGGCCACATTGGAACTGGCCAAGGAGTTGAAGAAATAGTTTTTTGAATGTGTATTTGTGAGTACCCTAATGGGTTTCAAATAGTAACCAGAAGTGAGAGAAGTGCTGCTATAGATGTGTTGGAGATGCTAGGCAATCAAGAAGATTATAGTAGGTTTGCCAGTTTGTTAGTCATCATTACATTTTGTCATAGGCTGGGGCATTTTTCCTCTCAACCTCACTATTGAATCCTTATGTTTCTTGCTTCAATTATTTATACTTTGTGGAGTGTTCAAGCTGTGACCACATTCCACTTACTATTTTCGAGAATATACAATTTTTTGATTGAAAATGCAAAGACTTTTATATATGTACCCGCATATAGGCCTACAAATATGTGGGCCGCTCCGTGGCTCAGTGAAGTTTCACAGTGCGCTAGGAACTGAAGTCAGGTGGAGCCTGGGTTTGAGTCCCGCATAAGACATGGGTTTGAACGTCTTCTCACCCATCATCACTTCATCGTTTCATCATCACCCGCTGATTCGTACCCACGTATAAACATTGAAACTCATTGTATAACCCAGCTGTTGGTGGGGTCGTTAAACAGCATATATGTAGGCCTATACATGTACGTATATAAAAGTCTATAGTCTATATAGTCCTATAAGTCTATAAATGAAGTATAGTTAGCCTATATAATCTGGCACTAGGCACACTGTCCCACTCCTCCCTATATGGTGTCCCATTTCTCCCCATCCCTAGGAGACATGGGACACTTTGCAGACATGTTTTATATAATGCACATCAATTAAACCATATGGTTGATAGCTAATTCATCAATTCAGAATGAGGAGTTAAGCTTGAGTTAGCCAATGAACAAAACAGAATAACAAAAGAAACAAATTTGACCGAGTAATAAAATAATGTTCAAAAAACGTCCCACACCACCTCCTTCTCCCCTATATTTTAAATTATGAAGTTCTGGAAAACTTTTGAGTCCGACTTCAAAAAACGAAATTCGTACAACCTTCAAATTCATTAATGTTGAGTAACGAAAGTAGGAGTAGAAACTCAAATTCTTTCTCTATAACAGCTGAAGTAACTGAACCGAAGTCACACGGAGAGCTAATGACATACACTAAAATGTTACCAGATTATTTACCAAGCGGCGAAGAAGGTTCGGAACTCAGCAGGGGATCCTCGTTGTCGTCTACCAGACTATCATTCGTATCCATCACTGCCTGCGACAGTTGCGGCACAGGGCTGTCTGGAGTGTTCAGCGAGTGGAGGGTGATCCGTGGGGCTTGTGGCACATAGCGGGGTGCATTCGAGCCCATAGCGGCCAACTCCTCGTGTAATCGGTTCATGCCAGATGCACCTGCCAGTGGAGTGCTCGTGGACGGGAGTGTGGCATTAGCTAGTAAAAATATTACAGCTTGTATTAGTGAATACTCGGCAATATTCGGAAACCAGTTAACGTCGCTACGACAGGATATATAACTTATTACGTACACATTCATGAAAAAATATGAAACAAGAATCGAGAGATGGGTATGAGAAACAAATTATATTATCCATCATTCATGTCTCATATCATCCATCACAAATTGACATATTAGAAATCAAGTTCCAGCAACAATTAATCAGGCTGTCTGTTATACCTCTCAATTCTTGGTGAATGCAACTATAAAAAATCTGGCCAATCATCAATCAATCTTTGCATCATGAATTTGATGAAATATTCATTTTTATAATATCCAGACATGCAAACAAAATATATATGATACCTGATATATTTACAAATCAACCAAAATGCACATTAAATCTCCAATTTAATTCATCAATCAACTACAGTGAAACCTCTATCCATCGTTTTTCAAGAGACCAGGCAAATAAAACCATCCATGCAGGAAAACAATCTATCCAGGAAAATTCAACATTGGTTGTATGGGAGTAGGGTGAGAAAAAATTAATGATACAAGCAGGAAAACGATGGCTCCGGGAACGATGCATAGGTTTCACTGTATTATCAAGATGCTGGCTAGAACAATTCACAGTTGAGTTTACCACTAGAGGTGACCGAAGGCTTCTTCTTGTTCTTTTGAGAAAGACGAATGGATTCACGTATCTGAGTGATGACCTTCAGGATTCGTAGGAAGAATGCCTGGCTCGAGGTCTTGGACGTCAGAGTGGCCATGGATGGCAATTGTAAATCGCAGCCACCCTTCAGCTTTGACGGTGCAGTCACAACCACATTGTCCTTGGTGAATCTAAATGATGAATCAGGCAAAATATGTGGGTGAAGATCAGCTATAGGTGTACATGATGCTTGGTGAAGTGGATATGCTGAAAATATTTGCAGAATACATCCCTAGTCCACCAAGCCCCACTTATGCATAGTTATATGTAAAAAAAAAAAAGAGAAACTCATCAAACTCACCGGTCGTTTAGCAAGCCCCTATTCGGTCGCTCCCTGTCGATTGCTAGGGTCTCGGAGGTATCTTGGTGGTCATCGCGCTTGATCTTGACATTCATAGCTTTCAGTTCTTGCAACAAGGCCTTGATGTGTTCGTTCACCATGTTCGACAATTCTAAGGCTCCTTGTAACAACAGGTGAAGGATCTAAACACGGAAACAAAGTAAACCCCTTTATATAAGATTTTAGAATTCTTACTCAAGAAATAACATTACCCATACATGTAGAAGAAATATACTAACACTGCAAAGCAAGTATCAAATACATATGTATTGTACGAGCGTGTGACACTGAGGGTAGCTGATGAAATATAATCGAAAAACAAGAATGCAATACAAAAAGAAGTTGCTTACCATTTCTCGCGTAGGCTCAGGGCAATTGGCAAGGTTCAACAGAAGTGCAGTAGCATCTTCCAATCCTTCTTCCGAACAACTTTTGGAAGTGAGTACTTGGATCGCTAAGCGCAAGTGTTCCTCAGGTACTGCGACGTTATCGTCCTGTTCGTCGGGCTTCTTGGAATCATTGTCGCTTTGCTTGCGAGTCAGATAAATGTGACAGTCGGGAAGTCCGATGGAGATCAGGGAAAGAAGTCGGAGCAACTTGTCGGTTAGCAGGCAGCTTCGTTTCACCACAGGTGATGATAGCATCGTGATCAGCTGACCGAATGCGGATGTTTCGAAGTTCGTCGGGTTTCCCAACTCGTCGAAACCTAATGACGAGGAACTGTGAGCTCGGGCAACGCTCTTGCCTGGAAATAGTAATGGTCAATATAAGAGATTGTAGTACAGTACTTCTACTGAGCACATTTAGACAAAGAGTTGAATGTTACTGTATTTTTCTGCTTTTGGCCCATGTATTATGACTGGTTCTTTAGTAAGGGCCTACAATCTCACATAGTTTCGTAACATCACTATGAAAATATAATAAGTTTTGTCTTACCCAAAATTCCTAATCTATCTATATATACACATACATAGTTACATTCATGCGTTTATGTGTCTGTACTGCACAGGGTTGATTGCCTTATCTATAAATGTAAACGATTAACTAATTGAACTTTCCCCCAATATTTTAAATGAACTTTATCTAGTAAGGCCTAGCTCACCTTTCTTCGAAGTAAGAGAATCGAGCTTGACTAGCATGTCCCAGAAGTCCGTGTGCTCCGAACGTCCGGCACGAGATGATGGGCTTGGCGATGCCTTCTTTGGATCGCTGCCTTCTTTGGTCGTAGGTGTTACGGCACTGCCGCTGCTGCTCTCCACGTCCTTCTTATGCGGAAGGAAGTAGCGTGGGAAGCTCTTGGCTAATGATATCAATACTTCCAACGTATGCCTACAGAATATACAACAGAGATATGTTTGAAGCTGGATGACATCGACACTTTTATTAACCCTAATTTACAGTATATTCGGGACAATATGGTTGTTTGAATTTTTCAACTTTGTATACTACTTCAACAATGTCTTGGAATAAAATCAAACTATTTTTAGAGTTTGAGATATATCGAGTTCCGAGTCTCAAAATAGTCTAAACTCGAATTTGACTGATTTCATTTAGATAAAACTTGTGATCAAATATCGCTCAAAATACTCAAATATCGATCAATACTTCAAGCATAGAACAAAACTCAGGTCTCAAAAGTTTCAAATACAATTCGATGGAGTTGGAGTCTCGATGTCGCCTAAAAATGTCAACTTGCACATCCCTCTAACCGTATTAGTCATACCAATTGAACAATAGCAGATACGAAATGAATTACCTGAATACAATTGGAGCCGCCTGCGGATGAATATTGATTGTATCCTGGCCTTTTGTGGCGCCTCGTTTGCCCGGATGCCTTGCAATCGAGAAGACGTTAGCCCTGCAGCCAAGTGCCGCATCCAGGCTAATGTTAAGCCACGATGGTGACTGGCTCCGGTTTACACTGGGCGGTGAATGACTCAGGCTGCCGGGCTCGGTGTTCTGAGACCGTGTAGCCATACGCCTGCGGTTGGGGGTAACGTCTGGCGGCCGGCAGTCGTTACACCGAGCCATAATTGAAATCAGAGCCTGAAACGTAGCAACTCGTCAATTTTGATCGTAAGTTTGCACAATCAACTGAGTTATTGAATGATTAGATTCCAACTCCAGTTGTAGGTAGGCGGTTGGACAAGAATTCTTGTTATAATGGATGATACAAAATTAGTAAATAAAATTCAGCATTTAATTACAAAAACCAGTAATATAGCTAATAATGAATGTAAAATAAAGGTTAACGTTCCAACCATTTTTAAACGCTTGGTATCACGTTGTTGAAGGTGATTAGATAATTAATTAATTACCCTAATGACCCAGTCACGGGTTTGACCATGGTAACACAGATTCCGCAGGACCCTGTGGAGGCGTCCTGTATTGAGCTTGGGTTCGTCCACAAAGAGCAGGACGAGGAGGCAAGACATAGCCTCATGATCGAGCAGCTGACGGCCTCGTAGACTGAAACAAAATGCAGCTCAATGGAATATTCTGCCGATCCAGGAAACTTTTAGACCCATGCAAGTTTTCACAACAATTTTTTAGTCATGTGTGTTGAAATTTGATTTTTAAAATGATGTATATTGCCATATTCATCTTGAAGAAGACTACATTTAGATCACACATTCCCGCGGTGAAAAGGTAGTCAATAATTCACGTTATACTTATTAGATACAAACAAACATCAATCTGTATAAATAAAATGTCCTGTAGATCACAGGACACTATTGTCTCAACTACCCAAGTGCTTCCATGATCAAACAACAATCAATGCATTGGTATTCTGTTGTTCACTTTTACTATGCTACAACGAGGCTCAATCATTTACATTTACTGTACGAGTTCTTACCGTAGAGTACCCTGAGGATTGCTACCTTCGCCAGTGAGGGCAGGTAGGGGGTCGGGTCTGCTGTTCCAAGCAGCCCCCCATTGGGCCCTTTGAGGCACGGTGTGGATCGCATATCTGGTACCAACACGACCTGCACAACAACAAAATTTAAATCGTTATCACTCATCAGGCACGCCGACTCACTGGACTCAGATACTGATGGCTTCAAAACACTTTATTAAATATTCTTACCTTATAATTCTTAATAGGTAGGGCTCAGAATTTGAGGTTTTATAAATCACACAATTTTGCTTCACAGCAGTGATATCATAAGTTGGCCACATATGACTAATTACACTGATATTGGTACTATAGGTGAATTCAGGGTGAACTTTATAGAAATTTATAGGTGAACTCAGGGGAGGGATTTAAGGAATGAGTAACCAATATTCAGCATAATAAAGAACACTGTCGCAGATTACAATAAAATCGTGCCCTATTAATAGGGTACTGAGAAGGATGAGACATAAATTCTCTCCACAAGACTTTGTAGGCCTACGACAGTTGTCCCTAGATCACAATATTGCTGTTTGGCAGTTATTCCGCGTTTTGCCAAGAATAATTTTACACAAGTCCGATTCAGTCAAGAGGGCACGGAATCAGAATCGACATGGACTTGCACACTCCTAGAAATCGGGAGCATTTAAGAAATGATTTAAAATGTGATTATCAGATACATCTGAAGGCCTACTGCTTGGGCAGTTCAAGTAGCTACTAGCTACATATCAGGAACTACGGATACCAGTATGTTGGTTTCAAAGATGCATCGTTTATGTCGACACCAATACTACCGAGTAACTCTCAAGGTCATTTCGTTTGAACCATTTTGATGTACAACCCAAGCTTTTCCATTAAGTTTTGCTTGCAAATATTGGTCAAACTGCAAATAATGTACAGTAGAATCTTAGAACGTCCTTCAATACAGCGATCATCGCGATGTATCATCGTTTCGAGATAGTCTCGACCAATTCCCATAAGACCATGTGTATTTTTTCTTTGTTAATACGTCCCTTAATTTATCGACCATCGCGAGAAAACGACGCTTTTTTGGTTCCCTTCCAAGAAAAACCATCAATACTACGATAAAACGACTGAAATATTGTTATTGTTTGTACCGTTTTGTCCTGAATATAAGCTGAGGGTTTTTCTCGAAATTTCAAGCCCTAAAGTCACCCTCAGCTTACTTGCAAATCTCGGCCTATAATCGGTCCAAAATACGGTTTTTGCTCATTTTAATTGGGCGTACAACACCAGCACACTCATAACAACGGAATCGACTTGAAACTGCGAGATATTCCACTGAAAACACATTTAATAGATGTTTAATCAGAAACAAGCATGATTTTCTCAATTCCCAGCATTTTTATTTCACGCGCAATAATAAACATAACCACTTTGAGCTGTTGGTTGCATCATCCTACTGCCTAGTGCTGACTGCGTGTAGTCTGACCTTGTCTTACATTGACACGCACGAGACTGTTTAGCTGCCGGCAATTGCACCGTCGCCTCGCGTGCTAGTTTGGCGGTCGATGTGGTCTCAACTCCGGTAGACAATTCCCGTCGCGCTCGGTGCAATTTACGCGATCAACTACCGGTCGTCTAATGATACTTTTAATGTTTCAATGTTCTTACGTATGTACAAATACTTAGAGACACTATATGGTGGTATTATTTTCATATTATATACTCTTCCAAAATAAAGCGAAGTGTATAGGCCCTACTTCTACACATCACGATTGGCACCATGTCTGTTCAATGTCAGGCGTGCTGCTTGACTACAGGCTACAACTGACGGGGGGAGAAATATGATACAGTTGAACACTTCAGACACTTGAAATCACACAGTAAATTGCAGAAGAGGTGGAAGGGGGGGATATTTTATTAAAGCATCAATTCAGACTGAAAACATGAACTTAATGTCAAAGTATTATTACACAGTATTATTATACAGTGTCTTACTATAAATGTATACGTACCACATGGCAGGCTATCAGTGATCAAACTCTGCCCTATGCTATAATATTGACGACTGACAGTATTTTATGTATGCCTTGTAAAACAAACACACAAAGTTTTATTGTGAATTTTATTGAAAAATTTGGTTGAGCGACCATCGTGATATAACGACTATTAGCTTATCTCCCCTCAAGGCCGCACTAAAGAGATTGTACTGTTTGTAGGAGCAGTGATAAAAAAATTCAATACCTGGCCTAGGAATGGCTGCTCAACACTAAGCTCAATAGACTACATAAATAAATTCATGGAAGATACACACCTCCCCCAGAGTTGCGCAATATGGAAGACAAGGCCGTGTTGTTGTGACTGACGTGGCTGAAGAACCGCTCTTGCATCAATTGACGATTGCGTGTCTCCCATTCACGGCGCAAGTTCTGAGCCTCTTGAGCAAGATCCGGCGGTAGAGCGGCTATTTGAGACTCTTCCATGTCAGTCAAAATCTGGGCAAAAAGATACAGTTAGTTAGACATTTTTCAAACGGTAAATGAAATGATCAATTGATTTGAAGTGGATTGTAAGAGTAGGAGGAAAATTCAATTTGAAAGCTATTTGTTGTGTTTATTATCGTCACTGGTACCAAGTTTGTCATTTTTATTGAAAATGATACATTTTGATGTCTGGGTCTACATGAAAAACGAGTTTGAGGCAACCCGTTCTGGTCCAAGCTGGCGCGTGGACAAACAGCTGTAAGTCACGTGTTCTGCGTACAATGTATTGCATGATAGAATATGTGAATAATGCAAGTGTGATGATCACATATTTTTATTCATCATCCTCAAACTCCATTCTAAAAGATGACAAATAAAAACACATCTAGCTTGTACTAAAACATTACAGTGAACGATCTTAACAACGCAAATATAACGTATATTTGACCAAAAATCACATATAATTCAATTGTTACATAAACAAGCAAAATAATGCGAATGTATATTGAAAATATTCGTATTGTAGAGGAAGGATCATGGACAATGACGATGCTGTTCAATTTTGAGCAAGCGTAATAACTAAGCATGTCGAGCTGGATTGAAATGAGGCTCGCGCGTAATTTTGTCTAATATCGTTCGGCCGATGCAAGCGCCGAGTGGAGATGCTAGTAGTTGACGTCATCACTAAAGAATGTATCGACTTTCCCGAGGAATTTATAATCTTTGAAAAATCATAATAAATATGGAAAATTCATTTGAAATATGCTGTTTTCACCAAAACACGTGAAATAATTAGATCTTTCTACCTGCAAAAGCCATTCTCAACATTTTCATGCCCTTCAAGGGGACAGCCCCAGCATTTAATGAGAAAGGAATATTGTATGTTTTCAATTCCCCAACATCAACAATAGTAGTTCCAATTATGATCAGGACTTTTTGACATCTGTTTAATGTCAACCTAACATCTTGCCTTGCAAAATTTTCAGTGAAGAGGAAGGTTGAGGACTGAGGGGGAGGGGGGAGGAGGGGGGGGGAGACTGTGTTACTAATCAAGTGGAAGCTGATACTGCTAACATAAACAGTCTTGTCAAATAGTTTATATTAATGAATAATGATACTTGGGATGATTGCTTGTCTACACTGACAGCCAGTATTTTTGACACTTGAAGTGTGAGTGTCACTCACTGCCCATCACAAAATAATTACAGAAGACTGAAAAAACATGGATGCGGGTTTGTGCGTGACACATGATGACAAACTCGCCTGTTGATTAAGCAGCATACGGCAATTTCATTCTCTTCATTCGTAATTATTTTTCATTTTCATTGAATTGTGTACTTGCACTCTAGTTTTTATTTACCTGGAAATCCTTTCTTCAGTTGTTGATCTAAAAGCTTGGGAGGTCGGCTTAGATTCGGGACGATATGGTATACTCATTTTTACTCATGTTATACTAGGGCTACCCCTTGAACCTTCAAATTCACAGCACAGTGCGATACTTACAGCCTGTCGCAGTGATGGCTGTAGGTTCTCGAAGAAGGCTGCTGTATCGACTGGGTCATCGGGATTGGCAGCAATGGCTGCCTGACGCTGCTGTTCTTGCCGCTGTTGGGCCAAGACCTCTTCCTGGATCGACGGTGGCAGTGCAGCCAGAAACTCGGGGTTCACCTCGGTGAGGGGTGCCGGATCAGCATCACTGGCAGCCTGCACCTAATAGGTAGCACAAATGAAAAGTAATTAAATTATGGTGGAATGAGCAAAAGAGCTACGTAAACAACCATGTATTTTATTTTTTCATCAAAATGGCTTGACCTATAGAAAAGTACAATTTATCAAAATGATGAATTATCATTTGCTTGATGGCTCTACCAAGTGATAGGTCATTTGGGGGTACGAATGAGTGGACGATACTTGAACGATGTTAACAAAACAAGTCAAAACCACACTCGACTCTACTTCAGTTGCCAAAGCAGAGCATTGGCTGATTGAGCTAGAAGGGTGGCTATTCACCAATTTGTTTGATGCTAAGTAGAAAAGTTGGTTACTGAACAATTGCTCAACGAACTCACCGACAGCTAGGTTATTTGGGGGTATGAATGGGTGATGCTTATTAAACCCATGCCTTATGCTGGACTCAAACCTACATCCAACTTGACTTCAGCTTCTAAAGCTGTGCCTCAGTTGACTGAGGCAGAGGGGGTGGCTATCGAGTGGGAAACAACAATTGATTACACCAATAAAAGTGGGGTTGTCATAAGACATCAAATATTCCAATCGGTTTTTGTTATCAGGAGTTTGATCCATTTCAAAATCAATTTATTAGATTTTCAATAATTCTGATTTGGAAAGTGATTTTGATATTGAATGAATAAACGGAGCGCTGTCAGTTATGTGTCAGATTGGTTATATCACTGGCTTGTGTGTTCACACTTAAATCCCCTACTTTCCTGTCCTGCCATTGAAAGAACCAGCAGTAAGCCAAACTAACCAGCCTGTCCACAATTTGTTTCTACAATGCAAATAATGTCTCTCTCTCCATGCATCTACAATGTATATATCATCATTCACTCAATCATCACAACATGTAATCAAATTCACTTATCTCTCAATATTTAGGCCTACGCCTGCCGTGATAATTTCAGCAACAAAAATATACAAACTATGCCTAAACCAACTAGCTGAATCACTTCCATTGAAAATCAATAGACAGGCCTACACATCGAGAAATAATTCATTCATAATATCATTTTTATTAAATTCAGAAAAAAGAGGGACTCTATTCCCTATTTCCTTCTCTTTCAAGAGACGTCTTAATAATGAAAGAAAATAACAGACTGGTAACTGATAGGGCTGTGCGAGACTCGAAATTTTCGAGCGAGTTCGAGTCGGTGGGGCCGGAGCGGAGAGACGTGCACGTGAGTCGAGCGCACTTCCACATACAGACCGGACCAAAAACATCATACACAGGAAAATAAAGACCAGAAAAAAACATAAGACTACCTGGCGGGCAATTGTTTGAAGAGGGTTTCACTTGGTATTGGACCCGACCAGATACCTGCCGACATCCCTACTAGGTACTCAGTGTGCCTAGAGTGCAATATTTTCCATTGTCTAATTGTTGATGACGAATGAATACTGGAATAGAGATACCACCAAGAGTGAAAGTGGGCTTGGCGTGCAATAATACCATACGAGCTACTATTTCAGGGAATTGGTTAAATCACACAGGAGCTGTGGTTAGGATTTTAGTGTTTCCTCGTGTAGACACATCTCTTTTAAAGTCAACATGCCAAGCCCACGTTTACTCTTGTTAGTATCTGTATTCTAGTTTGCGCTTTTCAGCCCCCCCCCCCCCCCACCTTACAAAACATTATATTGAGTAATCCGTAACGTTCTTGTTCAGGCTAGGTCATCAGTTGTTTGTTGACGCTTGATTAGCACAAGTGTCAATACAAAGGCAGATTCTCATTGCGCATTACAAAATAATTACAGACAACCAAACAACACAAATTGACCTAAAAAATTGCAATGAATTCGATCAATATTCAATATCATCGATTCGATATCGAATGGAATTCCCTATATTTCCCATCGATTTTTGATATAGCACATTTCGGTATCGTTTACATTTTTTTGATCGAATGGCAACCAAAAATGAAACACAATTCCATTTCAGTAGAAATACTAATGAGTGACATACCAAGGCTCTTTGCCTGATACGTTGCAGTCGCAACTGTTCTGCAATTACTTCTTCCCTCATCTCCTCAGGCAGGGCGGCAAGGAACGAGGGGTCGACACCTTCCGGTATCTCGGCCGCAGTTCCTGTTGACGGGCCGGCCACAGGCGAACCACCTTCAGCGCCACCGGTCACAGCGGCCGCAGTCATGGTCGGAACGCTGGGGGTGGGGTTTGGCCCACCACGGGTCACCGGCACGCGGGCAGCGTGCACCATTGACGAGAGTCGAGCGTGAGGATCGATCACCACTTGGTTGATTGTCGCAGGGCCAGATGATCCACCGCCTGCAAGAACGTGTGTGAACAATGTTAATCTCATCACTGGAGGATTGGCATTTTTCGCTCGGGAATCGAAATTACTAGTAAAACTGAAATGATGCATGTCGGCAGTGTCATTATATGTGAATGAAAAATGTGTGAAAATTAAAACTCACTAGAATCGAAATCAGGGATGATATTGGTTTGTAAATTTGGCAACCAGGCACCCAATTGTATGGAACAGTTTAAAACTGGGCTATTTAATGAAAAAAATAATTATGATTAGGAATGAAAAAAGTGTCAGACAAATGGACGTAGCTAGCAAATAAGCTGCACAATATGGACATGTTAAGTTTCTTGCAGGTCTGTCTTTCATGACTGAGTAACGTGTACGAGCCAACAGCTTCTCACATGTAGTTTTGACCCCTTGAATGGCTTCCACTTATGTGCATGATAATGACTGAATTCCAATTGAAAAAAGAAAGGTAATTTTGTGGAAAAAAAGTGCAAGTAAAATGCTCAATTTTGGTAATATGATTTAGTTAGGATTAAAAGAAGAGGATACCTGGAAACTGGTTGTTCTATGTCATCCCTAGTTGAAATTACTGAACCAATTTATTCTAACTTCTCCGAAGTATGGGCGACTCATTTTTTGGGGTATTTTGTAGCTTTCTCAACATTAGGCAATAGGAAAATATTAGGTGGAGATAAAAGTTCATAATTACTTTATCTATATGAAGAAATCAATCAAACTTGTTGAATCATCAGAAAGACTGACAGAGATGTTAATGTAATACGTAACTTTGTTCTAAGCCTTGAATTACCTGATGAAGAGGCCAGAATAGTGCGATACAATTCGTTATGGGCTCTCAACTCCTCTCCCTGCCTTGCAAGGCTACGACTACTGACACTTTCAGTGACGTTTTGCCCGATTTCTCCTCGTTCGTCCTCGGGATTGACAGTAGCAGCTGGTTGATTTGATTGCAATCGCGTGCGATTCGCTATCGATGTACGTCGTCGTCGACTGCTCAGGGTACGTTGAACAGTCGGTACCCATTCGTCTGCCACTTCCTCAACGACCGGCCCATCTATGGGAATCATCGGTGGTACCGGAGGCAGGTCGCGGCCAGCCGTGAACTCGACGACGTCCCTCTCTACCGAACCTATCAGTATTTCTTCGATGCTAGAATCATTTGTTTCGTCCCCTGTTGGCATGTTTGTCATCGGGGTAGTGTGATCTGGAGATGATGGTGCTTCAGATGCAGGAGTCATTGAAGCCTGCTGAAGGCTTTGTAGCCTGGCATTATGTACATTTGGCAAAATCTCGGATAGAGAGCCAAGTAGGCTGGGACGTAGGCTAAAGCTCGAACTAGAGGGTGAAGTTCTTAAAGGCAATGGAGTCAGTCTAGGCATGGTAGGTAAAGCCGGTCGTAGAACAGTTTCAACGATGGATTCGGCCAGGCTTTCGGTACGAGAGACGATGTCGTCCACCGGACTTGATGAGGGCGACTCGAAGATTATTCGAGATACTGGTGGAGTGCCACTTATGATCGACGCGCTCGAGTTTGACGAGTTTGCCGAAACATTTGCACTTGCAATCTAAGGATTACAAATAACCAATGTTAATTTGCAAAATCAGACAATACTTGTGTCACAAATAATCCATGGGGATGCAATCTACCATCAAGCAATCAAATATTTCAATAGATCATTCATTGATGATTAATATCATTGATTAATTCATCATTAAGCAATCAAATATTCAGATGGAAGTGAATTATAAAGTTTGGGTGATTATAAGCTCAGTGTCCAACGACAAATAAGTAAAAGCCTACTTTCAATATCACCTACACCAGGCTTAATATTAGGGTACAAGAATTTTTATTCAAGCACTGCAGCTCCCAATGATAATTCATAAACATTGATTTACATTCTGAGATCATGGTCAGGACACAGGAAAAACAAAATTTAAATCAATAAATCTTACCTCCATTGCTGCTTCTTTCTCTACATTTCTATCATCACTTTCCTCGCGTTTACATTTCGGTTCCTCATCATCTGGCACTCGCTTGCGTTTTTCCTTCCGCTCAGTTAATTCACTGTCTCGGTATTTTTCCAAGTTAGCAAGCAACTCGCTGGCAACTCCTGAAAACAACCACACCACTCATGAACGCTGGATCTAATTGGATTCCATGTGCACGAGGCTCACATTGTATGGAAGAGCTTTACTTGAACAAAAAGTAAAAACTTGCAAACAAAAAATTGCACCAGGACTCATAATTAATGATCGAGAGTGGACAAGCGAGAGAAACAAATTCAATCGTTTGCATAGGCGCATGATTCACGCACCAAGTACAGTACACATAGGTCAACATTATTCTGTAGTGGCGTAAACCTATCATATAGGCCTATCCTTAGTAATGAAAGGACACAAAAATTAAATTGACATTTCAAATACGAAGGTCCTCAGTACTGATGTGAGTATTGAAATACCTAACAACCCTGGAGATATTTTCAAAATCCTACAACTCATGTAAAAGTGCATGACAAGATGAAGAATTCATTACTTTTTAAAAATACCTGCCTTGAGCAGCTAAAAGCTGGATTTCCATGCATGCGATTCTCATATCGCGCGTCAAAATCGCGAGTAGCGGACATTTTGAAAGTTGCTTGGCGATTCGAGAGTATAGACATCTAGCGACAAAAACTTGAACTACTATTGGCGGCAAATATTTTGTTCAGCTGTCAAAAAAACTCATGGTCAGCTGAGATTGGTTTGGTATTGGTTGACTGGTAGTGAACTCGATCGTATATATCGCGACTAATCGAAGTCGATTATCGATAAGTCGCCGGATGCAGTATCCGAAACTGCGTACTTCCGCCAATGTTGCGAGCTCATACTGCTCGAATGTTGAGCAAATCTCTACTTTCGTGACGCGATTCGCGACTTGACCCCGATTGGTCAGTGATGGAAAATGTCTGCCGCCTGGCGACTTTGAGCCGCCATGACGCGCGATATGAGAATCGCGTGTATGGAAATCCAGCTCAAGAGCAAGTTTCACAAATCACAACACAACATTGGGCATATTTTGTATTCAGCAATAGGCCCCTATATATATCCGTATTATTATCATCATGAGTTGTTATCATCTTCGTCTTTATTGTTTTTTTAATAATCACATAATATCATTTCCTGTTCTATATGTATCACAATACTATCTGAATGTCATTTTGAAAAACTTGCCCTTGGAATAAAAAAAATCTTATACTGAATTACACTGAATTTTATTCTTGATCAATAATGTTGATCTTCTATCAATCAATAATATATAGTCCATATATAACACAGGGCTGCCAACAACATAGATTTTGAATCCTGTTCAAGCACCTGAAATATCCATGAAAATCCTTGACACAAGTAAAAATGATGTTTTTGCGCGCGGGTCGATCATTTCATTTACGAAGTGGACATAGATGCGAATTCTCGTGTCACAAAAATCTTGATTCTTATGGTTCCTAGGTAAAGAGAACTTTCACTCATTTGGTTATAACGGTTATTTGTTTTGCTCATTTTTGCTAGGTTAGGTCAGCTAGATTAGAGGAATCTAGTTGAACTGACGGCACTACTGCAAGAAATTCATGGCTGTAGGTGCTGCCTTTTATTTAATACGTCTGAATTATAAATCATGTCAGACTCAAAAATAGAAGCCTGATTAGCCCAGTTTGTTTATCAATGAATAAACATAAGAGCTGGCCGACTAGGTCGCAATTTGTACAGAAATATAAAGACGAGTAGGAGGAAGCACCCAAGTGGCTATGAAAAGGTGAATCTGACAGGTAAATTTGTCATACTAGTTTGTAATTTGTCATGGTAACACCCATAATTTTGCAATTTTTTTCTGAAAAAAGTGTTTTCTACACATTAAATCTATCAAAAAAGGCACGTGACGCATAAAACTGTTATCCTAAAATTGATTAAACCTCCTAAACAGTATGAAATTACAAGAACATTGATCACAGTTAGCCATTTTTGGAGGTTAAAACACCAACTTTGACCACTAATCGCAACCATTTGGTACCAAAAAACAAAAAATAACCAAGGATTTACGTCGACAGCGCAACCGCAGATTATCACAAAAAAAATAAGCGTGCTAAGAACAAAGTAAAGCTATGAATAATTTCGTGATGAACAAACTTGTGACAGAAAACGGCTTGGGCCTACATAGGCCTAGCCCTAAATAATGCCATTATGTCAGATGTATCTTTTCATAGCCTCATGAATACTTTCTCCCATTCAACATTATATTTCTGTACAAATTACGGCCTAGCCGGCGAGCGCGTACGTTCATACATCGATAAACAAATCAATAAATAAGTTCACGAAATTCTTAATCATCAAAATCGCCATTGACATCGCTTGCAATGACAGCAGGGCGCGTTCAGAAATAGAAACAGCTGTTCAACTTATGGCCGATCTGCGCAACTCGCACCGTGACGCGTCATACGCGCCTCCAAGGCCGTATCGTGTATAGCACAACTTACCGTATTGTCCCGAATATAAGCCGAGGATTTTTCTCGAAATTTCAAGCCCAAAAGTCACCCTCGGCTTATATGTGAATCTCGGCCTATAATCGGTCAAAAATACGTTTTTTGCTCATTCTAATTGAGCATATTATAACCGCACACTAATATCAACGGAATCGACTAGAAACTGCGAGATATTCCACTAAAAACACGTTTAATCATGAAGATGCATCATTTTCTCAATTTCCATTATTTTTATTTGACGCGCAGTTATAAACATAAGCACGAAGCTGTTTGCCGCTTGGCACCTGTCATCCTACTAGTCTACTACGCTGACGCGCTACTGCGTAAGTCGTGACGTGTGTGGTCTAACCTTGACAAGCACGAGACTGTTTCGGTCGTACGACTCGAGACGGCCGAGCGCCAATCGAAGCCGGCCATATATGACGATTGCGTGAGGCACCTCTCAAGGGTTTCTCACAAGTCGTTTCAGCCGGTGACATAGCTTTCTCTTGCACGCAATACAAAATTGACTAAATTCTACCCAGGAAGACCGATGATTCATGTGGAAAAGGAGAGATACTCTTTTTTCAATTACTGATCTAAAAGTTTGGGGGTCGGCTTGTATTTGGGACAATACGGTACTTAAAAGTGTTCATGACGTCACAACGTTCATACACTGTATTGCGTATTCTACCCGCTAGCGGCTACCAAATAATTTACCCAACTACTATACTTTCGGCGCGCTCATTTAAAAATGTCAAATATTTCGCATTTACAGATTTTTACACTGAAATTTCAAAAAATCCATGTAAGATGAAAATCCTGTCATTCGTTTCAGCCCCCGTAAAATCTGTAAAAACGGATGAAATCCGTGAAAACGGCAGCTCTGCAATAACATATCTCTGTTTAGAACAAACAAATGAAGCTCAAGATTGCGAGGATATGATTTACCATGTGTTATTTTCATCAATAAGTTTGTATCAATTCATTATGCTCACATAATTGAATTTTTGAAATTATTTCAATTATATTTATGGATTTAAAAAAAATACACATTTCACAAAATATTTCGAACCAATAAATTTCATGGAATTCTACATCTGGTCATGACAGTTTACGGAGTGAGAGCACAGGTGCAAGGAAGAACCCACAACCTTGCAAGTAGTTTCTGAATCAATAAGTGAGCAGGCCTACCTGTAGCAGCGGCCGGCTGTGATTCTCCGTCGAGGATTTTAGCTTCCTCAGTCCACCAGTGCAGAGCAGTAGGAACATTGTTCAGTGTAGCTGCTAAGCTAGGTCCAAACAGGTAGCCGGACTGGTCCTAAATACAACAAGACATTACAATTTCATAAATTGTTACTTTGCAACACCAACTTATTATGAACATGATTCAAAAGATGAAAATTTTGGGTCGACAAAAAATTTGGTGAAAAAAGATCTAAAACAAATTACTGATACAGTGAAACCTCTATGCATCGTTCCTGCATCCATCGTTTTCCTGTTTGTATCATTCAGTTCATCCCACTCCACTCACATATGACCAATGTTAAATTTGTCTGGATGGATCGTTTTCCTGCATGGATGGTTTATTTTTCCTGGTCCCTTAAAAAAAGATGGAAAAAGGTTTCACTGTAGGCCTACTGTAATACTAATGAAAGTGTCTAGAACAGTGGTTATTTCAGTGGCCCGCTGAGGCATTGTATGAATTATATTACTATTCACCATGTGGAAATCAAATGGCCTGGAGGCCAATTTCAGAGAGAGCAATCAAAAGGCATTCAGAGCGTCAAAGACAGGGTAATTCTCCAGCTAGCCACTACTGAATCAATAAAATTAATAATCAACGTTATGTCGTGTGAATCAAAAGAAAACGGTGTATCAAAAACAGTACCACATGCGGGACCAAACACGCGCAAAAGGCTAGCTTGCTACCACTATACGCTACCGGTGAGATTGGAAATCGAAGCACAAAATCACATTCACAGGGAGTGAGTCATTGTCATTGTCTTTTGGTCACTTTTAGTTTTATTATAAGTGTTGTGACGGCAAGACGTGTTTCGGATATATCAAAATACTTATATGCGAGTTTTATAGAATCATTAGCCCTGGATTCTAATATTTTCACAGGTATATAGCTGAAAAATGTTTTTTGGCTGTACCAACTTGGGAGAAATCTAGGAATCAACGTCTGAATTTCAGATACCATCATTTATTCATTTGTCCTCCAGGACCCATCCCATCTTTCAATCGTGACATAAACACACTGTTTTAGTGTACGAAGTTCTTACAAAATGGCCTCCTATCATGGTGCCATCTCCGTAGGCTATCACATATTGATATTAGGCTCAACTAGACGAAACTGTGTTGACAATACACCACAAACCACAAATAAAAAAGTACGATAAAATACTTTGATTCTTCACATTTCATAATTCAAGAACCAAATATACTTACCACGAAGTCAATTTGCTCCTCCTCGTTCTGCGTGAAGATTCCAAGGCCGTTGTCCATGACGACTACTCGAGAGTCGCCGAATGACGATGCCAAGGCCTGTCCAGCTGTGCCAGCCATACCTTGTGTGGCCGCAGGACCAAGTAATCTGCCAACCATATAATGTTTCCAAATCAAGGTCAAGGATGCCAAGGTAGGTAGGGTAAGGGGGGTATTTTTTACTCCTCCACAGGAAATAATTAGTTATATGAAACTCCTCGACTG
>OZ023327.1:68958949-69068949 GCA_964007535.1 Brachyptera risi | reverse complement strand
AGAATTGTAAAGAACATTACCTGAAAATATTGTATTTGCTGACAAAAACGGTGAAAATATGGTTTTTCACTGACTTTTCAGTCATTTGGTGTTGATATCACGGAAAAACTCACATTTCACACTGATGAACAGAAAAAGTTTTTTTTCGCAATGTAAAAATAACAGATTTTAAGGTAAAATCGTATGATTCATGCTCATATCATGAAAAAAAGCTTTCAATAAATCGTGATTCAGCTCATCACCATAAAATCGGAGCTCTACCAATAACACATAAACTTGCATCCACCCACATCGAAACATACGTGCAACATAAACATAGCTTGGTGCAACAAACATAACCCTATGCCAGAGTGCTTTCATACATATTTATACACATATCGAGTTCTAACGACACACTGTAATGATGACAAAGATCAAATGGGTTGATGAATGCTGAATGCGATCACAAAAAAACAAGGTGAAAGGTTATTTTATGAGGCATATTGGACAGTGGGAACTGAAATGGCTTGCTCATAGGAACTCTCCCAGTATTCACTTAAACAACAGAGGAGAACCATGAGAAACCTCTGTCAGGATGGTCAACTATGGTGGGAATTGAACCCTGGCCTCTTGAATGATGGTTCAATGAGCTAGCAACTCCTTCACCTGTCTCATTTGTTGGGAAAACTAGTGAGAGTGGGGCTTTTCCCCCCATAATTACGAAGTAACAGCTGGAAACATAATACGAAGAAATTATAAATTAATCTCTTCTTGATTGATCACCGAATACAATGGAGGCAGGTGTAATTACAATTCATCACGAATTCAAATTTACGGAAACAATTGAACATGATATATTTGGTATTATCGATAAGACAACGAAAATTTAAAAAGATTGTAGACTTTTATGCTTCATCAATTAGGACCATCAGTACAGACTAATAGCAGTAATAATAAAAGGAGGTGTTTACGAAAGCAGAAGGATCAATGCTGTACATATACAGAGAGAAAAATTAATCTGAAGTTCAACTGATAATTTTGTGAACTGCTAAATGTTATTTAGATATCCATTTCCCACTGGATATTATTAAATAAATACGTAAATAGTTCAATATTCCTTGGATAAATACTACCAAAAAGTTTCAGCAAGCCATTTGTCGCACGCAAAAGCAAGTACATAGCCACATCAAGAATCCAATCATACTTACATTTGTTCATTTAAAAAGAAAATGAGCAATTATAAAAATGGAAGCTATAAGAAAACTATCAGATAACTATAGAAGGTTAAATATTAGCCATATAATTATATACAGTATCAAGAAAAAATGCCTTCTCAGACAGTCAATCATGCGCGTAACTACGAATAAAATTCAATACGGTTGTCATAACATAAGCCAGGAAACCAAACGACAAAAAACAAACACTCAGACTGACAAAATGATAATATCAATAGTTTTTAGAGTTGTGCAAACTTGGATTTTTGAAGTCGAACTCGAACTTGAGACTCTGAAGTTCACGAACTTCAAACATTTCATCAAACTTGATAGTTGACAAATATACGAAAAAGAATTATCTCTTTTCTTCACTGAGAAGACAAGAGATGGAAAAAAAAATCGCAGATAAACAAAATTGAATCGCTTGTTTGGCTTCTATAAATAATGGGAAAATATGTCTTGTATGTAACCCATCTTTTTATTTTCATAGGTTTTAGCATTCTTTAGTGATGGTTAGAGATAGCTAGGATATGAATTGTGTTGAATACATAACACAGTAATTTAAGGTTCAGACTTGGGACATCGAGTTTGTAGTCTACCACTAATTCAATGCCTTGGCCTAGGCCATTCCTAGGCCTACCTAACCATAATAATCACACATCACCATCTGACATGACCTAAAAAATACCAGATTACACCAAGGGCACATTTATCAAATAGTGTTTGGAATACACTGTGTTTCTATTTAATCCAATTTGGAAAATTTCGAGTGAATAGAAAATATTGATTGAACATGTACACACTTCACAGTGTAGAAACATTGAAATTTGATTCATAGGTCTAGTCATGGTGCAGAACGACAGAATGTAATCAGAATAACTAACAAACTGACTAACAAACTATTTACTTACAAACTAATACACTTCTTCATCATGACTTAGCACCTCCAACACATGCATTTTCTTTCACTCAAGTCTACTATTTAAAAACTAATACTGACAAATTCATTGTGAAAAAACCATGTTTTCACATCTTTTGACTGTTCAAGCCAAAGAGTTCAAGATGGTGCTCAGCCTTTGATATTCAACTACAGTAGTGCCAACCATAAAAAGCGCATAAAATTCATTAAGTGCAGGAGAGTTCGAAGAAGTTAGTTTTCGAACATACAGTGTACAGTTCGATTTCGAACCAGCAACAAAAGTTCAAGTTTGTTTTCCAACTGTTCGCACATCCCTAAGTTTTTATGAATATATATATATATATATATACATATATATATATATATATATATATATATATATATATATATATATATATATATATATATATATATATATATATATATATATATATATATATATATATATATATATATATATATATATATATATATATATATATATATATATATATATATATATATATATATATATATATATATATATATATATATATATATATATATATATATATATATATATATATATATATATATATATATATATATATATATATATATATATATATATATATATATATATATATATATATATATATATATATATATATATATATATATATATATATATATATATATATATATATATATATATATATATATATATATATATATATATATATATATATATATATATATATATATATATATATATATATATATATATATATATATATATATATATATATATATATATATATATATATATATATATATATATATATATATATATATATATATATATATATATATATATATATATATATATATATATATATATATATATATATATATATATATATATATATATATATATATATATATATATATATATATATATATATATATATATATATATATATATATATATATATATATATATATATATATATATATATATATATATATATATATATATATATATATATATATATATATATATATATATATATATATATATATATATATATATATATATATATTATATATATATATATATATATATATATATATATATATATATATATATATATATATATATATATATATATATATATATATATATATATATATATATATATATATATATATATATATATATATATATATATATATATATATATATATATATATATATATATATATATATATATATATATATATATATATATATATATATATATATATATATATATATATATATATATATATATATATATATATATATATATATATATATATATATATATATATATATATATATATATATATATATATATATATATATATATATATATATATATATATATATATATATATATATATATATATATATATATATATATATATATATATATATATATATATATATATATATATATATATATATATATATATATATATATATATATATATATATATATATATATATATATATATATATATATATATATATATATATATATATATATATTTAGTATGAATGTTCTATGAATATTTTATAAATATGGTGTGCAAATTAATAATGTTGAATCATTGACCTCTGTAAAAAAAGGGATGTAAATCAAGTCTCATATGGTGAAAAGACGAGGCAACACTATTTACGTCTCCTTGAGAAATGTAAGACCAGAACCAACTGTGAGACCAGAACCAAAAAGTACAATCACACGCTCACAGAAAATGTAACAACCAAAATGCAAAAATGCCAACACCAAACAAACAAGGATCAGGCAATGGATGAAGTGCAGGCAACAATGAATTTGCACAGACCTGAGTTCTCATTGCCATTGTATGGATCTTCGAAGATGCCAAAGGGGAGGGGGAAAGTAGTATTCCAGGGTACAAGAGAGCCCATGCCTGCTGTTTCTGCAGTGTCTGTATACTGAATCATCAGTATGTCCTCGTTTTCTCGATCGAGGCCCGGAATTCGGAACAAACCTTCGTCCGATTCAAAGAACTCGAGTTCTTCCTCGTCATAACCCGATCCGTTTTCCTCTTCATCTTCATTATCCTCTCCTAAAGACAATGCTTACACATAACTTATTGAAGTCTTTGAAGGTCAAGTTGAGCAAACTATGACATGATTATAGAGAATGTTATTATTAAAAAATAATCATGTCACCAAGTAAACATTGATAAAACTATGCTCAACTAATTTATTCATAAGAAATTATGTTATAAATAGGATATAGAATTTAGGCAACTGAATAGAATACTATAGCAAATTGACAAGAAATCAAGATTCATTAACAGTGTTCACTTTAACCTTTAGTTTCCAACAGTTCATTGTTTTTGCATTCAAACAAATCTCACTTTCTCAATCAGTCTGGGTTACATGGCAAAGTTTCACACTTCAACTTGATGTGTTTGTACTACTAATGCTGTGTATATTGAACACTCTATAGTGAGTGCAGTGAGTGAGTGTACCAAAATAATGAAAATATTTCATCACCATCTTGAGGAGGGAGATAAGATCATTGTAAAACAAATCTAAAACTGCAAAACATTGAATACAGTTGTATCTATTGGGTTGACGTTTAATGTCAAAAAGTGGCACCGGTTAATAGAACTTTTCATGATCAAAGAAATATAGAAAGAAAATAGCAACAAAAAAATCTTATATGACTAACGTTCATAATAAAAGTCTGAATGATTTGGTAAAAATTGAATTGAAATTATGGATGGTGCCAACACGCATAGCTGTGCTACACTGACATCATCCGACAACCATTTGTTTTCGTAAAACATCGATAAATAATCGACTGAAAAGCAATTGTTAAGCGATTACCAGAAGATGAGGATCGATTAAGAGATCCAATGTATGATAGCCTCTGATCAAAAGCATTTCTACTATTCAAGAATCCCAAAATATCGACAGTATAGGCCAATTGAATAAACTAACTACTGTCATAATATTTAAAAACTATGGAAGCTCATATACTTTCTAAGACTAACGTACTCTCACTAGAAAGCATTACTCGAAGTATAATGATACAAGCCGTAACGTACAATGCCACAAGCCCACAACTACTGGTAACGTGATCATGTAGTGTTATGTAGCAGACTGGTACCATGTTTGGTATGCATATGGGTGCAGGCAGACAGACTGAGAGACAACTCTAAACCTAGTTGAGGCCAAATATATGCATCCGACAAACAATTCGGAGAGATAATACCCATATTCTCTATTTGTAGAGGTACAAGTAGAAATCAGAGTTCATAGGCCTACAGATTAAAAGCAACAAGTGTCGAAATAAGTTTCGCAAAAAAAAAAACACAAATTCGTCAAAGTATCAAGAGTAGGCCTATTTTATTAAAACGGTTATGGTTAGCTTTGATCAGATAGAACATACCATATTGTGCTGAACGATTGCGGTCTTATAATACATTTTAGGGTCTGAAAACTGCTATCAACTTGAATGCAAATCTCGGCCTACAATCGGTGAATAATTTTTCATTTTAAAATTGATAGTACTCAAAATTTAAAATTGGTACACTCGAGACGCGTTAAAAATAGTGATACTTAAATTTAGTAAATTCATCATTTTAAAAGTTTCGTGAGAAGTTTCAGCAAATGTATGGGAGTTATTGAAATTTATAGCTAATAATTTTCTTGTTTGCCCTCACTGAGCCACATGTATTTTTAGTCGTTTTCAGGCCCACAAATTTCTGAGTAGCTGTACAAGAAATAATGTTGGCCAAATCCATTACAGCTTTATGTGTATCACACCAAGAATGTGCCAACTACAAAGTAAAAGAGAAGTTATGTTCCTCAGGGTGAGTTTCTTTGTCTCAATTTTTGAGGGCAGTAAGCTGAAGTGCAAATGATGAGTAAATCATATTCTTCACTTCATTTCGAGTGTTACCTGCCTTGTACTTGTACTATACCAAGTCTTACATTTTTAGCGTCAACAGTAAAATTATTAAACAATTCATGAATTTTGGAAATTCAAGCTTCTCCATCAAAAGATCCAAAAGTTTCAGCCAGCATCACTCGAAAACAACTCTTTTGTAATTTGTCATGCTATTCTTTTTCAAAGAAGCAAGTTAACTTTCATCGAGTTTTGGAATCAACGATTATGACGACGATTAATAAAATATCAAAGGCTCAATTAGTATCAGTAGTCATTCTAATTAGTATTCTAGTGTTTTAGTAATGATAAGAGTGATTAGGTGCCCTACATAATTTGTCAATTAGAATGCGTCAAATACGGCAATGTATCCTAAAATACCATGTTTTACGTAGCCTCAAATTCCCTACAAATCCGTTTTTCGTTCTTTCACCTGACAAAATTGAGGGTCAGCTTATAATTGGCACAATACAGTAATCCATAACATACATGAAAGAAAATGTTCAGACAATCCTACCGTCATCATCGTCATCCTCGTCATCGTCGTCGTCAGCCCCAACATCGTGCACTTCACCAGCGTCGTCCGATGCGTTGGTCTCAGAGTCTGAATCACTCTCTTCGCCCTGGTCCAGATCCTGAACACAATAACATGTCGTCACTAGTAATGGTCAACCAATGACTAGGTTATTACTTATTATTAGGGGTGGGCACTAAATTGATTTAATCTATTACGCAAAATATTTGATTAATCAATATGGCTATTGAATAATCAATATCTTCGATCTGTACCATATTTTGAAAATGCCGCTTTTCAAATTGCCTTACGCGCGCAGGTTAGTAGGCCTGCTGGTTAGCGAGGTATTGATACTGGCCTGTAAAACGGAAGTTTGAGGCCATCAACAAACCTATCCAACTAGTTGCTAAAGATGGCGTCTACATCTAGGAGTGAGAAGAATGCGCTGTTAACGCCTCCGAATTTAAGAAGTGATGTGTGATAGAATTTTTTTTGCTGAGAATCAAGATTCAACTTCACCTCAAATCTTAGATGAAGATTTTGTGTACTGCCGCCACTGTGAACGGGAGATAACATACTGTTCTAATACATCTAACCTCGACCAAATATTACGCCATGCATAACGAGAACGTTCCAAAAAAGAAATCAAATTATCTAGAGACCCAGGAAAAAGCTATCTACGCAGGAAAATTTGACACTGATTATATGGGAATCGCAAACCCTCACAAATCGCAGAATGGCATAAATAGTAAAACTAACAATAGCTAATACATACCCCAGTATCTTCGTCGTTTTCAAACGGAGGATTAGTTTGATTTCCGGGATTCACGTTGTGGTCCTCGTCCACATCCATGTGGGCCGTTACGCCCCCAAACGCTTCCTCAAGCTCTGCTACAACATCTGCTTCCGGAACTCTGAAATTAATTAAAGCACTGAATAGAGATGTGAGTCGGTAAATTTTCCCACACATTTTTCTGTATCAATTTATACTTTATTCAACGAAGGTTACTTTGATAGTTTGGAATATGTCCGGGCTTTTAAAGCGCATATACAGTGAAACTTCTTTAGTACGTTTTTCAGGGGACCAACAGGAAAAACTTACTAAAGTGAAAAACTTACTAAAGAAACTATTCAACATGTGGGAGCATATAGGTGGTATCAAAAAATAAAACTTACCAAGGTGAAAAATGAACAAAAGAGAAACTTACTAAAGAGGTTCTACTGTAACAGGCTGGAACAGTAAGCGTAGCAGTGAGGAGTAAGCTTATAATACCTGGGTGTCAAGGACAGTGCAAGTGCTTTGCCACATGGTGTCCTGCAGCTTGACTGCTTGAACATAACTTGGTCCATGTTTTTGCAGGTAAATTTACTTTCGAGCTCTTAACCCTTTTAGTGCCAAGTGCCAATATATCGGCACTGAAAATCTTGTTTGTGAAATGCCAAGTGCCGATATACCGGCACTTGCTTTGAACCAAAGTAGTTCCCAAAGTTTCTGTAAGATAACGCTAGTAGTGACATATTCAGAAAGCTGCTATTCACACGAATTTCGTGTCACCAAGGTCAATATTCCACCATTTTTCCACAGCCGTCTATGTTTGTTTACATTTGGCTGAAATATGACAATGTTATTCTAGTTTGTTTTCAAAATGGCGTCTTGTGGAAGACGTGATTATTTTCAAGTTGAAGAAGTGATTAGGGATTTAGTAGATGAATCAGATAAGGAAGAAGTAAGTGACTTTTCGGAAGATGCATTATCCCATCTTCAGATGAAATAGTGATGCGAGTGAAAGGGGGAAAGAGAGTGATGTACCTGATTTATTTGTTATCTGTACCATTGTCATAAACCCAACAAATATTTTGACAGTTGGAAAAAATAAAAATAAGTCATTTTTTTATTTATTGTCAGATCAAATATGAAATTTCAGTATTCCTTATCCAAGTGCCCATCCTTCCATCACATTTCAAAAAATATTTCATGAGATTTGACCGAATGATTGGCAAGTTATGATTTTTTTTGTGATTCACTGTAAATCGGTCAAAACCTACCTGGCATTCTTAGACACATTTTGGATCAAACCTGGTGGCACTAAAAGGGTTAATAGAAAGTGCAGCTAACAATATTGGCTGAATGCTGTTGTCTCAGTTCTGTCGCTAAAATGATTTCTGATTGCCAAGAATCATTCAATTAACCCCAACATAAGTGTCATATAACCATACTCTCGACCTCCTTTATATTGTCTCACCAAGTTCATTATGTAGGTTGCTGTTAATCAACAGCTGGGTTAGTAATTATATTATGCATATTTTGAATTATTTCACAGATATGCCAAAAACTATGACTTCCATTTGGAAGTTTTATAAAAGGATCCAATTGGCTGGCAAAGGTGTTGGACAATGTTTTTACAGCGAATAAACTTAGGCTAACAAAACTTTTTTAAATTTTAAATTTTCAAATCACCCATACCCTAATCTTGGTCCTTGAACTCCTAATATAATCATTATCCTTCAATATATTATGTAAAAAAAATCAGTGGAAAATTTTCCGCATAATAATTTTCCGGAAAATAAACATCTCTAGCACTGAAGCATGTCGCACGCGATTTGAAGAAAAGTTCTTCATTCCAAAGCAGAATTTGATAGTCGCTGGGATTACCAAAAACTCGACTTATCAACAACAACAAATGTGATATTACTTGAATAATATCATTATATCAATTCTTGAATACATGAACCACACCTTTCCAAGAGCTGCTCCATAATATCTTCCAAGGCTGCTGCATCACCCTGTTCACGGGCACTACTCTCCAGTGCCGATGCAATTGGCCGCGGTATACGCAATTGAGAGGTGTCTGGATGCTCTTCTTCATCCTGAATACGAGTCGCTTCGGAGTTGCCTACACCTACACAAATATCATTCTCTTTATAGTTTTTGCAATGTGTAATTTAAATCTTGGTAACTTTTTGTTTATATTCTCTACAACAGGTAAATGATTGTGAACACTGAATATGCACAACGGGATTCACTGAAGTACTTTTCTTATAACACATAGACAAGTGACAACATCTCTAAACTAAATAGAGCAACAAAAGTAAGTCTAACACTTCATGGCTTTTTCAACGTGCAGCCAAATAGAAGAACTCTATGTTTGCTCCATGACACCACCAGATGTGTCATGTTATTTGGAGGTGCAAATGAGCAAGGTAGGGACTCAAACCCACACCCAAGTAGACTACAGTTTCAAAAGCAATATATAATATCATAGCTGACCAGTCAGAAGGGCAGCTCTTACTAGCACCAAGTTGGACAAGGAATCAATATGTATTTATGTTTGAATAATGTCTGGCACTTTTCTAGGAAGACCGTTTTTCTTGGACTTGCCTGACCGATCATCTTCGGGTGCCGAGGTGGCATTCAAAGTCTTGGGCTTTGCTTTCACCAACGGAGCCGTGGATGGTTGATTCACAATGCGCGATAAAGTCTCGAGTGGCTTCAGCGTGGCGTTCAGCGAAGCCGGCATATTGGGGCTAGATAGGTCCAAATGATGCGACACTCGAGCCAAGTCAGTGAGCAACCCTTGAATCAAGAAAACACATTCAATAATTGAAATACTAAAAATGACAAGAACCTCGATACTATGTTACATCATGGATCAAATTATGGATTAATAAAGATCTTCCAAATGGTGAAATATTGTTCATGAAGTTATTGAAATTTCTCATCCATATCATTCTCACAAACATGTTCCGAATTTGGATTCAAGATGTACCATGAAGGAATCTAGGCTCCAGTCAATATTTAGAAGTTCCTCGCAATCTCGAGTCGGTACTAATATGATTGCTAGAATTGGTTCTAGAATTACCAGCTATCGAAGTAACTAGGGTACTATTTGAAGCCACATTATGACCACCCATACAATGCTACGAAACATTGCCAATTTTTACTTTCAAGTATGGACCAAGTATGTCGACTATAATTTAAAAAATGCCAAGAATTTTTCTCAATTTCATCAACGAACTAACCAAATTTGGAGAATTTGGAGAAAAAGTCTTGAACAATAAAATAGTATTTTCATTACCTTTACGTAGGATGATACGGACGATATTGTTCATGTTGTTACTATATTGATGTAATTTCATCGCTGCTGCCCCAGGAACGTTTGGTGTTGGCGGACAGTTGTCGACCATTGTCGATACGAGGCCGGCTAGGAGTTGAATCTGAGCATGCTTCTCGGAAGATTCTGGCAGGTTTAGGGTACGGATCAGAGCACAGCGAACCTACAATTATAACCATCTAAAATGAACAATCTTCAAAAGCAAATTTATTCAGCTCAATGAAACATTCCATTTGAAAAAAAAGCTAGGTGCAAGCCACTAAGCATAACAATGTGTTATTTTGGGTCTTTTGTATTTTCAATAATTTATTTTTGGTCTTATTAGTTTTATTATTTCAGTAAAAAGTTTTAAAAATTGAGACCTTCCTCCATCTATCAAACACCATTATCTAGATCTGATTATGGACAGTACTCAGTACAGAAGTTCAAACAACAATTACAGTGAAACCTCTAAGCATTGATCCCGTATCCATCGTTTTCCTGCTTGTATCATTCAGTTTATCTCACCCCACTCTCATATGACCAATGTTCAATTTGTCTGGATGGATCATTTTTCTGCATGGATGGTTCATTTTTCCTGGACCCTTGAAAAATGATAGATAGAGGTTTCACTGTATAGCCACTTGATCTCCTTCCAGATTAGGGTAACCAACTGAATGAGAATTATAAATGAAGGTGAACAACTTTACAAATTACTAACCTCGGTAACTAGGGCCGTTTGTGCGTCCGGCGAGTGGTTGCAAGAGGCGATCGCTGCAATCAACATCCGGGCCATCGTTGAGCACTCTCGATCTTCGAGGTTCTCACCCAACGGCAGCAGGTGATCCAGCACAAACGCCAGAGCCGTGCAAGTCTCGGTAACCAATTCCGATTGGCCTGCACGGTACACGTGGTCAGTTATCAGTCGAGCAATACCAGCATACGATCGTACTGCTTCAGCTAACAGCTTCAGGAGAGCTGATTTAGGGAGCAGTGGTCGGCGCTTCTCATCCTCTATACCCTTGGTGCTATTGATGATCTCTTCTCGGGCTTTTCGTAAACGTTCTAATTCGTATTCCTGTACGAAATTCAGATGGTTACATTCAACTATAAGGTGCAGTAAGCAGTCACTAATTTGAATTCTAAATTACCCCAAAACTTGAAATAAAAATGATGAAAATTGAAAAAAAAAAGAATCAAAAAATGTTTAATCAAATGTTATTAGTTGTACTATGAAACCTCCATGCATCGTTCCCAGATCCATCATTTTCATGTCAGTGTCATTCATTTTTTCTCACCCCACTCCCAAATAATCAATGTTAAATTTTCCTGGATGGATAGTTTTCCTGGATTGATGGTTTTATTTTCCTGGTCCCTTGAAAAACGATGGATAGAGGTTTCACTGTACTACCAAACAATGCTATAACAAGAAGCAATTCAGTCTCATTATTTACACTTACAGTAAACCATCATTACTTCAAATTCATTTAATGCGAAATTAGAAATATATTCCGAAGGCCTACGCATTTCAATGTTAATTAATAAAGTTGATCCAAATTCCAACCAAACCATGATTCAAACTAATATTTCGAACCTCCAATTGCTTTTACACTGTATTCAGATGGGATAATTCAAAATTGTCCTGAGTGCAGCAAATGGTCAATATCAATAGCTGGGTGAAACTATGATGGGGAAGAAATTGGGAAGAATATTACAGAATGTCTTCAATGAAATTAATATGAGTTGAAATTAAGCAGTGAATCAGAGGACAAGTATATTCAATAACCTGTTTCATTTATCTGTACCCTTATTTCAATTTTTGTATGCTTTATTTTCATTAGATAAAGTTGAGAGTTGAAAATCGAAATGCATGTTTGGAATGTTGCATATTTTGACATTTGTTTGCTTGTTTGCTGTTACCAAACTTTTCTACTTGTTTTGGCCCTTGCATTCTCTCATTTTAGGTACTATTTATGGGTTACCTGAATCTCTACCCCTTGGAAAGTCGTCACTCGTTCAAGTCGTCACTCAGAAAGTCTGTTCTAATACATAATTAAATGTATTAATTGCATCTCTACCCCTCGGAATGTCTGTTCCATGGAAGCTCGTCACCTGCTATTTGAATAAACGAAAACAATTACTGAAACTGTGTTCTGTGGAAAGTCTTCCCCACCCAAGGTCGTAACCAATAATATTACATCTCTTGTTGCCGCGAGTGTTTTGACTGAAATCTGTTTCAGTAATTTTGTGAAACGACTATATATATGAACACGTGTATTTAGATTTCAGTCGAAACACTCGCGGCAACGAGAGATGAAATATTATTGGTGACAACCTTGGGTGGGGAAGACTTTCCACAGAACAGTTTCAGTAATTGTTTTCGTTCATTTAAATAGCAGGTGACGAGTTTCCATGGAACAGACATTCCGAGGGGTAGAGATGCAATTAATACATTTAATTATATATAAGAACAGACTTTCTGAGTGACGACTTACCAAACGAGTGACGACTTTCCAAGGGGTAGGGATTCAGCCAGCCCCTATTTATAATGCCTGTCACTGGTTATGGCGCATAGTGATGGTGTTCCAATAGTTTGTAGCTGCAAACAATGCATTGCAAAGCAATGAATAGATGAAATTTTGAATAATTCAACTAGGTCTGCTACACTGGTGAATCAATTGTTGTATGTTGAAAATTTAAAAGTAGGTCCACAAATAATCAAAATAGATACACAATTTTGAACATTTTTGTTATATTTACTGAGGGTAGGCAATACAAAACTTCCACATTTAGGCCTCTAATAAGTCGAATTATTGGGAAACAAATTCCACAGAAATCCTCTCATTAGGTTTGGGAAAGAACATGAGCAGATAATTCGGAAGAAAAAGCAACAAAAAATGTGAAAAAATGTCCATAAAATTTTCAAGAAATCTTCAAGATTGGCCCCTAATATTTAATTCACAAACATCATTAAAATCAAATGATGAATAATTGATCAAATGCTTAGCTGACCAGTAGTTCAAGTTCAAGTGTGGAAGGTAGAGTAGGCCTAGTGATTACAATTCAAAGAGTGCGCCTACAAAAACAATGGATGGTATCAGAGCCCGAGACGGAGACAATATTAATTCGTATTGGGTTTCAAGTTTCAATGATGCACTGTACTGATGACCAAGATCAATTAGCTTCGGTGAATGATGAATGAGATGAAAGATCATTTTATTACGTGTTTTTGGATAGTGGGAAGGTGTTGGCCGTGGCCTGTTATTCAGGAACCATCCCAGTACGAACCTAAATGGCACAGGGAATCGGCAATAAACCTTATCAGGATAGTCGACCATGGCAGGAATCGAGCCCTCGTCTCCTGAATGACTATCTCAAGAAAGACATTATGTTGGAAATGGTACCATTTACAAATGCAATACTTTAACTAAACCGTTTATTACTAAACAATGTCGCAACTAACCTTATTTCAACTAATTAGTGATAAGTTTGGACAGCGTGAATCGTGATTCAAAAGAAGCAACTGAAAATGTTCGTTAATGCTCACCCTCACTCCGTCATCCGTCATACTAAGAATGTTTCCAGCGTTAGCTCGGAAGGAATTACTCCCCAACATAAGACCACCTGACGATGTGTTGTCTCTTAGCGGCAAACCGGTATTGGGATTAATCGGTATGCCTCGCCCGCCGTACATCAACGTTATCGGGTTCTGTGCGACGGATAGATTGGGCAACGGGCTAGCAGTAGATGCTGAGGTGGTAGTAGCGGCAGCAGCAGTAGGCTCCACTTCTTTCTCCTCTTCTCGGTTCGGGTAGCTCTTGACGAGAGCTTCAAGGAGCTGGAAAATGGCAAAAGTAGCCACTTCGCCCTGAATTACATTGCCAGCAGTCTGCCGATAAGGCAAAGTCTTCAATAAAAGGCGAGAATCTTCTTCATCGTCTAGAATCATAGAGAAATTACAAAAAATCAAATAATGCACTCAAGTAGAATGTCGACACCTCTGTCTCTCTCTCTCTCTCTCTCTGTAAATAATACATCAACGGTAATAATACATCAAGCGGGCCTACCAAAGATTTGCCAGAACACGTAAATGGTAATGCGATGGAGAAAGAATGTTTCACACCCAGCATCACGGTAACTACATTTTTTACTTCATAACTACAGATATTGAATTTCAAAACAAACCTATCAGGTCCTACAAACAGCAGAAGTCCACTTTGTATTAATTTTTCAATTATTGCACATATTCAAAACAGAGCAGACTTACTTCTACGAACGAGAAGGTTGCAATCGATTCGCAGCACTTTGCGTGCCACGTCTAGAAACACTTCAGGGTCTCGGCATATCGCGGCGCTTGTGTTTCTCAGCAGGTACAGCAACTCTTTGTAACCCGGAGGGATGTTGGCAACCGTCTTTGCCCGCAGCACTTTCTCCATCGACAGACGAAGGGTCGTCGGGTCTTCGATTACGTGCCGGATGATGAGAGTGGTGAGTGCCAAGAATCCCGAGAACGACGAGTAAAAACTCAGATCAAGTAACAACTTCACACCGCCCAATTTTGCAAACACCTTAGCATTTTCGTAGTTGCGGGTGAGACGTAGGCAAACACGCATTACAGCGTGTAAGGTGTCTTTATCGACTGGTATACGCAAGAGACCGACGCATGCCTCCACTATGTCCCTAGCATCGTCTGGACTCAATCCGTCAATCACCATGTTGAGTTTCTTTTCGCGAAGATCGTCCACCTGCTCGTCACCCACATCCATCTTATCAGTCTTTTTATCGTCAGCTTGCTTCTCAGCCTTGGCATCGATAACTTCACGATCCAACAAGGACAATGTTATCGGACGTCTGTTAGTACTTTCCTCGTTTGTCTGGTGAAATAAAAGATGACAAATTAGAGATTAGTCTAGTTCATTATCAAGTAAGATCTGGTAGAGCAACACTTGTACAACAAAATGCTTGTAATGGGTTTGGAATACTATATCTTCCTTCAGTCTACTACATGGCCCAGATTCACAAAGAATTTTATCTCTCAACCCGTTCCAAGTTGAAATGGTTTTAGGCGTTATCACCAGACTTGGTTATAACTCGTATTCAAAAAAAAGTTCAAGCAAAAGTTTCAAGAATAGTTGGTGATAAAGTTATCACCGGCCCCGAGTGGTTTTAGTGAAGATAAAACACCCACCTCGCAATTGATTTCGATGATTTTGGAGATTTGGCTCACTCAAATTCAATTAGTGCATATTTAGAAGATTGAAAATGAAAATGTAGAGAGGTTGGGAGTAAAGAAACGATCCAAATTACGATTATCATACTTAATATTCGATCTTAACCTCACATTTGGGAATCTCGGATTACAGCTGATAGAATTAGCGGGAAACAAAATTCTAAGCCTTCTTGATGCTCAACAACAAAAAGATTCACAACAATTAGAAAACAACAAACTTTTATTGAAAATCGATCGAATCGAAATTGATTGCATTAATATTAGGGATAACATCGATTCTATAAATTCAGAATCGATTCTGCACTTCCCAGAATCGATTAAGAATCGATTTTTTTTTAAATTTGAAACAAAAAAAATGTCCGTGTACATTTTCATGTTTAAATATTCCCGCACTGTTTCTATGTAGCTAAAACTGTTGCACATCGTGTTATATCAACTGTACCGCTCTGTCGAAGTGGCGCCTTCAAGGTCATGAACGAAGCTTTCTCCCCTCCATGATACACACACACACACATTCTTCCCCACTACGCTGAACCACGCCCTTTGTCGTGTAAATGATCCAATGGCGTTTGTCTCATTACGAAAACTCTCGACCGGACTTGGCGGGAGGGGAAGGTAAAAGATGGGAGGGGCTACAAAGAACATGTGCGAGCGATGGTACACGTGCGTCAGTCGACGTAAATGCTACAAATGTGTACAGTTTCGATCAAAAAAAAAATGGCAAAAAAATCGATTCTCGATTTTTAGAATCGTTTGGCTCTAGAATCGATTCTGAATCGATTCCCGATTAATCGATGTTATCCCTAATTAATATCGAAAATCAATCGAATTGACGAATCAAAATCGAATCGAAGAAAAAAACGTGTTATGTAGCAAAATACCATGTTCATATAGGCCCATAATGTTACCATACACACAACTACGTTCTCTCTTCTCTCCTCAGTCATTGAATCGACTAACTAATAATCACGTAAATAATCACGTCCAGGGTGGAATTCAGTCAATTTCGTATTGCGACTATTGGCGCTCGGCCGTCCCGAGTGTTTTCTTACGCTCAAGTCTTGTCTCGTTGCTCGTCAAGGTCAGACAATGGCGGACCACACACAGTAGAAGATCGTTGCGCAGTAGGAATTATGCGTCAAATAAAATTGATCGAAATTGGGAAAATCATGCTTCTTCATGATAAAATATTTACCAAACGAGTTTTTAGTGGAATATCTCGCAGTTTCAAGATGAGTTCGTTGTCATCGAGTGTGCGGGTCCAGTACGCCCAATCAAAATGACCAAAACACGTATATTTTACCGATTATAAGCCAAGATTCGCATATAAGCCTAGGGTGAATTATAGGCTTGAAATTTCAAGAAAAACCCTCTGCTTATAATCCTGACAATTTTCAATATTTTAGTTTGCTTGTTTCTCTTAGATTTCTCTTAGACTGGAAACACTATTTTCATCTAAGATTACGTTTTTATCATCTAGGTGATGCACATAGTTTTTCGACTTTTTCCAAACCAAACTCCTCCGCCTCGCATGTATAATTTTATTTCATATATCATAATAGATATTTTAAAAAGCAATGATACACTTCGAGAGTCAATCAATAACTTCACACTTGTCGAAAGTCAAAACCACACTTCACGTCAAAACGAATAGATAAGGACTAGACACACGAAATCTTCGATTTATAAAACCACCATAAAACGAAATTTGGGATTTCGAAAACGAAATTACATGATTCATAGAACCATAAAATCTGAGCCCTTC
Source organism: Brachyptera risi (assembly GCA_964007535.1). NCBI lineage: Eukaryota > Metazoa > Arthropoda > Insecta > Plecoptera > Taeniopterygidae > Brachyptera > Brachyptera risi. The sequence continues at coordinate 69,051,287 of OZ023327.1, read as the reverse complement.
TGATCGTCTACAGACAGTTTATTATAACTGGCAGCAAATAGTTCCTCGTAGGTTAGAAAACAACAATGAACAACGTACCTGAATCATCGCGTTGAACTGCAGGGTATACCTTCTTCGACCGCAATTGATCCTGATCGCTTGCTCCCCGTTCCAGTACGCATCATTGATCAACTTATTGTTGATTATCGTGTAGGTTGTCCACTTGCCCGAGGTGAGATCGAACCACCGCCAAGTGCGGTCAGTCACCTGGTGCATCTTCTCCTTCCGTTTGGTGCAAATTGACACCTTCTCAAGAAGATCGATGAGTAGCAGTAGTGGTGCTAACCATTTGGGCGTCACAGTTTCAGCACTCGCCGACAACACACCCTGGGCTTTGGTGAGCAGGCGGACTAGTGACGGTGTTATGTTCGAACGCTGGACTACTTGTGCGCATGGGATTCGGAGTTCCATGTACACTGGGCCCTGAACATTCAAAATATATAAACACTGGGCCCTGAACATTCACAATATATCAACACTTCAAATTCGAGTTCTGCACGGCTCCCAACTTTCAGAAAATTCCTAGAGAAGTTAATTTTCTGATTCTCCTCAAATGCTCCGTCATGTTGATTAGTATCGTTAGTAAGTTTTTTTTTTGTCTGGTTAGTCTGTAACCTGTATCACAAAATAGGTCGAGGCCCACAAACACAAATTAGAAAATTCCAGAAATTCCAGAGAGTGGTTCTTGGTAGGCCTAGCATAAAAACTAAAAAGGCATGCAATATCATGATTTAGACTATAAAGAAATAAGGCAATATAAAGATTGAAGGATATTTGTAATTGATGTATATCTTATCAGTACCACTCAATACGTGTGCTCATTCATACATACATACATACATACATACAGACAGACACTAAAAACGAAATCGATCATCAAATAGGCCTACACTAGAGATTGGCCGATTCCAAAATTTTCCGATACCAATTCTTGGATTTTTAAGAACGATTATGATTCTTGACCGATTGTGATTTTCAAATAAAAAGTAATTAGTTTCTGCTTTAAATCTTTGTTACATTATTGAATTTAGGAAGAAGACTTTAAATATTGGTGGTACTGTACATAATTAGGACCAGTAATGGAAATTACCACCGCTAAGTACGCACGCATCACAGAACTGACACACCGCTAAGTTTGTATTTGTAGGTTCGATTTTGAAAAAATCCAATACTTCACTTCTCTTTTTCTTTGTTATGGATGCCATAAAGTTATCAAGTCAACAGTTAGAAAACCACTTGAATTCAACTGTAGGCCTACTTACAAAAACTTAGAAAATGAGCTAATATTAAGCTAAAGAGGCAGCCATGTTGTTTGTTAGCATCTATGGTCTCTATGGCTAACAGTAGCATCATTCTTATTGGTTCATATCCCAGAGCCAATAGGAAGCCTATAGGAAACCTATTTCCAAACATTTCATTCAATTTGGCGCGTTTTTCGAATCAATCGAAATCGTTGAAAGTGAGCAAAAATTAGAGGAATTGTGATTCTTACAATTCCCTGAGAATCGTGGGAGTCTGAATCAGTGTCAACCCATCTTCAATATAAACGCAAGAATATCCAACAGCTTCGAATATCACCTGGATGGAAACTCTTGACATGAACACTGAGAATATTAGCAGAAGTTTAATCTTGATAGCCTACCTTTAATGTCAAGTCTAGATGGAGGTTCTGAAAGAAGTACGAAGTAGTTGTATAATTAACTTCACGTCATTACATACCTCAAACAAAAGCGTAAACAGGTGGATCCGGCCAGCAGCCTTTGAAGCCACTTCAAAATGAGTTAGCGCGTTGACTACATCGGCAATGCAAGTACCTTTCTCAATGATATCAAGTAGGTAATCGACTTTGGACGATATCTGCAAAAGATTGTCAAATGTAAATAAGAATTGGGTGAAAGGGAAAGAAAGAGCAGCCCAAGGTTTATAAGTAGAAATACTCTCAAGTGGACAGCCTGATGATAGAACAGATTATACAAACACAAGATTTTTACAAATTACTCGACGTTTCAGCTGTTGCCTCAGTTGCAATAAACTAGGGCTGTAGGCGGGTACACGGGCGGGTCAAAATTCAAGTGAAACCCAGGTTCAAACCGTTACCTGCTGGGTAGTCAGTATTTTTTCTGGTCTTGATTTTCCTGCTTATGATGTTTCTAGTCTGGAGGGGCATTCATGTACGCCTAGCAAGCTCTAGCAAGGCATGAAACCTGTTTAACTACTGTCATGACGGCAATTTGCTATCAACTTTGCGGGGTAGTTTTCGATGATCGCAAGTTGCGACCGCTAGCATCTTTGCTAGACGTACATGAATGCCCCCCCTGATCTCTGAGTCGCGCACTCGTCTTGCCGCCCCGCCCGTCACTACAGCATGTCATAATTTGTTCCTCTTGAGGACTTTTATATCGACTTTTATGTGCAAATTTCATATTTTTGCTGAAAATTTAGCCGAAATAATATGAAGAAATATTCGAAGTTACCTGAAACTGTATTACAGTCGGGCTCGCATATAACGAATTTCAAGGGAAATGAAAATCTGTCCGTAAAAACAGAATTTCGTTATAGAGATTTATTGCTTTTTTTCATAACACCACTTGAATTTTAGAGATAAGGCCAACATTTACGACTTAGTATAGTACTGTATTAGGTAACATATTATCATCACATCATATCATCAATTAGTATGTTTATAGAAAGTAATAGAAAACAACCATGTCCTTTCATAAAGAACTTATCATCTGCTATCACATGACACCACCACTCCCCACTTCTTGTGTTTTATTTCCTAGGTTACAGGACACTATCAGGAATGGAAATGAAGAAATGTAAGAAGAAAAATGATAAACAAAGTCATTGAAGATGTCACCATCATAGCGCGCGTTAAGTGAATTATTGAATCTTTTTTTTTTTTTCAATTCAATTTTTTCACGAAAATGTTGCTGAAGTATTGTTCTAGGGTCGGTCATATCGGTTTTTTGATATTCCTGCTATATTTCAAGATATGATTTTGTTTACGATGTTTTTGTTTTTTTTTAAATTAAATTTTCTATAATATTTGTGCTCAAACTTGCTCGAACTAAAATTTGTGCTCGAACCTGCTCGAATTAAAATAGTGCTCGAAACTAGCTTGAAAAAAGGCGATCTCGCTCGAACTCAAAAGCTCTGCTCGCACAGCCCTAGTTAATACCAATCTGTTCAATGATGAAAAGATGACAAGTTTATCCTTCCACTCTCGCTCGCTCGAAATGGTTTGATCTGGGAAAAAATCTTTTAGAGCGAGTTTGAGACTTGAACTCGTTCGAAAATTTCGAGACTTGCATAGCCCTACAAAATATTGATTAGCCTAAAATTCCTTGCAAAAACAACCTGCTGTACTGTACAATTTAAAACGACTCAATAATTAGGAATGAATGGCTCTCTACTATACAGAGAAATGTGTCAATTACTTACTTCGCTCATAAGCGAGTTGAGCATTTCATCCCGCCATTCTTCTCCGTTACGCTTCGAGATTGTGATCAGCAAGTCGCAGATACGATACACGGTATCGGGCAGAATATCCAGCAGTGCCAAACAAGATGAGAGCGCCGTCTCGGTAAATGTTTCAATAACAGATTGGAATTGGGTGAGCGTGTTCCAGTCTTCCTTGACCTGGTCTGCCTTCGACAAGGGCGAGGCTGGAGAATCTCTGTTGCTCTTATCAGTTACCTTCTCGCCTAGTGACATGGCGATAGCTCGGCTCATTTGGTCTTCCTCATCAAGTTCCATGGACGACACGTTCTGTTGAAGAAATCACATTCAAACTCAAAGATGAAATGGAAAATAACTGATACTGCAATGATTATCTCACACTACTAATGAATGCCCATTCAACTAGCAAATAGATCAGCATCAGTAGTACAAATTTTGAAGGAGAAAAGGCCTAAGCCTCATTCATTAAAAAATATTCCATCACTACATTTCTTCCTCATCTCTCCTCATGAATATATGCCCTACTGAATAAGTTCAACTGTAAACCGACTGAATAAAATAACAACCTGCAGTTAACGAAAGCAATGGACTACTCTACGGAGGTCGGTCATACCTGTTGTGTGCCACGTACGGCAGTGGCGGGAGTGATCAGCAAATAGTCTGTGGCTGCCTCCAAGCTCGAGCAGTTGATGAGAGCTTCACGGCAGTGCTCAATGCTGAATCCCATGTCCATGAGCTGGCGCAAGTGGTCAGCATTCACTTCGGGTACGTCCCTCGGTGGCCGACGAGATGCACTGCTGCCTGGACCACTCGATGCAATAGCACTGCTAGTACTGGGCGCAGGTCCATCGTTAGCTGTCATCATTTCTTTATTCAATCGCTCCTGAAACAAGACAAATAATAGAATCAATGATGAAATTACATAAATGTACCAAGCAAACAGCTCCCATACTTGCATCTACTCAAAGTCATCTACTAACTGAATAATTGTAAAAACTTGGGATAATTTTGTACAAACTCACTGGAGCTATCAACATCAAAAATGGTCAAAATATGTAGGCCTAGTTGGTGTTTCTAATCGTAAATTTTGTCCTAAAAAGGTATTATAGTTAATACTCATTTTCAGCAATTATCTTTCCATTCATTTGAAAAAAAAACTCGAGTAGGCCTACATCAATTCAATTCCCCCCCAAAAAAATGCTTATTTCTATTATATGAAGCCTGTATAGGTCAACTATTATTTATATTTTATAGCTACAATATATACAACACTACTTGTATTGAATAAATTGCTGGTAGCAAGTAATCAATGGAAATGGTGTATTTTTTAAGAATACTATTATAGATATAATCTTACTTTGTAACTGAAACTATGTAATACAGTAGAACCTCTTTAGTGCGACGTTGAGGGGAGATGAGGTAATCGTCGTTATATGACGATCGTCACACAACCAAATGTTACAATCAAATTCACAATAAAACTTTGTGTGTTTGTTTTACAAGGCATACATAAAATACCGTCAGTCGTCAATATTATAGCATAGGGCGGACTTCGATCGCGGATAGCCAGCCATGTGGTATGTATACATTCATAGTAAGACACTGTATAATAATGCTGTGTAACCATATTTTGACAGTAAGTTCATGTTATCACCCTGAATTGGTGCTTTAATCAAATACCCCCACTCTTCAACCAACCTTCCTCCTGCAATTTACTGATGTGTGATTTCAAGTGTTGTAAGTGTTCAACTGTATCATATTTCTTCACCTGTCAGTTGTAGTCAAGCAGCACGCCTGACACTGAACAGACATCATGTTGTTAATCATGATGTGTAGAAGTAGGCCTATACATTTAGCTTCATTTTGGAAGGGTATAAAATAAGGATGTCTGTGGGTAGAAATCTTCCTACCCGGGTACCCGCCTTCATTACCAGACTTCTACCCGGGTTTTCCCCACAAAAAAGACACACAAAAATCGTATAGACCAAAATCACCCATGTTCATATAAAGATGTGTCATTTTCCTTAATCCAATCATCACTCTGTAGAGCAACTGGACCTCTAACCTCAAGGCATGGAAGCACACTGATGAGAATGATGCTATCACACTGGCACATTCGCCCAGCCAGTGTCAGTAACAGCTGACAATGTGAAATGGGAAGGGGGGGGAGAGAAACAAGACGTTTGCATGAGCGCATTTCTTTTATGACGAAGGAAAGTCGAAAAGTAATTCCTGAATAAAAGTATTTTAAAAAGGCAATGATGATTGCTTTTCATTGTTTGAAGTCAAATGTCATTTCAATAATATTTCTTTCCCAACAATGACAGGGAAACAATCAAATGTTGAAAGCAAATTTAAAGTAATGCCACACTTCCAGTCCAATGACGTCTCACTCTTAGACATGTCTAGTCATCTGGGCAGTGTTATTTAGCAACTTGCTATGAGTATTGTGTGACTGTTGTGTGTGTGTGTGTCTTACAATGCACTTTTGTCAACTGTCTGACTGTCAAGGTCTTTTGACGTGCTGTAGTAACGGGTGGGTGGGAGGTGGGGCGAGTGCGCGTGAGCCGAGCGTGCACTCACATATAGACCAGGACAAAAACATCATAAACAGGAAAATAAAGAACAGTAAAAAAACATCAACTACTCGGCGTGCAATTGTTTGAATCCGGGCTTCACTTGGAATTGGACCCTCCGACATCCCTAGTATATAATATGAAAATAATATTAGCGTATAGTGTCACTAAGAGTACCTGTACATAGGTAAGAACATTGAAACATTAAAACATTAAAAGTATCATTAGATGACCGGTACTTGATCGCGTAAAATGTACCAAGAGAGACGGGAATTATCTACCGGGAGTTGAGACCACATCGAACGGCAAACTAGCAAACGAGGCGACCGTGCAATCGCGTCATTACCAAATTGTTCATCCAGCTCAACCATCCGGAGTCGAACGGACGAGTGTTTTTTCACGCTAACCAGTCTTTTTCACGCTAAACAGTCTCGTGCTCGTCAAAGTCAGACAAGGTCAGACCACACGCAGTCGGCAGTAGTATATAGCACACCATGCAGCTAACAGCTCAACTGCTAAACCTGCTTATGTTTATTATTGCGTGTCAAATGAAAATTGGGAAAATCATTCGTCTTCATGACGAAACATTTATTAAACGTGTTTTCAGTCGAAAATCTCGCAGTTTCAAGTTGATTCCGTTGTTATGAGTGTGCGGGTGTTGTACGCCCAATTAAAATGGCCAAGAAACATATTTTTGACCGATTATAGGCAGAGATTCACAAGTAAGCCGAGGGTGACTTTTGGGCTTGAAATTTCGAGGAAAACCCTCGGCTTATATTTGGGACAATACGGTACAAACAATAACAATCTTCTAGTCGTTTCGTCGTAGTATTGATGGGTTTTCTTGGAAGGGAACCAAAAAAGCGTCGTATTCTCGTGATGGTCGTTATATTAAGGGACGTATTAACAAAGAAGAAATACACATGGTTTAATGGGAATTGGCTGGGACTGTCTAAAAACGATGATATATCGCGATGATCGCTGTAATGAGGGACGCTCTAGAGAGGTTCTACTGTACTGATATAAGCATCTGTAGATGCAAAAACACTAAAAATATTAAAAACAGCGATAAGAAGTGTGGGGAAAGTATAATATAGAATTTTCTGGTAATTCATAAGAAACATACTGACTTGACTGTATGATATTAAACAAGTTTAATCTAGCCTAATTACAAAAACATTTAAATGTAGTACATACCATGAGTATTTTTTCACCACGCAATATATGCCTGAGAATAGCTAGCATGGACTCCGACATACGAGCTCCATAACTTTTCAAAGGTTTCTTGCCCCACATCAACATAATGGTGTCGAAAGCATCTTGATGAGCTTGTAGCAAGTAGCGTAACGGATCGAACGTCGACGACTTTGGGCCAGAAGTAGTATGTGGCGAATCAAGTATGGCCTTTGGATTGACCATTTTCTCAAGGAGAAGTAGAGAAGCATCAAGAAATTCTCCAGTTCCATCAGGTAGATCGGGATGTTCCATAGCCTCGTCAGGATCGATGGAATTGTCAGCTGACAAAGCCCAACGAATGCAACTGAAATTACAGGAAAAGTAAATAAAGTGATGAAGTCACCACTATAAAGTTATCAAGTCTTCTTATCTTTTGGGTGGAAGAAAGGGCACAACAACCCAGAACCTTATAATTTGATTTGATCAATTTACACTGTACCACTCTATTATTACAACATCGATACTACCAGTGGGAAAACTCAATATGACCCAACATGAATGGACCCAGAAAAATTGCATTCCATTTATACACATTTGAATTAACCAAAAAACTCGTCATTCATGAAATCACAACGCTTCCCGATAAAAGTACATAGTCAATTTCGTATTGCGCACGAGAGAAAGCTATGCAACTAGCCAAAACCTGGACGAACTGGGCGGAACAAGTGAGAAACAATTGAGAGGGGTCTAACTGATCGTGTGTACTTGACATGCTGAATTGCTGATGAAGCGCGATCGTCATGTTGCCAGCATCTTCTCACATTTGGTCGTCCGCGACTAGCAAATGATTGTTTCAAGCTCGACGGTCTCGTTCTTGTCAAAGTCAGACCACACTCAGTTGGATGACAAACACACAAAGCAGCAAACTACTCAACGTGCTTAGGCCTATTCTCAAGCGTCAAATAAAAATCATGGAAACTGGAAAAATAATCATCATTTCAAGGAATTCACTCGAACTATTTTGAATGATCAAATCTGGAAACAGTGTAAAAGCAACTGAGGGTTCGAAATATTAGTTCAAATTATGGTTCAACTGGAATTTGAATGAACCATATTAATAACAATTGAAATGCATACCACCAGCCAGAGACGGACGTCTTGTTTAAAAGATGTCAAATTTTGGATTAACCAATATAAGAGTAATGTGGGATTACTGAAGAAGCAAGAAAAAATAGATCTGGTAACGATACATCGAGGTTTCACTATTATTTTCATGATCGTATTTTATTTTTTCTACTCACATATAATACAGTAAATCCTCATCAAGTCAAATGCCAATAATTCAAATTTTGCTGTTTACTCAACCATAGTTCTGGTCCCTACAGAGTTTTGACCTTTGAGCTCTATCTTGAATATACAGATAACATAAACTTTCATCTTACAAAACGGGTACTTTTGTGTCCCCTGCATTTTAAATGGAAAATGCTTTACGATACATACTAGTGATAACATCGATTCTCAAAATCGGGAAACGATTCTCTAAATCGGAAATCGATTCTCCAAGTTCCAGAATCGATTTAAAAAAAGTTTCACCCTCAGAAAAAGTTGCGTAGTTTGAAACTTTTTTTAAACCTTACAGCAGCATTTCACATGGTTAATAGACTGCTAGAGACTTCTTTAAATTGTACTTGTACCATTCGGGTATATCCGTCAACGTTCGGCTGTCAGACGTAACTGAAAGGATGGCTTGTGTTATTGTCCTCTCTTTCCCCCAACCCCACTCCCATCGCACACGCATCACATTGGACACCTCCTCCCACAACAGCACCAATATATCAACACATCGAGACGAAAACTCTCTAGCGTTAGTGGGGTTGAATAGTAAATACGAAATAGAGACGATTGTTCGAGACATATGTAGCTGTCAGTATGTTGCTCTCGTAAAATGCAATGTGGCTTGCTAGTTGCAGGTGGATGAGCACGTGTACACTGTATCTTCAATCATGCTGATTGTCAACAGATAGTAAAATCTCAACAATACAAAATAATATAGACAACGAAATGAGCATGTATTGCGACGTGAAGAAGTACAGCACTGACCAAAAAAAGCAAAAGAATCGATTTTTCCATTTGAGAAATGTTCTACATTAGAATCGATTCTGAATCGATTCTCAATTAATCGATGTTATCACTAGTACATACAAAGAAACCTCTATCCATCATTTTTTAAGGGACCAGGAAAATAAAACCATCCATCCAGGAAAACTATGCATCCAGGAAAATTTAACATTGATTATATGGGAGTGGGGCTAGAAAAAATGAATGATACAACCAGGAAACGATAGATCCGGGAACGATGCATAGAGGTTTCACCGTACATCATTTATTGAATTAGAAACTGGGATAACTTACTCGTAGAATGTACTCTGGCCCTCTTGTTGTACAAACTTCTGCAGCATTAAATGGTACGGATATTTCTTCTCGTCAAACAACATCGGTGATGTGAATCCAACTGAGCATATCAAGAAAGTCAGCTTGAACTTTGGTATTGATGTATCTGGTAGCTTATCGAACGTGAGCCCTCGTGCTAGTAGGTCGTTAAGAGCTGATGCGACAGCCCGAGCTGATGGAGTCGGTACCGTAGGCTGATTGGGGATGACTTGACCACGGCGTGCTCGAATTGGTGAACCCACACATAGCTACAAGAATGAAGAAACAAATATATTACAGATATTCTTGGAGTGAAAGTTTACAGCAAGAGCATCATGCATGGTTACGAAATGGGTAACGTAGAAACACCCCACACATTTCTGTTTACACCAGTTTTTACTTCTCTTCAGGTTTTATTGGCTTGGCCCCAGTACTTGCTTATGGCAATTAATGTTGATGAATTTTAATTCCTCTATGAGTATTACACATTTTTCACCTTGATACGTTTTAAAATGTAATCCCAAGAGGCAACATTAGTATTTACGTTGATGCGTTTTTTAACAAATAAGTTGAAGATATAGGGGCCTACCTAGAAAACCCATAAAATAGCACCAAGTGACATGTATAATTCTACCACATTCATCACTCAAAACGTGCTAGTCAGTGGACTTACGTGAATAGCAACAGCCCAAGCAATCGTCAAAATATATATCTTTTTTTTTTCAATTCATGTGGGGGAATAACAATTAGCCCATCAACAGTGAGAAACCAGTTTGAAATTGCAAACAATTATTATTTCGATCAAATTTGGAAAACACCAATAGGCCTATTTAGTACTTGATAGGGTTGCCAGTTGATATTCGATATATCGATATAGTTTGATATTTTCCAGTTGATATGATAATCGAATACGATTTCAGTATTGATGTATCGAAATAATCAATATAATCGATATATTTCATACGTATTTTCAATCGCCACAAATATTTCAAACGTTTCCAAAATACATCCAATGAAAGAGCATGGCAGGAGAATGCTTGCACGTGATTGGTCAACAATCCCACCAATAAAAATGCGTACTAGAAGTGTTGCATGCGCGGGAGAAGTCATAACACGTTTTGCTCAGTCAGTCGTCTGCCAGCAAGATGGCTTGCTTGCTGCGTTGTACTTTGCGCCTTTATTTTTCAGCAGAATAAGAGGAACCAATTCATTAATAATTAATCAAATTCTTCTCATCATTTTGTTACTGTTATTGTGGTATTTATATTTTCAATAGGTGACAGATCAAAATAATGGACTGTGAGATTAAATTAGTTTTTATTTTATATTTGTATAGTTGATCAGTTAATACTTGAAACTCTTGTTATCTTATAGAATGAGCACTGTGTGCTCTTGTGATTTTGTTTCGCTTTGTCAGCTTAAACATGGCACTTCTGACATGTGCGTATATTATGAGGCGCCAAGCATTCTCTCTCCCCCTCCTCCTTCTACACACTACCAAACAGCTCAAGCAGGCTCGAGTTCAAGGTGAACTGCTCGTCAATGATGACACACACATGATAGCAGCAGGCTATACAGTGTGACAAGAGATGAAACAGCTGCTAGGGTTAGTAAAGAGTTGATAAACTGAATTTAGGTGGGAAAAAAAAACGATATGTTCGATTATCAATAATTTCCATTTCATTATCGAATCTTATCCGAAATATCGATGTTTTTTTTGTTTGATAATCGATAAGAAGTAATTAATTATCGATCATGAGAATCACATCGAACGGCAACCATAGTATTTAAGAACCAATTTTGAATTTTCAGGGTCGAGGCTGTCCCTAGTACAGTTTTTATGTTGCTTGTTGCCATTACATGATAATGTGATACAATAAATTGAAATGTATTACCGGTATTCAACTTCATAAAGTCCATCACTTTTGCATTTGTTTTCATCACTTCTCAAAAATGCCAAAACTTGAAAATATTCATGTTACACTCTTCTTCAACACTTTTTCCTCTTCCCAATACAAGAGTAGCAAGGAGGTTCTACTGAAATGGGACCAACGTTTATTTGGGTAAGGAAAAAAAGACATACCATTGTGGCCAATTAGTTGGCTGAAATAGTCTCTTACCTTAACAAGCAGTCCGAATAACTCTGCTAAGGCTCGGCCAAGTCTCGATGAGGCACCCAAAAGTGGCTTGATGTACTTCAGTTGGACTGTTGTCGGAACGGCACGGCTGTCTTTCGACTTGTCCGCATTTGTATTATCATCGACGTCCATGCTGATTGGAGGGTCAGTGCTAAGAGCCTCCATCGCAGAGGTCATGCCATTGCTAGCAGTGTCAGATCCCGAGGACGAGCCACAAGATGGTTCTGGTTCAGAACGTATTTCAGGCGGTAACAATTTATCCATATCTTCCGAACCGAATCTACATCCTTGCGGTATAATATCGTCACTACATAGAGCTAACAAAAGTGTGCTCTCCCAAACAAGAGATATATAGAGTTCAGCAAGATTTCGAAGCACAAGAAGACCGAGCGGGGAACCCCAATTGACGAGAGATAAGCTCCGAATTTCACTCTGGCCAGTGCGGCATACGTGCACAAACATGACAACATAGCCGTGAGCTGCCCCCATTGCGTGCAGAAGTGGGGTAGCTGAATGGGATGAAAATGCAGTCTCGAGGTTGGGTGCTGTTGCCAACTCGTGGAGAAGAACGGAACTGCCAGGGTCCCTGATTGCCGTGTGGAGTGGTTGGAGCGAATCGAGAACTTTAGCGAGCTGATTGAGACCAACATTCAATACGGCTGGCTCGTGGGCAAGATTCTGAAATTGACGAGAATGCAGTAATAATAAATTATTGACATATTGATTAGTAGTAGACCAGACTTGGTGATTTCAATGAAAAAATTGAACTTACCAGAATGGATTTACAGACGGATGCAACACCTTGTGCTGCAGTGGTGACTGGATAATCAACAGGTAGGTTAGGCAATGACAGTATCGACAGTAGAGGTCCTAAACCTTGTTGCCTCACAAACTCCTTGCAATGATCATCAGTCGAGTTATTACTGAGTATTGCGTCAATGAACTTCATAACATTGAGAATGTAATCAATCAGAGCGATTGGCGTTTTCGACTCTGTGTTCGTGGCGCCAGTGGAGTCCGATGTGGTATCGTCGCGTTGGGGATGCGAAGATGTTGAAGCCTCTTCTTCATCTTCGTCCTCTTCGTCACTGCTGCCGGCATCTGTTGGAGCACTACTTGTATTGCCGGTGGCAAGAGTAGGTGCAGCCTCCACACCCTTCTGGGCTCGCCAGCAGACATATTTTGGGTCACGGCCCAGGACACACAGCTCTTCAAGAAGCTAAGCATGAGTCAAACAAAAGAGTAAAAGTAAAGCAAAACAATATCAATACAGTATTTACTCGCATATACATCGCACTCGCGTATAAGTCGCACCCCTGTTTTCGACAATCACTTTAAAAAAGAAAACCTGCATGGTCATATAAGTCGCACCCGCAGTCTCCGGTACCGTCAAAAATACATTGCGATTGAAATGTTCAGTGCTCTGTTCGAGACGCGTATGAGAGAAACCCTTCGTATTGGCTTGCACTAGTTGCTTGCAGAGACGTGAGAAACTGTTGTGAGGGGCCTCAACTAAACTTTACGACGCATAATTAATAAGACAGTTCATAATACACACCCCTACTTTTTAGGTTCCATTTTTAGAAACATTTTTGTTTGCTTATATTAGACGCAGTATCGTATTCCCAATATTTAGGGTCATAAACATGATTCACGAGACCTTGTAACAATTAAAGAAGGTTCCAGTCCCTTTACCCTACACCACTAGCACATAGCTGGTTCAAGCCTTCTCCTTTCAGCGACTCTATTAGAGAATAAACAAACAATATTGATAATATCTCTCAAGTTGATATTAATTTTTATCTAGCCTAGTGTTGAATGAGTAGCCCCCTATTGACTCATCACCCATACATAGCTCACTTCCAGGCAAGCATTGTTGATCGATGATAAACAGATGTGTCAAAGTGCTAGTCTTGTTATTCAGTGTAACATGAGACTCTAATAAAAGGCAGGTGGATCCGGTCGACTGAGGGTCTGCCGTATGCTTCAACATTGATGACGTCCGTGCATCAATTCTGACGACGATTGTGGGTTCGCCCTATGCCTTCAACATTGGACGACCGGCAGTGTTTCAAGGCAACTGTTTTAATCGCAAAATGTGACCTTTTTTCTCAGTTACCTTTATAAGACGCATGTGACTCTTTGATGACTTGAAAATAGAAAAGGTGCGTCTTATATGCATGTAAATACAGTAATATATAGCATTTACACTGAAGATAGCACGTTCACTGTGATGAGGATTTATGCATTTGACTTTCATTTTTGGAGATTTTGTGCATGCGTAATAAGTCGCACCCCTGTTTTGAGCTCTCAAATTTCTAAACATACATGCGACTTATATGCGAGTAAATACAGTATGTGTACTTGTTTTGATGGAAAATAGTTTGAACAAAGAAGATTCCACGGCAATTTATTATTACGATAAGTTGTGAAAACTAATACATTTTGAAAATTTCGATCGAATTTTTTCACAATAACATGAATAGGTGCATTATACAGTGAGACCTTAAGCATCGCTCCCCGATCGTAGTGGTTTGTGCTTACATCATTTATTTTGTCCCACCCTACTCCCATACAACCAATATCAAATTCTCCTGTATGGATTCTTGGTTCATTAAAAAACGACAAGAGGTTCCACTGTATGAGATAGTCAAAAGCTTTTTTTTCTCCAACCTGTACCTACCTAATTATTTTCTCAGATCACGTGTTTCTCTTTCTCTGAATTATCATCCACCACAAATTAATATTCTTTAAATCAAGTTCTACTTTCCAGTAATATTACGTGGAGTTTACTTTTCCATTATTTTTATGTCTCCTTATGTTGAACAACTTCTACAGTTACAAGTTAGATGGTTGGCAATTTTTTCTACTCTTCGCCTTAAAAATGTGCTCAAGGGGATTCAATGTTTAATTAGATCAGTTATGGACTTATGGTACCTTGATAATAGCAGTGGTTGCATCCACTTTCAGTATGGGTTGATGCCTCATAAGTTCATCCATGGCATTTCCCAAGTTGGAAGCTGTATCGCCCATCGGGTCTGAACTCCTTCGACGTCTCATTGCGGCAAGATATGTTGGCGACAGAAGCACTTTGAAAAGACGTTCAAACGGCTCGCAAGTAACGAATGAAGCTAGACCACGCGCATTTAGACAAAGAGCACTGAAGACATTAGGGAGCGAACCCAACACTTCACGCGTAGCAGGAACCTAAAATCAGTAACATCGAACATATTGAGAAGCATGTTTACAAAATAATCATGTTTAATATAAAATCATAAGTCTAGGAAGAATATGGTATGACTACAATTATGGACATCAATTGCATCACTAAACAATGGCTCAAGTAGTAGAGTAAAGAAGCAAGTAACAGCATAATTACAATGCCCACGCTAGAACTTACATCTTTGACAAGTAGCGCATGTAAAACAACGTCTGTTAGTCCATTGTCTTGCAGCGAGGACAACAGCGAGGGTTCTTGGAAAACGTACACAGTGACAACATCAGTGGCCAACAGAAACAAGGACGGACCATAATACTCGGCATTGCTGATTATGTGTTTTAAAGACGCTGGTAGCGAACCTTCCATAACATGACGAATACTGTCCGAAAATGCAGGATCTTGTATAGCCTTCTTCAAGAAGTTCAACATTGATTTCAGCAATGCAGCCCTCTGTGGCAGACAAGTCTTGCCAGTTTTACTAGCACTGTAATCGGGCATCTGATTTACTGGACTCGGTACTGTCTCTCCTCGATCGAACGTGGTCGAAGGACTCTCGGGCGTATCTACTCCAGAAACCAAGGTACCGATGCTCCTTGTGAGTACATATGAGGACCCAGAATTTGGATGGTCCGGAGAAGACAAGAACTGACTAGATCGATCAAGAGAGATATTGAATGGACTCTCCACTTCATCATGCTCTGAACTTGTAGCAGAATCATCGAGCATTTCACCACGATCGAATCGTGTCGGCGGACTTTCAGGGGTTTCACCTCGGTCGTATGGGCTGACCGGACTCGCGGGAGGTGTTTGTGTAGATCTGCCCCTTGATGTCGATGGCCTGTTGGCATAATCCTCGTGAAGAGCAAAGGGAATAGTCTCATCCGAATATATGTCGTCAGAATTGTCATCATTCCCACCCATAGAGGAA
This sequence comes from Brachyptera risi, assembly GCA_964007535.1. Lineage (NCBI taxonomy): Eukaryota > Metazoa > Arthropoda > Insecta > Plecoptera > Taeniopterygidae > Brachyptera > Brachyptera risi. Next base: position 69,035,318 of record OZ023327.1, on the reverse strand, counting down.
TCGAGACCTTGAGAGCAACCACTGCCAGGATCCTCCTCATCCAGTATACTTTCGTCATTAAACGGAGTAGAGACAATGATCTCAAATGGCTGTTCTTTACGGCATACGTTAACTTCCATCTGTAATGATGACACATATGATGAGTGACAATTTACTTTAGAAATATTCCATACAGATACATTATACTTCAACAATATAGTACCTCAAGTCGATTGATGAAGCTCGATAGGCCACCATGGGTTTGGAATGCTTGCATGTCTATGTTCGTGATGAGGTCAATCACCCGCACTGCACGAGTAACAAACTGAAACGATGAAGCCCAGTTTTAGAAAATGAAAACTAGCTAGGAAATGACAAGTCCATTGTTAGTACAATATACAGATCAAATAGAGAATAATAAATAATAGTACAAAGTATGTATAGTAAAACCTCTATCCATCGTTTTTCAAATGACCAAGTAAATAAAACCATTTATGCAGGAAAACAATTTAGGAAGATTTAACATTGATTATGGGAGTGGGGTGAGAAAAAATGAATGGTATAAGCAGGAAAACGACGGATCTAGGAATGATGCATAGAGGTATTACTGTAATCAACAAGTGAAATATCAGTATGTATAAAAATAGCAACAATACACCTAAGAAATGGACAGTTAGTTCATTACAGTAAACTTTCGTAAAATCGAATGCCAAGAGACCCCAATAATCAAATTTAAAATTCACAGAATTCAAATAAAAAAAGAATGTTTTTTGTTTGTAGGGGGCATATAGCAGGTATTGTGTGCAGTTTGGTTGAAGCGGTGCAGGTGGTTTGTTCCCTTCCACTTTTCCCTCACCCTTAATAAACATTCATCGACAGCCACGTGTTCAGCTTGAAGTGAAGTATTTTGCAACAGTTTTACACCGAAAGAAAAGTCGGATGAAAAATATATATTATCATGTCACTTATTAATTAGGAAATACATATCACAGTATTAAAAGAGTCAAATTAGCAAACTTAAAAGAGTTAAAAAGTAAAAAACAATCTAGACATGGCAAGGCAATAAATATAAATACGGTATTGGGGCCTAAAATGAAATGGAACAAATTATTCTCTCCTCATGCACTAGCTGGCCGACTTATTTATTCACAGTCGGTCAACTTCTCATGCCCAATCGGAATAATATTGATTGTGTAAATACAATAATTTTAATTGAATAATAAAGATGTGGACTTGAATAGGCTATATTATCTGTACACTCATTTTTCTTCAACAGTAACACACAATAAAAGAAGGAAACAATAACATTAAAGAGAAAAACGTCATATAACAATGAGATAATATGAGATAAGAACAAATAGATAATTGAGAATTGGGATAAATATTATGATAGAATTACCAAGATTCCACAGGCTTTCAGAGCACGAGGAATATTACCAATTTTTGAAGAAGTCAAGACTGTTTTTTGCATCAAGTTTTTTTTGTAGTGAAGCACATACGTAGTTAACTTTTCAAAGGACAAGAGCATTTCTGTAACGTTTTGCTAAAATTCAAATTAAACTAACACGGAACAATAATAAAACTACATCGGACTAACTATCAGTTTGAAATAATAAAAATTCGAATTACCAAAATGAATCAACATTGATATCCCTATACCAGCAGCTGGGGTAATTTCTCCACTACGAATTAACCGAGTTTGAATTATCAAGGGTTTACTGTGACACAGCAAGTTATGCAGAGCATGTAGCTTAAATCGCAAGATATATTGCACTTGATGTTGATTCATGTCGATATCAATATGCTCCGTTGATACGATGACGATCAGACGCAACATTCTAATGTCGTTACAGTATAGGTTTCATGTATCGGTTCGAGGTCAAGAACCGCGTTCTATCAACATCGATACACTCCGTCCATACAACAAAGATCAGGCATTAGATTCTGATGTCAATACAATGTTTGTCTACAACGTCGTGACAACATGGTTACTTAATATTGTGCCACTTGGGATATCACTGTGAAGTTCAAATGGGTACGTTATTTTTACTACCTAGCCCACAAGTCACGACCTTTCAATTACCACAATTACCGTTATATGTTCCAGTTCCTTTCCTGGCCAGTTGATAACTCGTAGCAGACTTTCCATCATCCCGCAGCTGACCAGTGCTTCACCGCCAGCCTCGTAGCTCGCCAAATGGTAGAGAAAGCTGAACAATGCAGTAGCCAACGGCAAAGGGAATGGTCCTTGAGAGTCGCTGGAGGTGCGAGGTTTTTTGCTCGAAGTCAATGTTGCGATACACGTTCGAACCAGCGCGGGCAGGAAGCCATGGTACGAGTTGGCGCCGGTTACGTCGATAATCATGTTGAGTCTTGAGCCCGGTTTCCTGCTTCAGAAAAGCACAGTATTCAAATACCTACATTCTAATATGGTTATCATTAGGGCTGTGAGAGCAGAGCCTTTTGAGTTCGAGCGAGTTCTGAGCGAATTCGAGCACTATTTTAATTCAAGCGAGTTTGAGCACAAATTTTAGTTCGAGCGAGTTCGAGCACAATCTTAGTTCGAGAAAACAAGCTCAAACCTTCGTTGATCTGAAATGAAAGAGACGTCCAAAAAATGAATTTCATTTGTGCAAATTTGGAGTAACTAAACATGTCAATATCCACGAAAATCATCACTCTTCCCCGGTTAGAATCACGGCAATTCAGAATTGCATACGAGAAAAAGCTGTGCTACCGGGCGAAACTACTTGATGAGTTGATGGAGATCGTAACCGTTCCCTCAATGAGTGTGTCTCGGCTATCTTCGCTGATAGAAACCGTTGTCAAGGGCCTCAGACTCACTAACTCTGACGACACACGATCATCATATTTGCGGGTTTCCAATAGCGCTCGGCCGACCCGAGTGGCTTGACAACACGCATGATGACGTTTCGATCTGTCCTTGACAAAGTGTGGATGTGTTCTGGAGAGGAGGAGGAACTGAGGACGAGAGAGACGCGTATACATGTCTGGTGGTAACTACGTCTCAGCAGAAATCACTCGGAGTCAGTCAGTCAAAGTGCCAGTGACAATGTGAGATGATGCGCGTTGTAATCATTCAGTAAGTTTATATGCAAAATCAAAGGGAGAAATGCAGAAACAAAACTTTTCATAAGTTTCAGACACTGTATATTTAATATCAATCTGTTGAATGATGAAAAGATGACAAGTTTATCCTTCCACTCTCGCTCGCTCGAAATAGTTCGAGACCCGAAAGTACTTTGAGATTCGAAATTTCGATCCGGCAAAAGATCTTTTCCCCATCTTTTAAAATTTCAAGACTCGCACAGCCCATTTTCATGGGGAAAATAGCCTTCATTTTATTCATCATCTACATAGAGAACCTGAATATTTTGTATGAATGTGTAACGTGTTGAATAACTGGTGACAGGCATGGCCTATCAGCAGACCACATAGATCTACAACTTGTAGTCATTCAGAGATCAATATTTTCACAAATACCAAAAATAAACAGCTCATTTGATTGGATGTAATGTATTGAAATGACAGGAGACGCAGAAATGAAAGTGCCCGTAGGCTGCCCAAAATGTGTCCCACCTGATTATTACATACATCGTAGGCCTATGAGTATCGAGATTCAGTCAATTCGAATTTGGCTATAGATTATTCACTCACCAAAATTTTGTTTATGGATTCACTATTCGGATCACATTTTTATTCGCCAAATTTTCATTTTATTTTATTGTTGTTTATTGTTTGTTCAATTGTCATTTTATAGCATCTACTGTGAATAATATCATTATAATTTCACAAGAAGCAGTACGTTGATCCTCTTTCAAACCAAGTTTCAGTAGTATAGGAATCATTATGCGGCAGTAACTTTGGTCTTGTTTTTAATCAAGGGAGTTCAACAGCAAAGAAACTACACTTGCTCAAACATAAAAAATAGTACAAAGATGGGCATAATTTCTGGGCAACTTGATACTCAACTGCAACTGCGCGTACAGTTCAAATGGTTATAACTGCATACCTGCCTATAACGTGAAAACTTACAAGAACGTACATTTTTTCATGAGAATCGAAAACTTGACCAAGGCATTGTTTCCCAAACATCAAGGCAAAGGATGACAAGTTGGATCATTTGAACAGAGAATCACAAGTACAATCTTATTCAATCATCCTTGTAATTATTACAGGAAGTATAATTATAGTAAGTATTAACCTCCATTTCGGTACATCCACAGTCAAGCTACCTCTGGTGGTTTTGTGGAAACTGTGAAGTGAAGCCTTAATTTTGTTGTGTGTTATCAAGAATATAATCATAATATAATTTTTTGCTTTCTATCTTCATATTAATTTTGTCAGAATTTTGTTCATTTATTTGTTACGTGTAATTTTGTATTTATTCATAATTCATGCTGTTTATTATTGATAATACCAATAAAATGAACTTAAAATTGAACACAAGCTTATTCGAACCGTATCACCAACTAGCTATTCGACTCCCTTGGCCTAAAATGTACTGAAACAAAAACTTACTTAGGGAAATGCGGATTTCTGTCCAAGTGAATAATAGAGGTCAGGGTGCGTAGGGCAGCAGCCCGTATCTCCATCAAGTATGGATACTGCAACTCCAACAGCTGTACAAGCTCTTCCAATATGCCCGTGTAGAGCAGGGTGTGCGCATTGTCCGCCAGCGCGTTTGAATAAACAAGCACAGACAGTGCCTGCAGTCTGGCTTGCACGCTGAGCAAGCGCAATGGCCAGTCGGAGAAGCTGCATGCCAGTCGAATGTGGGTGTACAGTTGCATCTATAAAAACAGAAAAACAAAACATTGAAAACTGAATGACACGCAAAATTGAATCATGGTATAGGTTGGGGGCAATACTGCTACAGTAAACCCTTATCAATTCGAAACTCGGGAGTATAAAAACGATATTTTGAATATCAGAAATTTGAATGAACGGAATGACGATTAAAATTGAAAAATTACGCCAAATGTTAATAGGATGGGAAGTACACGGTAGTTTCCGCGAGTTGCCCGTGTCCAGTAGGCTGGACATGCTGAACGTAACCAAAAAGACTGGACCACGCAGTGTGCCAGATTTGGCAATAAATGGACCGTGCAATATACAGGCGTCTTCCAACCATTTTATTACGTACTGTGGGGTTGGGAACTCGCCAATTAAACATACATGGACTGTAGATGAGAAGTCGAAGCAAGGGAAAAATTAAAATAGAAGTATTTAAAACAAAACCAGTTTGTAATCATAGAGAGAAAATACTCTTGGTATCAACATTTTATTGTTTCAACTTTCAATTCAACGTTATAATGGTGGCCTAGTGCTGTGGGGCCATCTATTCTACCAGCTGCTCACAACTTCCAAGCGATAACAATGGTTCTCTCTTTTGGAACAAGATATAAATGTCATCATGAAGATGAATAATTTTTTGAATAATAGACATTGTATTTATTTTGTATGTGTCGGTAAAAAACTTCGAATTAAACAATGATTGTATAGTAATAAATTAGCGACTAGGGGAAAAAGAGTTCAATTTAACGAAATAACGAATTACCGAGTATATTACATTCCCTGTAACATTTACATCAACATGTGGCATTAAGAATACTCGGGAGTCTGAAACCACGCTTCGAATTAAACAAGTTTAAATTCACAACCGAAATCAGGAGTAACATTAGCATTAGTAGCAATATTTGTCTCATGACCCTCATACAATCCATTCACAATGCGACGCATTAGCCGTAACGATTTAGCAGTTCGCGCAAGGTTTGCAAACTCCAAACCTTGCTATTAATTCTACAGCTTTATCAGATTCGAGTGAACGTTTGGCGCGCCACAGGCTTCTATCGTTCGGACGATGTCTAGCAGGCTGTCTTTGAACACGACCCCCCTTCAATGTGCCATTAGTGCCAGTTTGAATTGAATCCGTGATATTACAATTGTTTCGAGGAGATGTACGATATTAGCCTATTAGGGTATAAGGATATCAGGGTGTATGATATAATGTATTATTACCTATTAGTCAATTTTACCTCAACCTAAAAAACTAGACTTAATTGCACAAATGAAGATGGCGACTGATTTAGATAAACAGTTGATGTAAGCAAGCCATCTCAATGGTTGTTTCTTACTGCTAAATTGTTGATGTGAATAGCTACTAAATGATTGAACTACTGCTAATGCTAATGTTGGTTGGTCCTAATTTTGGTTGTGAATGGGACTCAAGATTTAGTGTTGTTCAAAGGGTTGTTCAAGGTAGATTCAAAAGTAGATAACGCTTACATGTGAGCAATATAGGAAAGAAGGAATGGTATTGAAAATCTATATTGACCAAATATGCTTTGTGACGATCTACGTTCATAACGATGTTATGCAAATAGCAAATATCCAAGCAAATAGGATCGAGCCCCAATACTTTAATTGTACGACAAATTTACAAAGATTAGAAGAAATATTTGTAATGTATCAAACAAGTTGGTATACCCTTACCTGGCGATCTGCTGGAATTTTGAATTGATCCAATAGCTCATCCATAATTTGAGATGGTGTTTTCTTCTGTTTGTCAATGTTTTCAATACGGATTATAACCAGTTGGTTTGGTGTACCTTTTCCTTTTGGTGTTCCTAGTTTGCTGTCAGTCCCTTCTGGGTAAAATTCAAAATGAAGGGTCGTAGAACTTGGAGGGAATGCCTACAAGAAACAAACATTGAAATTAATATATCGGACAACTAGTGATAAAAAATGCTCAAGCATTTTTTGGGGGAGAATTTCTCTTCTTGGGAGCATGTTCTGAGCATATTCTGAAAACGAATATTCGACGCAATTTCCAAGTCATTGCACGTGAAATCATTTATTATGTTGAAGCTTTGATGATGCATTGTTAGTTCAACCTGAAATATGAACATCATTTACTTATATATAATCAAGATACAAACAGAAAATGTGGTTAAGAATGTAAGAAAACTATAGAGGTTTGGTGCAGAGTGGACACAATATTACCGGTATTCCATTCTCCATCCGTGCAATCGATAATTTACAAAACTGCATCTTATCAAGTATTTTCATTAAAATATTAATTTGCCTTCACAAAAGATTTACTTCCATCATCAGATTAACTGATTCCATCAAGGGAAAATCCTTCTTCGTTTTCTTCATTCTTCACCTCAACAACACAAGCCTCTAAATCTACTGGGCTAGAATTCTTTGCAGCCATCTCAACTTTAAAATAGTGGCAGGAAACACTAAATTTGAGCTGTTCATCATTATCTGCTTGTGTTGTCTATCAAGGAGAAAATGCTTCAAAAAACTAGGTGCATAATCTATCGGAGAATATTCTCTTGAGCATATTCTCGGCTTGCACTACTAATCACTCACTAATCTATCTAATATAGCGGTATGTGCAGTACCGAGGAGTACCATGCACTAGTGAACAATATGCGCAAAAATTATTTGATTCAAAATCTTGAATTTGCAAAGGTATATTTTATTCTATTCTTTTTCACTTGGTGCAACTGTTGATGTCACACATGCACACGAAAATGAGTCTACTATAAACAATAAAAGAATGCATTCCACATACCGTAATAGGCGATTCCTGGGAACACTCTGCTAAACCAAATCCATTTTCTTTACCACCCCAGCTCTGAAATGAAGCATTAAATTAATTTAGGCCTACAGAATATTGAACACACGCTGACTAATTCAATTTTATTGCAACACTATCTTCCATGTTTTTTCATTCAATCAAACTCATTACCATCTTACCAATTTGAAACCAAAGCTTAGCTTCACAAAAGAGCTTTGAAACGTCGACTACGGTGAACTTTTGAGATTATACAAATGATTTTTTTGGACAAACCTTACTACTAGAGTCAAGTACACCGTTACGAAATAGTCAAGAAACTTAATGAAAGCTAAATGAATTAATCTTTCAAACGATTTTTCAATCAAGAAAATACATATACCGGTATGTGTTAAATTGTAATTACCTCGGCCAAGTATGTCAGTCTATTAATCAAGGCTTGTCGTTTCTCGTTCCCAAGTCTCGTAATAAAATTACTACGTTTGCTGAACATATAGAGCAGATTGAGAACACCTAGGACTACATTCATGTCGCAAGATGAAAGTAGTGTAATCAGGTGTTCCATCGAACTGTACAGATGACGCGAGAATGAATGCTCGATCAACAACGTTGTGAAGTGAAGGACCCATAGCAGTAACTCCTTTTCCTAAAAGAATGGAACAGTTGAAAATAGTACACTGTAAAACATTCACACTACAGTAAACTCTTGTTAATTCAAAACTCGAGGGCTTAAAAAAAGACATTTGAATTATAAAATTTGATTCAAGAAAAAATAGTAGAACACTGCATTCATTATATGTACATGTAAAAATCGCAATAGTGATAAAAGCAATGAAATCTAGAAGTGCTTCAATCCATGCATCAATCCATCCATGCTCATCATGTTCACTATGTTTACATGTCTATGTATATCGAAAAAACATTTCAAATATTTGATTTTACAGCTATAAACTAGCAACTGGAGACAAAAAGAGTTTGAATCACAAATTATTGAAATATTGTTCGAACATTATATTCCCTCCAGAGTTTCCCTCGAATTATGACAAATTTTGAATTGATCAAAACTAGAAAATAACGAGTTTACTGTACTTGGATGGACATTTATATATATTACATTTGACAACGCACTCTCAAGACTCGAATGATAACTATGAGCTATTTGCATCAATTAATGATAAATGTAAGGAATGTAAGATAAGATGAAAGGTTATTTCAAAGTGTATCTGGACAGTGGGATGGAAATGGTTGTGGCCTGATATGAAGAACCATCGCAGCATTCACTTCAACGTCAGAAAAAAATACAACAAAAAACCTCGGTCAGGATGGTCAGTCACGGGGGGATCAAACCCAGGTGTTTTGAATGACGGTTCAGCACGCCAGCAACTGATCTTCATATATCTCAGTAGCATTTGAACAGAAAATACTCAAGTAATAGCACTATATAGATTAATTGTGCATACCTCAGAATTTTCCGGTAAGTCGCACGCTAGTACCCAACTGGTTCCCTTGCGAGTCGCGGCCACTTCGAGGATCGTGTCACTGATATCGAGAATATCAATCCAATGGTACAGCTCACATTTTCCAAACGTCCACGTATCGATCGTTTTCAATTCTTTGAGTAATTCTTTGTTCTGACACCCCCTCAGCTTGTCGATAAGTGCCTGACATTCAACAGGCTAAAAAAAACAATAAAATTACCAATTAGTATGTCTACCTCTTCCACAGGTAAATGAAAATAAGTAATAAATATTGCAGCTACAGCACAAATAAAAGTGTGAAGAAAGTGTGAATAGTACTTACAACTTCGGAGGTACTCTTCTTCAACCTGCTCCTATCAATCTTCATCTTGTTTGAGTGATATAACCATATACCATTCAATAGGCAATTGCCCAAACTTTACTGGTGTGTGGAGTATTCAACTGCAAAGAAAGAGATGCCACTATATAAACCAATTATCTATTAGAACACATCCAGTTCACCTGGTTGGATCAACAAAAGTAACTTTACTTTAAACGTTGAACAAACTTTACTGTACACTGTTAGTTAATGGTTTTGAAAGAATGGTTGGAAGCTCAAACTTGGAATCATACAAACACCTTTGGTACTGAAAATTAACTACTGTCCAACCCCAAGTAGTGCCAAACTGACAGTCAGTGTAAAGAAGTATCTAGCAACATTCTTTGAAGACAAGAGTACGTTATACATGAATGGTCAAAATCAACAATCATCCATTTCAAAATAGATCTACATCCAAATTGGATTAAAATTGGCAAAATGATTTGTATTGACTTGATCACTCAAAGGAATGCCCCAATGTAATAATTACATTCCTTAATTGAAGCAGAGTATTTACTCCTATTGAAAGGAAATGATGAAATGACCAAATCGGAGCAGCAATGGTCAACTATGAGAAGTGAGTAATCGGACGGAAGTGTCTGAAGACCTCACTATCATGTACAATTGACGTTGACGGAATAACAGCGGTTTTTCGGCACTCTTGCAGCTGACCGCACGTTTTATAATCTACTGTTAGATACGGAAATGGCAGTAGGCCTACACATGACGAGCAATACAATGAACAGTTTTAGTAAGCATATTAATAGTGGCATTGTATAATGGTTATTACAGGTTAATAGGCCTACTATCAAGTTTACTGTGGGCAAAAACATCAACTAATCATACCTTTATAATTTTTGAATTTACAATGGGTTCAACGAATCACTTTAATGATAGCTAAGATCTATTGGCGTCAGATGAACGATTAATGAGATAATGGGATGATGAGATGGAGGTTTCTCAGGTAGTGGGAAAGAAGCAGCTTTGGCCTATATTGTAGGAAACATTTATCTAGGGTACAGAGGCAAACCACGAAAAACCTCTGTTACACGTGAATGGCGGTGGGAATGGAAACAAGGCCTGATCTACCCTACCTTCACCTACCGCATTGAGCAATCACGTTACCACTGAGTTTCCAGAACCAGTACTAATATTATCATATAGGTACACATTTTTGTAATGAAGCCTAGACATTTATTTGAGAGATGTTTCAATTCTGTCCTACAGGTGCAATAAATAGTCCACAAAAGAAACCAACATCTGCAAGTTTCTCATTTCTATATACTTGTATTCAAGAGTGACAAAGATGCAAACAACCCATGTGAAGGCGCATAGAAACTTCATACTGAGTGGGTGGGTGTGGGGGATATATTTGTAGGTCAAAAGTTATGCGTTAACGTTATTGAGGTGTGTGTTTGTATGCGTTGAATGCGTGAATAATTCATTCATTTTCATTCTCTTTCTTTCACAATTGTATATTAGGTCGTCTTATTTATCGTCTATTGCATGTATGTCCGAGACTTATTATTATTACTATTTGTATATACAAATATGTAATGTGTCGTGCATTTTTATAATAACTTTGACGTGACTCATATCCATGTAGTGGATCTATTGTCAGAAGGTATAAATAAATGAATAAATGACTAGGCTCTCAAGAATACTGGGAGTGGGGTCAAGCCCCAGACCCCAGAGGCAATTTTCCATTTTTTTACTCTACTATATCTCACTTTCAAGGATATTTCTAAGCGCAAATTATTGTTTATTCGGAGGAGCAAACTTTGCTTGCATTTCAGGAAGAAATTATCAATTTGTTATCAATATAAATCCATATGGCATATTGTAGTCCATCCATTTTCAAATTGCCGAACATCACATTCTATGCTTTAATGGAACCTTCATCAAGTAATTTTCAAGTAAACGATTGATCGATTGAGTTTGTGTGTGTGGGGTAAAAACAGCAATCCGAGATATGTCGCGGACGGTGGATTTACGAACATATTAAAATCACAAAATAATCTCGTCTTCAGATATTTCATCAAGTTACTAGAGAAGATTCATACCAGAAAAGAGGACTTGATGGTATGAAAATCAAATGTTAAAATGATCCATCGTTGCAATCAGCTGAGCCATGGTAGTGATATGTAAAACACATATGAGTATAAAATACTGCATCTTTGTTCCACTGGGTAGGCCTACATCCATCAATGAAAAATTGCTCCAAAATGCAAATTGGGCCTTGTTTGTGATCCTCAAAGTCTTCCAGATGGTGATACTGTATTATGATGTCATAGGTATGGACAACCATTAGACAAAAAAAAGACTAACTTGGATGCATTAGTGGATGACTTGATTGTGAGACATGGCGATTGATACAGATATATCTACTTCAAGGTTGACTTTTGAGGAAAAAAGGGGTTTTAAAACCTTAAATATACTTTTAACAGTTTCACATACTGATTTCAATGAAAAATCATTTTGCCACCCTCCAAAAGATGTTGAAATTTGATAAACCATAGGCCCAAGTGGTTACAGCCATGGTAATGACTTTTTAGGTTCAAAAATGAGCTGTAAAAATAGAAACATTTTAAAATTAGCCCAACTTAATTGAGACGTCAAATTACTTGGTTGTGTAGGCCTATAGGGAAAAAGCCTGATGCTGAATATATGAATTGGGTGAAAGGCAAAGAAAGAACAGCAGCTTCCCGAGATTTATGAGTAGGGCCTAGAGGAAGGCTTACTCATAGTGGAGAGCCCGTAGATAGAACACAAAGATGGAAAGTACACACGAGATTCTGGAGTTTCGGCTACTGCCTTGTTCACAGTAGAGTGGAGTATATATATATATATATATTGAATTTTTTCAATGTTCTTCAAATACTCTGTTCTTGAGAATATATCAACGTTCTGTATTTTGTGCCTTGCGACTGATTATTGTAAAGAGTTGTCGTAAAATATGCCAGTGGTAAAACGTCATATAACAATATAATACCGACTCTATTCAAAACCAAAGAAATATAAGCTGAACGTGCCGGTATTAGGAACAAACAATATTTTCTGCAACACAGATCGACAATGACAAAAGAACTGGTAAGCCTATGGCCTCTCAAAACACAAATCATATTCATTGCCCAATTGATAGACCTGGTGCACAAACAAAATTTTGATCTGGTGAAGATTTAGGCCCAACCTATAGGCTTCCAAGGCAAAATCTACAGATCAAATGAGCATCTTCTATGGTGGTGAATGTTCTCCAATATCCTAAAAATCTTCTTAACCTTGTTTGTGACATTTAATACAGAACTTTTGAGGCTTAGTCATCTGCATGTTCTAAACATCAAATAGAATTATTTCATCAGGTGGTGAGAGTTATGTGCAGGTCTTAAACTATGGTCTAACCGGCACATGCAGCGCAGTGGTCAACACGCTCACTTCATGTGATCTGGGAGGTGAAGGGGCATATTGGACCTGGTAAATCTCTGCCACCGTCCATTTTTACATGGTTTTTTCGTGGTTTCCCTACGTAGTCTAGGCTAATGCTGGGATGGTTCCTACAATATATGCCACGACCATTTCCTTCTCAATACCTAATAAACCTTCAGCTCATCATCTGATTAATCATTCATTCGACGCCAAACCACCGGTTTCGATACGATAAATTAATGTATTTGGCATGAAAAAGTTCTTTACCGTTGTCATTAAATTATTCATTTTTATTTGCAGGATTGAAACTTTTGATCTCAGGCATTATAAATTACAGTAGTGAATTAATTTTAGTAAAGTTGATAAAAGAATTAAACTTCTGTCTTATGTTTTCAAAACATATGCTTTGCATTAAGCTTCTCAACTACTCAAGTAGATTATCTCATACCTTGAATATCAGAGGATTAATAATGTAATAAGAAAAGTATAAAACTGTAAGAACCTGTCCAACAAGAACATAGGGGTCTTCTATAGACCGGGCCCCAATTCCTATCAGTAGGATTACAATAACTAATAGTGATCAGAATAAGATTTCGTTGAGGTTTGGATCATTATAGTGCAACGTTAAACCCAATATAAATAAATAAATAGCCATATTCTCACTATTGCACTAGGCTAATCTTGTTGAACTACCAAAGAGAGCAAACTTCACAACATTCAAGTAAAGACATGAAATTTTTGCATTAGCTATAAGAGTGATTCAATTGAAAGTCATCTGAAACCATAATTTTGTGTGTTATTCCAATGTTCTATGAAGTTCCAAACTATTCAAGTCGAAGTTGTAAATGCGCGATACGCGCCAATTGTAAGGAAATTGCAACTTTTATAAAAACATGTCACTTTTTTTTTTAAATCGGATGGAAGTGCCATGAAAACCCCAAATCTTCCATTCCAATTTGTTTGAATAAAATATTTATCCACAAACATTAGCTGGACTCTCGCAGTTATTTACGATACTCTTCTAGTTTGTGTAGTTCAAGTAGTATTCTAATGTCTGGGGTATATTGATACCAATGTGTAATGTAGGCCTACACTGACATTTCTGAACTTGCTCACTGCTCAATCTAAGAATGTGTCGAAAATATCTTTTAATCTATGCGCACATAATTTTTATCCAAGAACCTTCGAGTTTACCGAGAGACTTTTTGTATGCTAGGCCTATATCAACGCTGATCTTAGATTTGACTAGTGCTGTAAAATGCTATTTTATAAATAGCTGATGCTAAAAACAAAATAATTAATGCTATAATTTCATGCCTCTATTAATAAGTGATAGTAATAGGCCTACTGTTCCACAAAAAAGGTGATTATCAAGGTAATTTGATTTTGAAGCAAGATGAAAAATCAATGGTACAATAGGCCTACACAAAAAATCACAGGACTGGCAACACACACATCAAGACAGGATTGGCAACAGCAAATGCCTACCCTCAGGTCACACACGGAATTACGATATCTACATGGGTCCTTGCACCTTCTAACAATGATGAATCAAACATGAACAGACATCCCCAACATTCTGATTGCCTGGCTAGATACCCTTTTTGGGTTTAGTATTGCTGAAAAACATAGGGGGCAAATATGGCATATGGCCAGGTAACGTAAAAAAACAACCGTCTACCCTACATGCTAACCATCGATTACAGACATAACCTCATTATAACAGATCTGCGATGTTTATGGGGGTTCATATACTATGAATCTAGAGCTTTGAGAAAATTGTTGCGTCCTGTCAAGGAGCTAGTAAGAGAACATATAAGTTGAATGTTCTATCATCCGTTTCACATTAGGTTTCTAGACTTGCATATGGACTTGGAAAAACAATTCTGCAATGTCACATGTCAGGTAGAACAGTGGCACATGAAATGCAGTCGCCAAAACAGGAACCAACAGTTTGACAAATTGGTTGTCCAAAACCAAAACCGGATAATGCTATGATTGTGCATGAAAACTCTCAATATGAGTTGTCACAGTTCAAAACTCAGAAGAATGACGATAAAAACTGTAAGCAAAAGGTCTAGAGCTGGTCAAACCATTGATTTTTTCACACAATCGTAGCATGACCCTGTTAGGCCTATATCTCGTAATACCATTGTATAACCACTTTTTAGAAAAAAATCTCTTGTGTTGAATGTGAATACAATTTTTCTTTTAAACGCATTGTATCTGCGGTGAAACCAAAAAAATGTGAATACAGATATCTTGATGTCCATTGGCCCATTGCACAGAATAATATCAAATCTGATACCATCAATTTGCATTAAATCTGAGCTTGATTATAGACAGAAAAACATATCTTACATTGAACGATTTAGGAGCAGCAAATTCTGGAATGGCCCAGAGCGCGCCAAATTTGTAATTTTTTACATAGCGTAGCTCGAAAACTATAAGAGCTGCGAAGCCCAAAATTTGTATGGTTGGTTGACTCAGTGGTTGGCACAACTGGTATGAATTTCATCAAAATCAGAGATGGTGAGGAAAATAATGATGCTCCACTCAGTTGATTTGATGTGGAATGACCCAGAAGGCCTAGGATATTGAATTATAATACGAAAATAAATATAGTACCGGTAACCTAATAAGTCCCTATACCAATCTCAGTTTTGCCTTCCCAGCACGTGCAAGGGACACTCAACAACTAAATAGAATAGAAGCCCAGGCCCTCATTCTTCAATAATTATCCAACGGAGTAATTCAACACATTATTCTTAGTTACAATAGGCCTACTGGTACTGATGAAATGAAGAATGGTTTCAGAACTTGGTTATCATGAATTACAGAAGGCCTAGACTACATCTACTTGTGGTTAAGCAGGCCTAGGCCTAGGCCTAGTATGGTTGGCCCGCCTAGGCTAGTTACGATAGGCCTAGGCCTAGAAGGAATGTTGACTCCTGATGGAAACCTAGCCAAGATGTTGAGAAAGTTTGAACCACATTGTGGTGGTTGAACTAAATCACCATGAAATGGGTCGACTGAGTCTACAAAATAAACAAGCTCAGACCTAGGCCTAGCAAGGCTAGCAGAGATAGGCCTACAAGGCAGGTCAGACTCCTGATAGATGTCAGCCTAGCCAAGATGTTAGCATGGTATATTATGGTGGGTTAAAACAATCTATGAAAATATGAAAGCATAAAGAAGTTTCTCATTGCAATCAAGACTAAGCCTAGGAATAGACTCATCTCAAGAGCACCCTACAGGACTGGGTCTAGGCCTAGGCCAATACCCAACCAGGCACCTAGGCTAGGGTTAAGGCAGGCTACAGGCGTAGGTCTCAACTGTAAAAAAAATACATCGAAATAATGAACAACATTAAAGCTGAATCATTTACCAATTACCTAAAGAAATCAGGAAGACATATACTTACAAAGCCAGCGCGCAGATTTATGACAATTCACAATTTATAACCCACGATGATACGGTCGCCATATTGCCGAATTGGACTCAAACAAAAGGATGATTTTGGACACGGATTTTACTCAAAGCTAAATCAACTAGGCCTAAACTACAAGTTGAGCCTACGCAACACTTGCTCAGTCGCAATAAATTTGAGAGAAATAAAGGAAATACCGTCACTATTATTTATTATACCTTCTTCGAGAAATAAAAGGCAACCACTTACTTGTTTATGCCTATGAACATCCAGAAGCCATGACAATATTATACTTGAATAAGCGAACAATCACTCCATGACGAGACATGTCGGTACGGAATAAACTTTGTACTCAACGAGATTAGAATGCCTACAGGAGATGCCTGTAATCGCTACCAACAATTCTCCATAAAACTGTTTTCTTCTGTATTGCACAGTATTTCAATTGAATGTTAATTTTGAAAATCCAAGACCGATAGTACATACATTACACAAATATTAGTGAGAGAATAAATACTTTCTCGGCATAACGAAGCACGATAAACCATGACTAAATGATTCTATGTAATTGCCAAATGTTGGTAGTTGGCATGCTATGTCATTGAGCGTATATTTTCTATCGATACCATACAAGAATGGGTCGGTAACACGGAGCTGCGGTCAGAACTGTTTGCCTGAACGGCTTTCAGTATAATCAAGTCTATGTAAAATGACTTGCTTGAAGTTCGGTTATTACTTTAAAAAATTAAAATAAAATAACCCAACCCATAATCCAATAACACCATTTTCATACACTTGACATGATTAAAAGATAAAAAGCATGCAACACGATTGCGCATGCGCTCAAGAAGCGCGGTTAATGCATACGGAACAGACGTCGAGGCAACGCAAGCAAGCTTTCGAACCTTCTCGTATAAGCCACCCAATCAACAAGTATCACAAAATTAAATGTTTCGATAATCCGTGCCGTGTTCTGACTACGGTACTTCGTAAAATTAAATTAATACCTACTGAATCTGCTGAAATTGAATTATCTAATTGGTACCGGTATTACGAATTGATGAGAATATCATGTCACACCCCAGAATGGCGTATTTGTAGACAGTGTAGTAGGCCTAATGCAAGACCGTGCCGTGTTCATTATCATCTGCGAATATTGAATGAGCCCACCGACTTTTAAATACCGTACTGAAAATGAGCAACCAATATTATGGTCAAATAAGAATAAATTATGAATATATATGGTTTATATTGATGGGGAACTTGCCACCGCGCATTCTTGTGCAATTGCAAGAATTTAAATAATAATAAATCCACTCACTTTACATTATTTGTGTGATTCGTCTGGAAATCTACTAAACCAAAAACAACACAAGAAGGTCATTGGGCGACCTTCATATCTCAAAGATATGTGTTTATCAATAGGCGACCCTATGAGGGGACCTGATCAATCATGCCAAAATCATAAAATATAGGGGAGCCAGGACCCCAATAAGAAATTGTCTATACACAACAAGAAGGATTTACAAAACCAAAAATCCATTATATGGAATGAAATTGTCACGTACGCTCCTTTTTTATATATATATATTAGGTTTTATAAATGTATGTATGTATATATATATATATATATATATATATATTTATATATATATATATATATATATATATATATATATATATATATATATATATATATATATATATATATATAGGCACCGAGCGTTGATACACGTAGCGCTATGAGTGGCTGTCTTTCGCACTTTTCAACGGAACGGAGATGGCGGGATAGGGGATATCAATGCTAATTTATATGTGAAACTTTGAACTTTTTCAGAATAATAATGGATATATCTAATGATTTGAAACGGATGAGATGGGAGCACTACTACTTGTTGTTTTGTAGTGTGCACAAACCGTATTTCCAAGCCCAGACATACATTCTTTTTACTGTTTGCCTGGTAAATAACTTTATTTTCTAATATCTCTGAAAATGTTTATACAATTTTAATATTGTTCTTCAATAAGAAATGGCAACAAATACAAATACAAACGTTTGTGGGAATTGGAGAAAAATGAGAAATGGATCTGGGTGTGAGTTGAGTGTAAATCATTAGGCATATTGCTTGCACACTTTTATTATAATACATGTTGAGATCTTCATTACAGACAACGCTAATGATTGCAGTTGTTAGTACTTCGTATCCATCGACCTTACAGAAAACCCTCCTTAAAACACTGAAACATTCATTTTATTGTTACAAATTGATGTGGGAATAAGACAGGTTGAGATGTATTTTTAAGGCAAAATATAATCGCCTACTACCCTACAGCTTACGCCTATTTTGATAAAAATGATAGTATTTCCTTCTTTTGCTTCTAAACCTATTCAAAGTTTCATAATACATTTAGGGGCCTCAAAGATCTACCCCTAAGAACTTTGACGTAGGCCTATAGGGGCCTATAGGCCGATTCATAATTATTATTAAACTAGACTAGGCCAGAGGCCTGGTTGTGATCAATTATCAGCCAAAGCAGAGCATTATATATGCTTAGGGTTAGGCTAGTTTAGGCTAGGGCTAGGGTTAGGCTTAGTTTACTCATTATACACCTTTATCATCATCAACATTATCATTTTACTCATTATTATACGTAAAATCTGACAGAATAATTGAATTTACTTCGATGCGAACATCGTGTGGTGGCAAACTAATTGATGTTGCTGGACAACTGTGGCTGTGATAAAGCTCTTGCCTCCATCCCGAATTTCACTTGATATCAATACATATCCTGCCAGAAACTATTTTTCGCCTTTTTTGAAGGACTGGCTTCCTTTCATAGCCTGCCGTGATTGATTTGAACCCATATTTGATAATTGATGTGTTAGAAAGTGTATGGTTGTCCATCTTGAAAAACCTGATTCCTTCCGTTAAGAAACGCATAAAACTGCCACCAGACTTCGCGTAATGTACCGTTCGCTGCGCCCTCACCGGCTAAACTCGGTGCCTATAAGATTCTTTACACTTTCGCGTTCAGTATTATGATTGAATTACTAATTCGTTGATAATTATAAATGATGGCTTACTGCCATACTCAAATGTACTGCTATTAATAAGTTATATTGTAAAATATGTAAATTGTGTACCGATTTCCTCGAAAGAGGGTTAAAGGAATAAACACTACTACTACTACATTGTTTTGGGGTTGTAACGCGTATGATGAAAACAGAGACAAATCCAAATATAAAGATGTTTTAATATAAAGATTGCCTAACGTTTCCGGAGTTCTGTCACTCCCTTCGTGGGAAGAAGGAAGGGACAGAACTCCGGAAACGTTAGGCAATCTTTACATTAAAACATCTTTATATTTGGATTTGTCTCTGTTTTCATCATACGCGTTACAACGATTCTCGTGGCCGATGGTATACATGGTAGGATGATTTCTTCGGTTGTGCCACGTGACAACACATAGCACAACCGAAGAAATCATCCTACCAGGAAACACTTGGCTAATTGCCCCCCAGCCAATATTTCTATTTCAAAAAATCGTTCCCCATCAGCTTAATGACATTTAGTAGATAGTGATCAGTGCCGGACTGGCTCTCAGTACCGACAAGATTGGTAAAAGCCCATAATTTTGTTATTGTAGGTAGTTTTTCAAATGTAGTGGTGTTGTATATAGGCCAAGTGCAATTGGTGATGTAGAAATACCAGTATTTTTATTTATACATTGTAAAAATACGAATTCCAAATTGGAATCCATGTAATAATATATCCATATTATAGATTTGTAATTACCATGCATCATCGCAGATTGGTCACATCGCCGACACGTGTGTTTCCAGGACTGGTCTTTTTATCTGCTGGCACAGTTATTTTCAAGGAAGGGAGGGGAAGGAGGGGAGGAGATTGCCACGTCCCCTTAGCATGGATATTGCTATGTAAACAATCATATTGTTGTAAGTTTTTTTTGCTGAGGTCAACCTAAATCCTATAACGCCGGAATATAAATCATACATTCATGTTGTTCTTCGCCAAACTATTCGTATCTCCAAACAAATTTTTAAATGTGGGTTTCAATTAGTCACTTGACAGTATGAGTGATTGTAAGCTTGGATTGTCGTATTCAGATAGGCCTAGCATTTAGTCAGGACTCCAAGAAACCCATTAG
The DNA here is from genome assembly GCA_964007535.1 of Brachyptera risi. NCBI lineage: Eukaryota > Metazoa > Arthropoda > Insecta > Plecoptera > Taeniopterygidae > Brachyptera > Brachyptera risi. The sequence continues at coordinate 69,014,871 of OZ023327.1, read as the reverse complement.
AATTGGTGCGCTGTTGACTTGAAAATTGTTAATTTTTTCTCATCAATACGACCCCGATAGTTAAGATTCCAAGTGAGAAAAATCGAAATGGTGTGAACCTTTTTCACGTTTTTGTTTGTATAGTACAGCCGATTCACATATTGTTTTCTCTCTCTCTCCTACCCCACTTCCATACCCTCTCACAGTGCAGTAGGCAATATGGTTTCTGTCAGTCAGAAGCGAAAATATTAGTATGGACAGAACAACCATGGTCAGAGCTCTGAAAGGCTCTCAATGGTTTACTTCAGATCGGAACAACATTATTGTATTATTATGTCATCGGGAAAATACACATTTTATAATAACAAGTCAAATTAGATGAGAAAAAAAAATGAAAACTACACAGAACAAGTCATCAATGAACTCATGACTGAATACTATGAAAATATTTATTACGCATTGCATTACCGACCATACCGAAAAAAATGTTATGAAGAAAACACAGTTGTCTGTCTCAAGATATTCACATAGGCATAATAATATATAAGCAATAAAAATGATAATTTCCTTATCATTATCACTCAACATTCTAATGAATGCTATCTCCAACTTCTTTCATAATAGTGAAAGATAGAACAGAGAACAGAAAATCCCACATTCCTTATGAGCAGTGGCGTAACTAGGATTTTTGGGCCCCGGGGGAAAGGACACGCATGGGCCCTCTCCCCCTCAAATAAGCTGTATCAATTCAAATGATGAAATTTCGATATCATTCAACATGCAACCTCCATATTTCATGTTTTTTCAATTTGCTATCGAAGATGATTAAAATACACTCAAAATTATGATTAAAATAATTCACAATCATGTCATTCTACGGAACAAAATGGTTCTATGAAGATAAAAATTAAATGACACTCACTCTTCATATAGGAAAAATTCTTCACTTCTCACCAAAATGTGGTCAAAGTAGCAAGCTCATATTTATTTCAAGTTCTGTAAGTTCAGCGAAAAAATATGAATGAATGAATATTAGGGTTTTAAGGCGCATCGACAGCGAGGTCATTTAGCGCCTGTCAAAATAAGTTGCTGAACCAAAAGGTAAGTAGTGTTATATGAAGGTGCAAGTGAAATTTAGATGAGAACACCATGTGAAACAAAGACTAAACTATTACTAAAGACGTTATGACAGTGTTTCTTTCTGATACGATTCATATTCAAGAATATACTTGTTCAATCAAGTTCAACTTGAATTTCCTCATTGTGGAATTATTTTTGAAATTATATTTTCACTTGACCAAATGATGGAACGATTTTAATTAGAGTACACTTTATTATGACTTGAAGTTGCCGAGTTGGACTCAATAAAATTTTAATTGAGATCATATTCATATGTAAGATCTATGTTCTTTTGTTCAAAAAAAAAAAAAAAAAAGACTTTGAATTGAGGCCATAATATGATACCATTACTATTGTGCATGCTGCTTCACTTGACATTATTTTAGCAACTTCTTGCGTGCTTTCTTATCGGCAAAAATGTCAATAAGCTCATTGAAAATCACAGTCCTCGCCTTCTCGGCTTCGATTTGATATAATCGCCAATCTTCTCAATCTTTCTTGGCTCTTTGTGCTGTGCAAATTACTTTGTATAAGCTTTAGCTTGGAAAACAGGCACAGGTAACGTAACAAAAATGAGACATGCGGTACACAATGCGGGAAAGCTCGAGGATATGTAGTGACTATCTACAATCAGAAAGTGAATTTTCCAACGATTACCGATTATAGGCTGTGCAACTTACATTGTTGAATGCAATTATACTAATAGTACTATGAGCTGCTACTTCAGACAGGCCCCTCCCCCTCCCTATCAGGCTATTATTCATCTGTTGCTCCCATGAATCGAGTCATGAATATTATAGAGCAGTTATTTTTCAAGTAATTTCAGATAATATCAAAAAGTATTTTTTCGGTTATATATAAATACGTTCAACATTTTTTCGGTAATCGTTGAAACGCATTTCTGATGATACAGCATGGGCCTGCATGCCCCGGCTGCCCCTACGGTAGTTACACCACTGCTTATGAGATAGAGAGAGAGAGAACACTCATTTGCAGTGACAGTCGTGTCAAGTCTATAACCTTGGATATGATGAATCATTGCCCGACTGCTAGTGTTAAAATATGGAAAACAAAGGAGGAACTATTTTATCTGATGAAATACGTAGTTGGCGCTAAATGACCTCGCTGTCGATGCGCCTTAAAACCCTAATATTCATTCATTCACGTAGTTGTGATAACTTCTGTAAGCAATTATTTCTGAAATTTGAAATGAACAAATCAAACAGAAACACGAAATAAGATGGCAATTTTTGTACATTCAGTTTTTTCATTTTCAGATAAAGTCTGTGTAACATTTGGTTTTGCTCAACAAGTAATTCTATATTTTTTCCGCAATCATCACACATCAATTTTGGTTTCATTTGATTGAAACCTCTTTTTTATCGATGAACTACTAGGTCTATGTTGTTTTCCTTAAAGAAAGAATGTATTTTTACCAGAATAGAATTCAGAGATACTTTGGCTAACGAAAATTCAGTTGAATTTGGTCAATACCGGATGCAGGTCTGCCGCTCCGGAAGTTTCGGTGGATATGATATACTCGGGCGAGTTAAACCAGACACTCGGAATGATTGCAAACGATAATGGACGCACGAATTGGACGCTACCACAGCGAAGGGAGGGAGGACTATAGTATTGAGAGTTCTCAAAGCAATAGGATGAAAATTAGGACGTAGTTTGCAAGGGAAGAATAAACGCGTTGACACGAGAAAGACAGTCCAAGTCACAACATCAAGGCGGACGGACACGTGATCGGAAGGATAGACTTCAAGTCAAACCATCGAACCAGACGCACGCTCAAAGCGAGTGACAGACAAAGACAAGAGACCGAAGCCAGTCAGCACAGTGAAGAAATGAAGAAGTATATTGAGACGGACACAACCATCGAACCAGACACACGTTCAAAGCTAGTGACAGACAAAGGCAAGAGGTCGAAGCCAGTCGGCACAAATGAGGAAATGAAGGAGTATTGAAGAAATGAAGAAGTATTTCGTCATTTGGAATGTAACAAAAATCATAGGGCCCATTGTCGAGTACGATGGATAAATTCCACTGTCGAGCACATTGTCGAGTCAATCGTTCATGCGTCACGGAGCAGTGGAGAGCTGCCTGGAGGCGAAGAGAATCAATACTTCAAGACTATAGTGAGTATAACGCAAAACTGTTATATTCTTCAATCATATCTTTTTATTGATTGTAAAGTCATACTATGAACAATAGTGTACGATTTAAAGTTCAGCATTTGAAAATGGAATGATTACATGATGTAAAACGGTCGGCCGCGTAATTTACGGTGTAATTAAGTTTCTTGATATGCTGAGCTAATGATGCACGTTTCATTCATTTTATCGGCAGAGTTGGGTAGGAACTCAACGAAAGGAACGCGTTCCTTTTTTGGGAACTTTTAAAGTAACTAATTCCTTTTATAACGAGGAACTTTATCAGGAACTTCGTTACTATATTCGGGGAACTTGGGAACGAATTCACGTTCCTTTGAAAGTTCTTTCTTAACATTATTGTACTTGTTGAAGTTATTTTCATATTACGCGTGATTGTTATCCATCGCTATTTCTGGTCAACAAACCCAAGTCGTAAGTCAAACTACCCTCAGGTACGCTTTATGCTTTCGAATAATTGTCTTGTCCTACCAACGCTCGGGTGTCCCGACCCAAATAGACTTTACCGAATGGAAAATACCCCAACTAGCCATCAATCCAACCCCGCCAGGTAGGCACCAAGTCACCGACCCGTCCCTTTAACTAACATTCCTAAGGTTTGACGTCATACTAGCCCCTATGTGGCAAGTGAAAGAAATTACATCATCAAAAACCAATCACGAGATAGTATACATTTTGATCAACCAATATGAAATACATTCTCATGAGACATCGCCCATACGCATCGATGTCCACATGGCACACTCGTTCATCATTGTTGTTTATACCTTCGCACTGTTCAGTCACATTTTGTATCTTTTTTATAAATGATTGTCAATACTGTATCATGAAAGAATTGAATAGGACCTAGGATATTTGTATATATTTTAAAATTTTAAAGCATCATACTAACCATTTTCTTTGAAAAACTGTCAAAGAATATGTGTGTTGAAGTCTCAAATTTACTCATTCTATACCAACATGTTACATTTTTTCATACTATCATTTTTATTCACGACCTGTTTCAAATTCTAGTTCAAAGCGTGATATTTGGAAGAGAATGATCTTCAAGGTTTACATGAGGGATACTTGGTGAAATTATCTGCAACAACCTTGATGAAATCAAAAAGCAATATTGTTGTCAATGTTTATGGTCTAAACACCAAGAAAATCCTAAGAATTGTCCGCATCAAGAACTTTTAAAGGAACTTTCACAAATTTTGGGAACTTGAAAGTTACTTTTTTATCTGAGGAACCAGGAACTTAACTTAGTTCCTTTTTTAGGCAAGGAACTGAACTTTTACTCAGTTCCTTTATTTTAGGAACTTACCACACTGATACCCATAGTATCAGTGTGGTGAGGTGTCGTGGATATCAATTGGTGATGATGGTTCGAAGTCTGGAGGGTGAGAGGAGTGAGTGTTCCCCAAGCCATTATGCAGTTTGCTGGTTGTTGTAGTTTTGGGTTCAGCAGATATTCAGGGTGATCCGTGATTTCGAGATTCCAATCAGATTCTTGGTTTGAAGACGCGAGAAATAATCTTTTTGTAGGCCTGTTGTTCAACTTCGAAGATTATTGGGAGCGATTGTAACATTTGGTTTTGCTCTATTTAAATGTAACCTGCATTTCAATGATGAACTACCATGTTGCTTTCCTTGAAGTGAGAATTTATTTTCAAGAGAACAAAATTCAGAGAAACGACGCCCACTTTTAAATACCGTACTGAAAATGAGCAACCAATATTATGGTCAAATAAGAATAAATTATGAATATATATGGTTTATATTGATAGGGAACTTGCCACCGCGCATTCTTGTGCAATTGCAAGACTTTAAATAATAATAATAATAATAATAATAATAATCTAAAATTCAGTAGAATTAGTTCAACATCGGATGCGGGTCTGTCGCTCTGGAAGTTTCGGTGGATATGATATACTTGGGCTAGTTTAACCAGACACTCTGGACAATTGCGAACGATGATGGACGCACGGATGTGACACTACCACAGCAAAGGGAGAGGGAATTATAGTAATGAGAGTTCTCAAAGCAATCGGAGGAAAATTACGACATAGTTTGCAAGGGAAGAATAAATGCGTGACACGAGAAAGACAGTACAAGTCACAACATCGAAGCAGACGTACACATGATCAGAAGAATAAACTTCAAGCCAAACCATCGAACCAGACACACATACAACGCAAAAGACAGACAAAGGAAAGAGGCTGAAGCCAGTCGGCACAAATGAAGAAATGAAAAAGTATTCGTCATTTGGAATGTACCGGTAACAACAATCACTGGGCCAATTGTCAAGAACAGTGGATACATTCTTTTGTCGAGCACATTGTCGAGTCAATCGTCCATGCGTCACGGAGCAGTGGAGAGCCACCCGGGAGCGAAGAGAACCAATACTTCAAGACTAGTCAGTATCGTAAACAATTAGCAAGGTAATTTTACTGATCAACGTACCATGGGCAATTTTTGTCCTATGTTCGCGTTTTTTGTGTTTTCTGATAGATCTTGTACATATCTATGGTGTGTAGGTTGTACATTTTGTATTTTGTATTTTGTTTGTTTAAATATGTTTTTTACTCACTTGAAGTTGATGCTTTGTGATCTGACTAAGATGACAAAGGTGGACAGTAGGTTAGGTTAGGGTCAGGTTAGTGTACAAACCTCGTGTATACCGCCGGCAGGCGGAACGGAGCTTATATACTTTAAAAAAAATGAGGAAAAAATTGAATTTCTTTTTCAAAATGGCGTGGTACATCAATCAGTAAATTTACCCAAAGCAAAATTGCTATATTCTTCAATTGTATTTTTTTAGATTAAAATGATATCACATTTTTTTAAACGTGATATGAACGCAAATTCTTAGTCTAATGATCATGCCATGCTGTTCCAACCCTCCACAATGAACAAAAAGTCACACATAATCTTAAAATAGCGGGCCATGCAATGGCCGTGCCTACCCCAGCCATTGAGATGATGCCCCTGCGTGCCATGCCGTTCCATTCCTTCACCATAAACAGATTTGCAGTTTTATTTATGTAACTTATTTTGGTTAAAGAAGGAACAGTTATTATAAATTTGATGAAAATGAAGACAAATGATGAACCTTTCAGTAAATGCCATATTTACATTCAGAGTACTTACCAGATTGTACAAGAATTTCTAACCACGAGCATTGAGTTTACAGTGTGCCACGAGGCTGTAAGTAAACTCCTGATTCCTGAATAGTTTTTTTTTTATATCTGTGGCTGTTGGTACCAACTACAAATTATGCTGATCATTCACACGACGCAACTGAAGAGTGTACGGAGAAATTGGAACTAACTTTTTCCGTCAGTGCTCAGTGGCTCAGTGCTGAACCTATGGCTCACCCTGTGACGTCAGCTATGGTTATCATAGAGCTAGTCAGGAGAAAGCACGCCAAACCTACAGCTATAGTCGCCATTATGTACCAATGACTCTTTTAAAACAATGTAGTCCCTGGATTAACGCTCCATTGAATCATGTTTTCATTCACTCGTGTTTTAGGGCCTACACATTTTTTTCCTTTGGGAATGAAGCGAGCTATCTTGAAGCCAATTCATGAGAAAGGAGTTCGGACAGAATGCTCAAATTTAAGACCCATCTCGTTACTGTCTTCATTTCACAAGTTGATATAAAAAATAATGTAAAATAAATAGCGGGCCATGCAATGGCCATGCCTACCCCTGCCATTGAGATGATGCCCCTGCATGCCATGCCGTTCCAATCCTTCACCATGAACAGATTTGCAGTTTTATTTATGTAACTTATTTTGGTTATAGAAGAAACAATTATTATAAATTTGATGAAAATGAAGACAAATGATGAACCTTTCAGTAAATGCCATATTTACATTCAATAATGGATTACTTTGTCAGAGTACTTACCAGATTTCACAAGAATTTCTAACCACGAAGCTGATTTCACAAGAATTTCTAACCACGAGGCTGTAAGTAAACTCTTGATTCCTGAATAGTTTTTTTTTTATATCTGTGGCTGTTGGTACCATCTGCAAATTGTGCTGACCATTCACACGACGCAACTGAAGAGTGTACGGAGAAATTGGAACTAGCTTTTTCCGTCAGTGCTCAGTGGCTCAGTGCTGCACCTATGGCTCACCCTGTGACGTCAGCTATGGTTACCATAGAGCTAGCAGGAGAAAGCACGCCAAACCTTCAGCTATAGTCGCCATTATGTACCAATGACTTTTAAAACAATGTAGTCCCTGGATTAACGCTCCATTGGATCATGTTTTCATTCACTCGTGTTTTAGGGCCTGCACATTTTTTTCCTGAGGGAATGAAGCGAGCTATCTTGAAGCCAATTCATGAGAAAGGAGTTCGGACAGAATGCTCAAATTTAAGACCCATCTCGTTACTGTCTTCATTTCACAAGTTGATAGAAAAAATAATGTAAGCAAAATTGGCATTTCACTTCAAGGACCATACACTGCTTACCGAGAACCGGTACGGATTCTATAGGAAGGTTGATCAACTACTACTGCAACTTATGTACTATATGGTCACCAAGATAATTAGTGCCCTTGAAAGCAAGAAGAAAGTTGGAGCAGTCCTATATGTGACTTGTCGAAGGCATTTGACACAATGGATCATTATCTGCTATTGAACAAGCTTGTTTGGCACTTTGGCTTGCTTGTTACTGGCGTAACAGACGCCTGGTTAAAATCATACCTCAGCGAAAGATCACAATGTGTGCAATTAAATCATCAGGAGAAATCGTCGTGGCACACAGTCACCCGTGGAGTACTGCAAGGCTCGATTCTAGGGCCCCTTTTTTTCTATCCTGGTGAACGACTTTGGCTCCAAACATCTCTTTAGACACGGACACGATTCGTTATCGTTATTCGTTATCGTTAGATTCGTTAGTTTTGAGGAGTAATGTTGTCACTTTCGGAAAATTGCATTTTTGAATGTTTTTGGACAAAAGTGAGACAAAATGCATTCCACAGGTAGTCCGATGGATCAAACGATCAGTGTGATTTTTCTGTGGAACACGCTGACTCATTCAAGTCGAATGTGTTCATTAATCCTGATCGGTTCAACCACTTGGGAAAAAATATATTTTCGAATACATTTTTTAAAAAATGAAAAATAAAAATCTTCAATTTTTTTTTAAATTGCCACTAAATGTCGTCACTAGGTCGATACACAGCTGTATGGGTCACTCTATGTATCAAGTCTAACATTGATTGAAAAAGCCATCTAGAACAAAAAATAAATATAGTTTCTCATGGTAATTCTACCCCTAAAATTTCTTTCAGCTGCCACTGTCAATTTTTCATAAAACGATGCCCATTAACAAGCTTCATCAGAAATATATTAAACAGTCTATGTTGTGTGAGTGATGAGTAGACCCTATAGGCCCCCTATCACTGAGATTTGCAACAAGCCAATCAATGATTTCAGCATTGAGTTTTTTTTCGGATCATTTTCAGCTTACAACCACCACACAATTTCATGTTGGAAAAATGTTACAGGCCTACATATGGTAAATGAGTTTTGGAAAAATCTGGTTATTAAATTCATGACTATTAATTCTCAGTAAATGATGAAGAAAACTTCAGTAACGGTGGAGAAAATTGTGATTATAGGCCTGATGAATCAAGTTTGAGAACTCGGAGAACTTTGAGAAAGAATATTAGACTCTATGGGTGGATTGCAGAGACGGAGTTTAAACCCCGGCCCACCTTAGACGCCGTCTAAGTAAGAAATTGCATTGCAGCCACAATGCAATTTTTTACATCGACGGCGTCTATGGAAGGCCGGGGTATTACTATACACTTCCCAAGTATGCGAACTCTTCTACTTCCTCCAGTTCCTGACCTTGCAGTTTTATTTTCTCTTGACTTTTTCTCTTCTCTCTGCTCATCACCATAGCTTTGCTCTTTTCCGCACTAATCTTCATCCCAAACTCCTCGGTAATTTTTTCCCATCTCTCAACTTTGTCTTGCACCTCTTCCCTACTGTCTCCCCATACCAGGATATCATCAGCGTATATCATTGTCTTTGCATCTGCCTCTTCCTTCACTGATTCCACTTTTCTCATCATCTCATCCATCACCAACACGAACAACATGGGTGATAGGACACTGCCCTGCCTAACTCCACTCTTGACATCGAACAACTGCGTCCTGCCTCCATTTGTTTGCACCGAAGCCTTGCATTGCTGATATAAACTCTTCACACGGTCTATCATCCCTTCATCTATCCCCTTTGCCCTGAGACCCTCCCAAACCCTTTCTCTGGGAAGATGATCATATGCTTTTTCTAAATCTAGGAAAGCCATATACACTCTACTTCCCTCCTCCCACCTTCTTTCCAACAGTTGTCTCACCGCAAAGACCAGGTCTACTGTAGATCTGCCTGTCCTAAAACCATAGTGCTCTTCCCTTAACATGAGTTCTACTAGCACTCGCATTCTTCTTTCGATGATTCGTTCGTACAGTTTGGCTGCCTGGCTCATCAACGTTACTCCCCTATAGTTTTTACTTCTTTTTCTGTCTCCTTTCTTGAATATCACTGTTATTACTCCTTTCACCCAATCTTTCGGCACTCTCTTCTGCTGCCATGCTGCCTCCATTACACGATACACCCAATCCACCCCCCACTGTCCTGCTGCCTTCATCATCTCTACCACTATCTCATCTGCTCCTGCTGATTTACCATTTTTCATCCTTTTTATTGCCTGTGCTATACCTCCTCTCTTGACACCCTCTCCACACAGTCCTCTCCTCCCTTCGCCGCTTCCTCCACTTCTTCTGCCCGTGTATCTTTTGCATTCAATAGCTCTTCAAAATGTTCTTTCCACATTCTCTTCAGTTCACTAGGTTCTCGAATCAGTTTATTATTCTTATCATACATGATCTTCTGCTCCTCCTTGTCTCTCCGCTTTTCTTTCATAATTCCATACAACATTTTCTCATTTCCCTGGCTATCTTTCTCCAACTTCTCGGCAAGCTCTACCATTGTCCTCTTCTTCTCCTTCTCAATTATGCTCCTAACCTCTCTCTTCCTCTCTAAGTAATCCAATATATTTCTCGCCAATCTATCTTTCTCCTTCCTGATCCAAGCTTCCTGTTTCTGCTTAACTACCCTCCTCACCTCCTCGCTCCACCATGCCGTCCCCTTTGCCTTCCTCTTCCCACTTGACCTTCCACACACTTCGTTTGTTATCTGTATCATTACTTCTTCAAACTCTCTCCATTCTTCTTCTACGTCCCTTATTTCACCTCTTGGTACTCTCCCCTTGATCAACTTTTGAAATTCCCTTTTAACTCTCGCTTCTTGCAGTCTCCATATCTTCAATTTTGCTTGTTTTCTCCCTATTTTTCTTGTGGCGTGCTCTTTGTTCCACTCCTGTCCGCCCCTTATTGTGGCCACTATGAGTCTGTGATCTCCATCCAATGCCACTGTTGGATTCACAGCTGTGTCACTAACCCATCTTCTTACCTCCCTACTCGCTATAATGTAGTCGATCACCGTTTTCTTTTCTCCATCCCAGCTGACGCGTGTTACCTTTTTATCCGCTCCCTTTTCGAACAATGTGTTACATATGATCAATTCTTTTCTTACACATATCTCTATCAAATTAATTCCATCTTGATCTCTACTCCCGTATCCAAATTTACCCAACACTCCTTCGTAGCCTTTCCACTCCTTTCCCACTTTTGCATTCAGGTCCCCTATGATTAGCACCCTTTCTGCCATACTGACGTTTTCCAGTTCCTTCAGAAAATGTTCCTTCTCTACCATCGGTCTTCCCGTTTGAGGTGCATATACTTGGATAATCTCCGTTGTCTTTTTTTCCATCTGCACTGTCATCTTCATTATCCTATCGTTCGTGTTTTCCACGCTAATAACTTCCTCTTTCATCTTCTCATTCACTATAAATCCTACTCCGTTTCTTCCTTCCGTTCCTCCTGACCACCACAATTTATATCCTTCTCTCAGCTCCTTCGTCCCTTTCCCCTTCCACTTAGTCTCACTTAGACCTAAAACCTCCAGCTTCTGATCCTTCATAACGTCAATGAGTTCCTCTATTTTTCCATTAAGCGTTATAATATTGAGTGTACCCACTCTAGTCTTCATCTCTCCTAGTGTCTTTCGCTTTTGTCTTCTATATTCTATACCTTCCTCAATTTTGCCTGTAATTGTGACTATGTTACTAGTGGCCACCCTTACTTCCTCACTGCCCTTATCCTGACTAGATGGCCTAGATCGTCTCTTCGCCGCCATGTTCTTGCTTCCTTGTGTTGCTAATTCCCCTTTGTCTTCATTCTGCTTTGGCTCTTCTTGCGTTGGCTTAGGGTTTATGTTGTGCTTCCGTACACCCACCGTGTCCGAAAAACCTTTTCTCTTTCTCCACATTTCCCTACAGATTTTCTGAGCCTTGTTCCTAACATTTCCCCTCTCGACTTAGTCTTATCTGGCATGTCTGGCCTGGTATACATCAAAAGTGCTCCATTCTGCTCGCACACCTCTCTTACTACCTTGTTTAGGTGAAGTCCTGCACTCTTCTTCAATCCACACACATAAACTTTCACTTCTGCTCCATATACTGTTCCCACTACTTTCAATAATTGTTCGATCTTGTCCCCGATTTCCAACGCGCCCCTTCCTTCCTCCCGTTCTCTGCTTCCTACATAGAGAACTACTCTCTCAGGTTTTTCTGTCCGGGCCTTCTTCGATGATGCTATCACTTTAGCTAAATCATCTGCTCTCGCTCCGGGAACACTCCACGCACCATAGCCGCTGTCTTCACAAAAATACCTTGCCGTCGTTCCATTAATGTCTCCTATGAGGAGTGTATGTGTACTGCCAAGTTGTCGCTCTACAGTATGTCTCCGTCGCTCAGCTGCTTGCTGCCTCGGCTGGTTGTCTCGGTTGGTTTTCTCATCTGGTTGCTGTCTCGGCTGGTTGTCTCGTCTGCCGGCTGGTTGTCGGCAAGTGTATATATTATAAAATAAATTAATGGAATCTCGGTTCTTTGGAAAGTCGTTTCACCTGAATCCCGTTTGGGGAAATTTATATATTTGAAAACATTAATAAAACTGTACTTCATGTTAACTCATTTCAAATGAAACTCGTTTCACCTGAATGTATATAATTTGACCATTAATCAAACTGTACACCAAGGAAACTCGTTTCATATCCAGCTCGTTTCTATGAAACTCGTTCCTATATTATGAAATAAATAATTAGAATCTTGGTTCTATGGAAAGTCGTTTCACCTGAATCACGTTTGGGGAAATTTATATATTTGAAAACAATTAATAAAACTGTACACCATGTAAACTAGTTTCATATCCAACTTGTTTCAAATGAGACTCTTTTTACCTGAATGTATATATTTTAATACAATTAATAAAACTCTACACCAAGGAAACTCGTTTCATATCCAACTTGTTTTTATGAAACTCGTTTCTATTAAATTAAATAAATGAATGGAATCTCAGTCTCACAGAAAGGCGTTTCATTTCCAGCTCATTTCACAAAGAGAGAGAGAGAGACCCCTCTCTCTCTTTATGAAACGAGCTGGAAATGAAACGACCATCAGTGGGACCAAGATTCCATTTAATCTTTGTATTTTATAGAAACGAGCTGGATATGAAACGAGTTTTCTTGGTGTAGAGTTTTCTTGATTGTATTAAAATATATACATTCAGGTGAAACGAGTGTCATTTGAAACGAGTTGGATATGAAACAAGTTTACATGGTGTAGTTTTATTAAATGTATTCAAATATATAAATTTCCTCAAACTGGATTCAGGTGAAACGACTTTCCATAAAACGAAGATTCCATTTATCTATTTTATTACATACAAACAAGCTTCATAGAAACAAGCTGGATATGAAACGAGTTTCCTTGGTGTAGAGATTCAGAATTCCTTGCCCATATTCTCAAAATCTTATGCTACCTCAGCAGACAGTTTCGACCGTACTATTTTTTTTTTTAATATTGGGTTGGAAGGAGGGAGTAGAATGCGGTGTAGTCAATCGAGGAGAAAAATGGGAGGTAGTGAGAGATGAGAGATGGTGGGAGGATAGGGAACGGTGGAAGGAACTCGTAGGAAGAGAATTGAAGAAGCAGAGGAAAGTAGTGGTGAAGAAGAAGAGGAAGAGGTCGGAACTGGCAGGAGCCGATGGAGGGATGAATCCTGCCCTAGATGAATCGGTGGAAACACCCCCTGGCCCAATTTAATTGGTTATCTGGGAAAGATATATATATATATAATATTGGGTTTTAACGACGCACTGTAATGATTACTAAGATCTATTGGTGTCGGATGAATGATTAATGAGATGATGGGATGATGAGATGAAGGTTTTTTTTATGGGTAGTGGAAAGGATAGTGGGAAGGAAGCGGTCGTGGCCTATATTGTGGGAACCATCCTGGCATTAGCCTAGACTACAGAGGGAAACCACGAGAAACCCCTGTAAAGATGGACGGTGGCGGGGATCGAACCGGGTCCGATATGTCCCTTCACCTTCCGGGTCACATGAAGCAAGTGAGCTAACCACTCGGCTACTGTGCCGGTCCGTACTATTGAATTGTGATATAATTGTCAATAATAGAAAATTCATAACAAATGTTTAAAAATAATTTATTAGCAGCCAAACAGAAGTAGATAAATAAAATGTCTACAAAATTGAACTCTTCCAACTACAAATCTTTGATTTATTATTAAATACACATAGGCAAGAAGTCAGTGACTAGGTTTGTGCATGTACACAACAAATAAAATGCATTCAATACAAATAAAAACAATTCTAATATTAGTTGTAGAATGCTCTCGACACTTTATATAGAATGGAAACTCATGATAAATGCTTGTGTATCCCAATGTGAAATGAAGTGTCAAATTATAGCAAATTTGTAATATCAACAAACATTTGGATTTCACATAGTTTAAAATTAATCAAAATACCATATTATTGTATTGGAAATATTTCAAGTCTATTACCTCGTTTTCATTACTACTATCCTATGACAGTCTTACTAAAGAAAGTGTAAAATAGGACATTGACTTTTCACTATCAACAAGTTTCACTAGCAATTAGATTCTCACTAGTTTTCTTATCTTGAAAATTAATGAAAATATTAAATAAGTCAAGTTCATTACTTACAGTTGATATTATTCTCATTTTGCAGTGGGCTATCAGAGGAGTATGTCATTGTATGACATACAATGAGAAATGCTATATGTTTTGATTTTTACTCACTTCTCGAGCAGATCATTATTACAACGAAACGGTATCTCGATCAGAAGATCAATAGGATTTTTAACAATCAATCTATAATACTAGTTGGCATTGTTATCGCAGAATAGTAGTTATGAAAACAATATATATGTACCATATGCTTTCTACTTCATAGCAAATAGATCAATAACTCAACCAGTCTTCTACCACTATCAGTACGTATTTCAGTAAATGTTCATTACAATCAGTATAGTAAACAAATGTCAATAAATCTGAACTGGAGACTCAGATTATAGTTGGTCGTCACTATTAAAAAATAACATGCAGATACAGCAAAATAGAAACTTTTGCCCCAAACCAGTCACCCGGAAAACTATGAAGATAATGAAATATGAGTTGTGCTCACGTTTCAAACTCTCTACTGTACATCGATTTACTTATCAATGTAAATATTTGAATGCATAAACAGATTCCACATGATTTTGGCTGAGATTTTCTGTACCGAATGTAGAGTGATAGGAACATTCCGTATGTATCTATCGGTTATTTAACTTTAATCCCGAGACTGGAAAATATAAACACAACACAATGTTCTTATATGAAGAGGTACAGCAGTAACAGTGAAGCATCTAAATTATGGTACTATATAGCTACATATTTAAAAATAATATGAACATATACTCTAATCTGTCATTTAATTAAAGCATTGAATGGTTCAATTATCTGAGCCTTTAAGTTGTAAAGGGCGTACACCCAGCATGCATATTCATTAGATCAATATATTATATACTAATATGTAACAGTATTAGAACTTTTATAACATACTTCAAGAGTATCATATAACTATATTTGTATTATTCCTCATATAATTTCTTCTTATTTGGCTAACTCCAATTTCTATTTTGTGTGCAGATAAAGATTGAGAGCATAATCTACACACAAACAATGTATTTTATGATTGAAGACACTAGATACATGGTATCACCAAATTCACTTATTGTAAAACAGAAACTCCCAAACTCTCATAGCATCTGAACATGTAGAACAAACTTCGAAACGTCACTCATAGAACTTTAAAATGTGTAACACTTTTCAGTGAATGAGGTCAAGGGCAGACAAATGGAGCCAAATGGTAGTTCTGGAAGCATTGAAATTGAAAAAATGCTGTCAGTTGACCACTTGGATTATAAGAACTGTACTGTCTCAACATAACTGACAATGAATCTACAAGCAATTTGGTTCAATTTTTAATTTGGATTGTTATTTAATTTTGTAATTTTCACTCAATTATTTATTATTATTATTGTTACAAACCGCCTGACCACAGATTGGGAACCTGTTTTAAAACATGTTAATGCCTCAGTCAATAGCCATTACAATACTCAATAATAATTTCCAGACATAGAAGACAATTGTTGTTAATAGCCTTCAAATTTAGATGGTACTCATTTGACAAATTACCAAAATGTATTATAAGGACACATGACAAATGCAACAATTTGGTGCAAAATCACTAACCTAATTGACAATTTATAGAGATTAAAAATGAGCATTTTTTTCATCAATGTATGTTATAATAAAAGGTTGTCATAATTAAAAACACTTATGAGCAGTAATACACCTCCTAGTATACTTGTGTCGACTCCACAGAAGGAAGACTAAGATCTACTACTAAGTTACTAACTAATTTTATACATTCTCAAGATTACAAATATAAGATGATCAAATACAAGTAATACTAATTACTCTGTAATAATTTAAAACTGGAAGCTGCCTTGAAGACATGATAGTGTGTTTAAAGTTGAAATGGCAATCGTAGTTGTTTAGGAATACGAAGGCTTGTAGGCAGTTAGTTTTATGGGGAAAGCTGGCTGGTTTCAAGTTGGTTTTCTGTTTGCATAATTGTACTGTAGCCCCCCTAATTGGTTCAACATGAATCTGATTTCTATGAAATGAAATATGCTGTCTTTCTGTGTAGAGTTAAATGAATATAAATATATATAAATATATAGATAAATATATATAAATATATATATATATATATATATATATATATATATATATATATATATATATATATATATATATAAATATATAAATATATATAAATATATTTAAATATATATATATATATATATATATATATATATATATATATATATATATATATATATATATATATTCTTAAAGACTAAATTGAGCATATTTTGGAACTTCAAGAAGATTGCATTAGATAGTTATTGCAATTTAACATCATTATTTTTCAAGTTTAAAATCAGGATAATAAAAAGAGGGCCATTCTTGTAGGTAGACTAAACCTCCAGCTTCAGTTTAGAGAACCGATCTCTATATTTACTATGTGCATAGTGTATCACAGCAATTTGACCGTAAGCGCCTGAAGCTAGTTGGGGGTCATCTCGAGAGAAATAACTGTGATTTTGTCAACTCATCAACCTATTATTAACTTTCTTGCTATTTAAAAACAGGTGTATTTTTTGATAAGGTCGAGAATCAAACAACCAACAGGTTAGTGACTCGCAAGGTGTCCATTCTAGGCGGCGTCATCTGGTTCCATCTGAATACGCTATCCAAGTATAGAGATCTGCAATTCAGGTTGGGTTTTAGTCCAATTGTGGATCCATGGCACAAATGACAGCTTTCATCACACTGGCTGCTGCCAAAGCAGCAAATGGTTGCCAGTCCCTCCAACTAGCACCATCCTTGTAATCTGTGATACCTCTCAAAACTAAAAAACTGTCACGGCGGTTACCTAATATGGACTGTATAGCTGCATCGACTTCCGAGTCAAATGCGAGCACACCAAACAGTTTGGCAAACTGTTGACGTAGCACATCATTGTTTGCTACAGATCGACTAGAAGCTACGGGTGATAAATGAAGACGAGGATTGTTTGATTGATCTTTACATGAAGGATGTTCCACTTGGATAATATCGTGTTCACCAACACTCATGAATAACTTATCCGTTTCCGGAGGAGGACGTGTAAAATCTTGATCGGAAGCACTGTTTAAGCCTTCGCTCAGATATTTCAGCCACTCTTCATCCCCCTAGAACACAAACATATATTACCTACAAAAAATGCAGAAAAGTATCTTCAGTAGCTAGGCTAACACAACAATTTTTCATCATAGACACCTTGAAATAGAACCTTGAAGAATATTATTGTGTCATGAATAGTGAATTTCGTATTCATTATATGTGAACTCTGGCGCATTACGTATATGTACATCTAAACCTTCAAAATTTCCAATTAACAATTCATATAGCGGCCTAATTTATAAATTGGAAATTGTTCCAAAATATTATTACAGAATATTATGTTATTTATTCATTTATTTACTCAATAATTCCTTTAACCCTCTTCCAAGGAAATCGGAATGGTCACATAATGAATATGATATTGTGAGTAATGAGTCAAACAAAATGAATGAATTGCATAATTATATTCAGTTGATATATTTATAGTATGTTGATGAATATTTTTGATGGATGGAATCATGAAGATCTGATTGGAAAGTTTGATCATTATGAATGAACTCGAGCATTCCAAAAAGTATATAGCAAACACATGAAAATTTGATGTAACAAGAAAAGGTTTTCAGTTTCCTTCTTAACATAAGTATGAATGTTCATATTACTGTCGTGATCAGGCCAAGAAAGATTTTGTTAAAAATCTACATTGAAACAGGTAGTTTTTCTGTGCATTGTTCGGTTTATGGCTGGCCTCGGGGGACAGAGTTGCAAGCAAGCTAGCAACCCTTTTGTAAACTTGAAGAAGTGTGGAAGATCGCCACAAAATACAACAGCGTACAGATCATTGTTGGCAAATGGAACGCAAATTCATGAAAATTAACACTTTGTTTTATACGAGATTTGTGAGTTGTAATATTTTTTCCAACACATTACGAGCTTTATATTCTTTTAGCATTTATAAGGCAGTTGTAACGTATTTGAAGTTTCACATTATCTCTACCCGTTCTCACTATAAATATGTATTATAGTAAAAATGTGAATATTTCTATTCTCGTCAATATAACAGACATGAAAATTTAAAAAATACTGTAATCTTCCTTAAACAATTATTTCCATTCCAATCTCATATCTACAGTAGAACCTTTTTAGTAAGTTTCTCTTTAGTACATTTTTCAACTTGGTAAGTTTTATTTTCTGATCCCACCCATATGCTCCTACGTGTTGGATAGTTTCTTTAGTGAGTTTTCCACTTTAGTAAGTTTTTTTTTACTGGTCCCCTGAAAAACGTACTAAAGAGGTTTCACTGTATCACTAGAATAGAACCAGTAGTTTTCTGTCAATTGCAATTTACAACAGTGAATGTACGATGGCGACAGATCGAGCGAGCTGTTATAGAGTCCTTACCTACGGTAATGAAGTAACTTCTTATGTTGATTGCAAAGTGCATATCGAGAGGTAGGCCTACTGGTACTCATAATCAAGATATAGCTAATTCTGAGAATGGTCTCATTAAACAATAAAAATGATTGAAAATAAATGAAATGTATAAAAACTTTTGTTAAAAAAATGTATGATTGTTTTGAAAATGTAAGTAAAAAATTTGAAAAATGAAGTCAATAAATTAAAATTTTCAACCAAAAATTGAAAAACATTCCAAGTAGGCCTATTTGAAAACTTTTCAGCAAAAATGTGTCAAGTTTTGAAAATGCTTTTAAGACATTTGAAACATTCAAATTGAAAAAGTTGACAATTTTGAATTTATGACCGTGGGTCTGAGTGGGTTAAGTATGGATACAAATGAGCAGGCAATAAAAACCTGTATGTTTGTGATTGTAGCCAATTATTGCTCACTCAACGACCCCACGAAAAACTACATTATTTGAGGATGCAAATGAGTCGGTGATGAATGAATGATGCTTCTAAAAACTCATGCCTTGTGTGGGACTTGAACCCACGCCTGATCTGACTTCGGTTTTCAAAAGACAGCCCTGGCTGAGTGAACTAGATGAGCAGCTCAAATGCTCACAATATGTTGCTCTCATGAGTGGTGAGCCAAATGAGGATTGAAATGCAAATGCATCCATACATACCTGTTGCTTGAGCTCGGCAACTATATCCTGGAGCACTAGGTTAGGAGGCGAGTAAGTTTTCACGTCAAACTCTCCGTCATTATGTGAATCGCAGGAGACATAGACAACACCATTCTCATTTGGGTATGATGCTACAACATCACCCAACCTCACATGTCGAGAGTAATCAGCATAATGAGGTACTCCACCTGCTACACCCACCATAACAACAAAGTCAACCTTCTGGAAAGTACCTGTAAGAACATGAAAGGAGAAGCATTGAAAATGTTATTCATCAATTCACATAGAGTAAACACATGTAGCAAAAAAAGCACAGAGGCAAATTTTGTATCATTTCTTATCAACAAAACAAGAGTTTATTGCTCGAGTAGTCAATTCATGCGTCAAGCTGAGTGCATTTTATCAAAATTCTGCTCTGACATATACCTAGCATAAGTCTTGTGACACACCAAACAATACAGGCTTATTTTCCATATAAATTCTCTAGGCCTATCATGTTTAAATGTTTGATATAACTATTTTTCTGGTTTTATATTCTATCATATTAATATAGAAAAAGGGACCTATGGCTATTTCAGATATTTGTCTTGTTTGTAATATTCTATACAACGACACTTTCGTTCATATTCCACCCAGAAGGAACCTCTTTAGTGCCAGGAGTCAGCAAGTCTCGGGAATGCATTTCCGTTGACGGAAGCAAGAGACAAGTAGTTGCGCGTGCATAGTTAGTTCAATGTCGAAAAAACCTCCAGGACTACGGACGGAGGAGACACAGGGTAGCGGAGTGCGGGGTTGTTCGACGAGGTGTCCAACCTATACTTCCTTTCACTGCCCTCAATGACAGCCAAAGGTCGATTGCACCACATTTTGAAACACGGCAGAAAGATCCAGAACTATCGATTTATAAATAGTTAAGTGTTTGACCGTCGAGTATCACCAGAAAGTGTCTGAACGTCCTAGCGACCAGAAGTCGCCAGTCAGTCATCCACAGCAGAAGCATCAATTAGTGGGTCAAGAACAAAAAAGTTCCCAGAGAGGCGTGCAATCTTTAACAACATTCATATCGTCGGGAAGAAATATCAAGAAACGAGAAAACAAGAAGCAAGAGTGGTTTAGTAATCCAATGGTGGCGATCCCGACGAGATTTCGAACGACCACGATTACGATTACGATTACGACGACGATGACCAGGACCAGATAGAAGATAACACGCGACAGTAAACCACGGTACCGCAACTTATATTATATATAAAGGCCTATTTTCACATATAAATCATATCGCAATTCAATCATTTAACGTAATTCATCGAGTATTTGCTCCCCTAACCGACGGGTAAGAGACACAAATATCATAACGAAAAGTTCTAGTTTCTTTTGTTTTCTTTTTCTATTTTGATTTTGTTGTGTTGTGTAATTTTTCTTTCATTCAAGTAAATTTTGACTTTCATTTCAATCGAGTTTAACCACAAGTATTTTCAAACCTTTTTAAATTCCTGAAAACCTAATTTATAGTTCCTCCCCGACCTTCTTAGTCCAATTTGGTTCCGCTAGGAAGTCATTTTTTCATCTTAGATAGTATTTCTAATTTTCGAGTCTCATCTCTACCGACGGAGCAGCGGGCATCGCACATCCTTCACCGGGGTTGTGTGATGGTCTTTAGTCACAGAATGAAACAAAAATCAAACTGATATTTAAAAAATTAAGGACATGACAGTTTACGATGTGAAAGCTTGCATTGCTGGGCTTCTCATGCTAAAGCAAGCAGGTAAATGGAACGAAATCAGTCCAACGCGTGGTCAATTCTGCGCGTAGATCAGTCCGTATATTTGATCCAAATTCTGAATTAGCATTAACTTGGCTGAGAAACAAAATTAAATTGACGTTTTAAAAACTGCGGTCATGAGAGATCGGAGTGTGAAAGCTGCTAATGCCTACGTCATCTTAAAAACATTTTGCTTTCCCGAAAATAAGACTGCCGCAATTAGGATCTAGACACCTTGACGTGTTGTGGGGGTTTGCTTGGTCCCGTGACTCCAGAGCTGTTGTTGGGAGCAATTTATTTATTTAATTATTTGCAATTTTCTTAATTTTTATTCTATCATTTGCCAAAAAGGTCACCCAAAGCAATAAGGTTTGGAGTGAGGGGCCAGTCCAAGTTCGGAATGTCTTGGTCAAGTGGGAACCTTTGGCGACCGGAGTATATGGAGAGTGTACAGAGCACTGCATTATTTTATTTTCTCATCAGTTCCTTTTTTCTCATCTTCCCTTACTTTCCTCTTTTTGCCTGCTCCTCCATATGACATCCCTAAAGTTGACAACTATGGCAAAGTACGCAGACATAAACATAGGCGCAAAATACCTCGCTGTCGACGCGCCTTCAAGCCCAAACATTCATTCATCAATTCAAAAATAAGGCTGACTTTAAAGAACTGTCCTGATTCCTCTGCCTACTAAGACTGAAGTTACGTTCACACTCGATGATAACAATCAATAAAGCTACACAGACAAGAAAATTATGTTTTAGCCAGCTATACAATACCCATAGATCATTCCTCAAGTTGATTATTTCATAGAGAAAGTTGATTAAATAGGCGTACCTAATAGGCGTGTTATAGCATTTCCTGCTGCAGTAGCTGCCTCCCTAGAATGGCCTGGCCCAGGTAGCTTAGTACACACTATGCGATGAGCTCCCATATTTCCCAGTGTGTACACATTAGATTCACCTTAACAAAGTTCAAAGAAAACTTCAAGCAATAGACAAAACATTTTCAACACATTGTTATGAAGCACAGTATCGTTTGTACCCATGGTATTATACAATGACCGCAACAAGGTAAGTTGTCAGATCTAAATTCCCTAGCATTAGTGTAGTTGATGAACCTGCCAACTCATTAACTAAAACATCTAGCACACTTCTTTGTCAGTGCCAGCAAAGATGTGTGCTGTACAAAGTAGGAGTGTGCTCTATAGAGTAGGAGTACGCTCTTTATAAAAATAAAGCAGATTTTCTATAAGGCTATGGTTTTCTAAATGAATGTCTTCAATAGAGGTTTCACACAGTATTATAGCTGAGAAAATAAAATAGAGCACCTTGCATTAATTACCCTACTCTTCTACTGCTATATCTTACATTTTACACAAACTTTGTTAAAACACAGCCCGTTTTTCACTAAGTGTGGTACATATGAATTCCCTAACCTTAATTACAGTCCTAACCAACTTGGGTATGCTGTTTTGCATCAAGATTATGTGGTGCAAAAATCGAAGAAACATCATAGAAATCTATGATTATCAGGTTTCACTTACCAACAGTTGTATATCGCACAAATGTTTCTTTATTTTCCATTAAAGCATCGACAGCCATTTTAGCTGCATAACGCGACGTAATGACAGCAATGGTTGGTTGTTTCGAGCTTACCATCGTTGGCATTTGTTTGACCACACGAGCTTCATTCACTCGAGTGAATGCGCCGTTATCCAATGCCTGCACGAGCCCTTTACTCTGGAGCTGAGCCAACTGAGCATTCAACACGCCAACGTTACGGCCACTTGAACCAGCTAATTCGTCAACTGTTATTGGATTTGGATAAGCAGCCTCGATCAGCTCGAGCACTTCAGCAGGCCGACGTTCCTCGGCTAAAAGATAAGTCAGCTTTTATTACAACTTCTTTCAGTACCGTACACAATATTTTGAAAAATTCTTGGAATTATAAAAAGCAGGATTCTCACTTCTCATTTGTTCAAATTATTGTTGCATCCTGTGCACGATCAGTACCTTGAACATTGTCAAGTATGACCAGGTGTGAAATCAGATCACTGACTCAATGAATTTTAGAGCTCACTATAAAATACTTGTTAAAAGCGTGGTAAAAATAAACCAAACATAACATACAAGCTCGATTGGTCATGTGCTAAATCGTAGCGAAGCAAATCAGAAGAACTACAAATTGCATTGAACAATTAATACTAGTACCATATACGTGTAAATACGGGTGTGATTTTGCAAGATGAAAATGATTCACAAATAGTTTGGGCCAACATAACCTACTGAGGTGCATGTGAGCTCTTGTGACACTGTTTTAAACATTATCAAAACCAATGAGAGAAGGCTCAAATTTTGAACACAATCCATTTTTTCAACAGGTTTCCATTAAACTGTAATGACATGGGTAAGATATACCTGGTAATATATATAGGGGTAATATATACATACATGGTAAGATAATACTGAGTAGATATACAGTGGTGACCAACTCCTGTCCCGTGGGGGGACATTATATACAGTATTACTGTTCAATATGTAGAAATTAAAGCCATTTGCCTGTGGCAAATTATGTCAAAGACCAACTGATTTTCAAGAGGAGAATGATGAAAATAAGTACAATCAACTAAGTTGTCATGTGAATCAAAATTAAAAACATAAATATAAATATAGTGGACGTGTAGGCTTATACAATATTACAACGCTTTTCAATACAGCCCTAGTTCTTTTTTTTTTCATCAGTTTTGTACATACAAATAAAAACACTGAACAGTCAAATACTATCCACAAAGTCTTCAAGGGAGATTTGACTGTGGGAAGAAAAAAATTAAATTATATCTGTATATTGCTTAGCTCTAGATTTTATACATTAGTTATGTATGGTGATTGAGAAAATATAAACATCATTGATAAATTGAATGGCAATAAAGAATATGAGTGGAAAAAAAGAAATATGATCTACACGATGGACTATTATTCACAAAAGAATGATTCAAAATTACACTCCTTCTTGGAGAGGAAATGACACGCTTTGGAAATGCTGATGTACAGCTGAGTGAATGGATGTTAGGGTTTACAACATGCATCCAGGGACTGTTCTGAGGCCGGGCTAAACAGATGGGTTGCCTAACACAAAAGGTGCCATCGAGGTTGTATTCAAGGAGCGCTTTTGGTACCCTTTGATAATATTTTATATCTGATTGATTAGTAAAATTTGAAAATATATTTCAGTAAAGAAAAGAGAGGTGAGGAGCATAATTGAGAAGGAGAAAACGAGGACAGTGGTAGAATAGGTCAAAAAAAATTGTATATATATATACATATGTATATATATATATTATATATATATATTTTTGTTATATATATCTATGTGTTATCGTGAGTTATTACTTGTGGGTTATTTACAACTCACATTATGGCATGCATAATATAGGTCTACCTGCTACTGCAATAGTGATATCTCTAATGTTGTATCAAGAAAATATACCATATAAAAACGATTTTAGTCAAGCCGATGTTTGGATGCTTGTTAGAAATGAAGAGAGTTAGGTATGATTAATTGGATTTATTGAACACCGCTCACTAGGTGCTATCTAACATTATACATAGTAGTGTATTACATAGAAATAAACGTGTGAGGTGATTATGGAATATTAAACAAACGTACATAAAATGCCACACTACACTCTATTGGCAAACCTGATGGGTTCCGTTTCTCTTGGTAGCCTAACGTAATCAGCACGGCATCCGGTTTAGCTGGGAAAACGTATCTCATGTCAATTCAACACACTTGAGCTCTATAAAATAAAGCATGTAGTTCTTGTTTTCGGGGCAAACTCCCTACCAGGTTGAACAATGGACATAAGTCTAATATATAGAACCAGATGATTTAAATTGCCAAATTATACAAAGATTTACATTCACAGATTTGTATACGTATTTTATATAAGACGAAATCCTATAAGAGCTATTTGCCTGAATTAATAATAATTACAGGGCACTATTTTAATGTAGTTGATCAATAGTTAATGCCCAACTATTTTCGTTTATGCCCTATGCTGGATTTCGACTTTCAACAATCCACTTTAATTTTGACATTTACTGTGCTATGTGGTGAGTATTAAACAATATGTACATTTTATATTATAATGTTGATTGCCTCAATTGTTCAAAGATCATCAACAAAAAATAATGTTCCAGCAAGTCCCAAGATCCACTGTTCTACGAGAAATAAACCAGTGATTAGTGGAAAACACTCTGCTCCAGACAAGAAAATATAGAGTAATGCAAAACCATACAACAAAATTATTCAAATTTGACCAACAATGCTACCAGTCCAACTGCATAATCAAGACCTTACTGTAACTATAGAACTGTGTGATTGTGATGTTACATCTGTGATATTAATCCTTAGTTCTTATTTTGAATTGAAACCAAAAGCCAGATATGAATTGGTTCCCTAACGAAGAATGAAAAAACATAGTCAGATTGGCTCTTGAGTGTTGGGATTTTTGCTCATGATTTGTTACGACATAAGCTAGCTTATATTAGACATAGCTTCAATTTATTACTCATCAAAAATATTGATTTTTTTTGTCTAAAAACAATATTGATTTTTATGTCTTTTGACTTTTGACCTCGATTTATATGAAAACTGTAGATGAGATTTTTGGTGATTCCAAGTATGTTAACCAGCACGACATGGTCCAAAGACCTTTTGTAACAAATAGTGGTGGGTCTGGCCATTTTTCCAAGTAGAATTATTGGACTAGAATGATTGGACTGCAATGCATCCCCTACTTCCACAGAATAAACACCACTGGTCTGGTGCAGCCTTACTGGCAGCCTCCATGGCAAGTTATTTTAAGAGATTAATTATTTTAAATGAAAATTGCATTAGGCCTATATTCATCATCGTTAATGGATTGTGGATGGATTTCCTTAAAATTAATCAAACATGTCCAGAAACAGATTCAATGTATTAAATTACATTTTTTCATTCCATGTTCTATTTGTTGTAAAATTTGTAGTCATACGAAATTTTTGTAGACCGCAAGGCGTACAAAATATTGAGGCTGGAACTGAGTAGATGCCCACTTATTTTATCAACATGGACCTCCCAGGTTATTCTGAATTCATCTCTAGTTTATTCAAACAATCACCATCATCATCTTTATCATCAGATTATGCAGTTGTCATTATTTCAATTAATCACAATATTGCATACATTCCGAAATGTAGGCCCTGCCATTTCATTTGGAAGTAGTTGACAGTGACCATTCACTCTGCAGATTTAGATGACTGGAAACTATTTTACCAACCGCTCTACAACTGATATGCACTTGAGGCTGTTTCATCGGTGAATGGGACGCATAGCAGGGTCTCAAGAAAACATTTTTACTGGCCGTATTTAATCATCAGAAAAAAATCGAAAAACATAGTCCAATTGGAAATTGAATGATCATTTCAATGAAAATATTTTTAAATTTCTCAAATTATTTCTTAAGTGTGATTAATACTTGGAAAATATATCAAAGTTTTGTATTTGAGAATCCGATGATGAAAAATTCTGATTTTTTTTTTGTAGGTGTATACGTTTATTCACTACACTAACGTTCAATGACATGTGGCTGATTTTATTAGAAGTATCCTGAATATAATTAAATGTAAGCCGTATTTCGATCAAGTCGGTACCGGCCTCAGCGGATCCCGGTTGAAACTAACAAATGAAGAGAGAGAAAGATGGCTACAGAGAGAGAGAGAGAGAGAACGATCACTTTATCTTCTGAGTGAAGGACTCCAGGTAGAAAGTAGTCGCTCATTTGGTGATTGCCACCAAGATGGGGTTATATTCCTAGTAACACATTACTGCTGTCTAGTTCAGGAACCGTACTGAATGAAGTAGAATAACATCAAAGTTGTTTCTCACTCTTCAGCGTAATCGATTGTTATATCATTCATTTCAATTAGTAGTACGGCAATTTTTGTTTTCATTATTTTCTATCCAGCAATATAGCTAATCACATGAGCATATGACAGACGTTCATTTCATTTACCGTAAAAATCGGGATTTGTTCGTGGTTTTATGAATATATATATTGAGATTAAATTATTAATATATTTTATTGAAAATTCAAATAATTAATTATTATTATTATTACCATTATTATTATTATTACTGGGCCCATTATTTAGGCCCATGTTGTTGTTTTTCAAGTAGGCCCAACCTCAATTTATAAGACAGTGAAAAAAGTAAATATTAAGTGAACTTGTTTCATTGTTTCTTCGTTCATTTTCGTCCAAGTTATCAATTTTATTTGTTATCCCACATATAAGCCTTTTTGGCTTTGTGGAAGAGCGTGTTAATCAATTTTGTATCTATTATTTCTTCTTCTTCTTCTGAATGATTGGATTTGTTAGGGTTGAAGACTGGAACGAGGCTATTTTGCTGCTATGATACGATTAAGATATGAAATGATGAATTAATTGAATTTGATAGTATATTGTTCAATTCATATTCGGTGATTGTGCTCGGGGAAATATTGAATAAGAAATCATTCATAACAAGCACAAATATTTGAAAATAAGACTGAAGAACATACTACTTTATTTCATACATATTTTCTTACATAATCATTCATAGAAAGATCGAGTCCAACTTGAAATCTGAATTGCACATTGTTCATATTACCTCTAGTCATTGGAACATGACAGCAATCAAATCAAGAATGTGAGGTTTTGGTAACAAGAGTGTCACTGAAAATGATTCAAAAATGTATAACTAATCATAATAATTGTTAACACCAATTCATTATTGCAATGTTAATGTGGAGATTAATTAATTATTGATGTTGAATAATATTATTATTCATAGCGATGATCAATTCCATACCTCCCAAAACCCTGCTGACTTTCTTCTTGTTCTGCATTGAGTTTTTCTCAATGACTTTGAGAATAAAATAGCCCGGACCTATATAACCTCAGTGAAATATTAAAATATCATAGACACAATAATTCTGTCAAAATTGATGTTGACATTGTGTTATAGGCTTATCCGCCCATGATATATTCTATTCGTACTTGATACTAATGTGGATACCAGAGTGACGAATAGAATAATTAGGCCTACTTGTAAAATGTTTCCCAGTCGATATTTTTAGATCATCAAACTGTAGCAAAGTAGTTCACCCTAATATTAGATTGCCGTCATTTTTAGATTAGTGAGCATTGCCGTCGACTGAAAATGATCCCGTTTACTTATCGACAACATCTAGAGATTTTATGCATTTCATTAGGATTTAATTTCGTCAATTTTAGGACTAGAATTGAAAATAAAAAAGGACTGGTAATGGTTTGGTTAACATAGTGACAATTTAATATTCATTTGATGATATGTGATTCTTCATTATTGTTTCGTTTGCAATGACATTTTATTTTGATACTGATTCATAAATACGTCATGACGTCTTTCTTTCATAACAAAGAAACTTCTCGGACCCCCCGCCCCGTCGTTACTGCTTGGACTTGAGACACTAAATTGTGGTAGGGATTGTCTAGTGTTGATTGACAGCTCATGTCTATCAATACCCTTCTTGGCCTACTACAGTGATAGAAATGTGTACGAAGTATTTCAAGGAAACCAGAGCTCAAATGAACATGACCGTTCTCTAAGAGAGCTGAAGCTCGACTTAATTGACGGTGCTCGAGTTGCAATATGGCCGCCATGAACTCGCCTTAAATACCATGTAATTAAATACCAATTCCACAAGCTAGAAATCAGCAATAGTTGGAAAATCCTCCGGATCGCACTATAGGTTGTGACTTTGAAGGCACCAAGACGAGATATCGAGTATAGCACTGACGGCCATGCTAACACAGGACAAGACATTTCAGACGAAGCACTCAAAAGGTCAAGACTTAAAAGAGTATGTAAGGATGTTGATTCTTGAGAAATGAATGAAAAATAATTACCTAAATGCATTAGGGTGTGTACCAGAAATACAGACCTACTCAAACATGGCCTACATGTGAAAAAACTACACAAATTATTTACAAATCATTTTCCACTGAATGGTAACTCTCTCCCCACCAGTGGCATCTAGTGTTTAAATAGTGCAGAATGGCAGCAATCCCTATGTTTTGTTGTATTTATGCTACTTTTTCATCAAATTGACCAAGATAAAAGCAATCATTTTATTTGGAAAATGTATTTGCTACAATCATTGTCGAGTAAATACAAATCCATAACCAACTAATTGCAATGAAAGAACGATATTGTTAATTGTTGAACACCCGCCGCTTCAAATGAATTATTTATAAAATCTTCACGTAACTGAACGCGTGCAAGAGCAGTGCCTGGCAATTTAAAATACATCTAGCCCTACTACATGGCTTGTTGCTCACAGCAGATCAAAGTTTGTGGGCAAAGAGAGGCCGGTGTAGAGGGGATATACGTTTCTTTATTCTCTCAAATGTGCTGCATGGCCTGTTGTTCAGCAAGCTCGGCAAGGGGTTCGCTTTGCCATTCCCTCATCTCTTACTACCAACGGCTAGGTGTTTCAATCCGCCAAAGCTCTGTACTAGGTCTGCATTTTATTATCCTCGATGCACTTCGATTAAATAAATATGTCAAAATATTTTCGGTATGGCAGCATCAAATTTGAACATATTTCTTTATTGAATCTAGCCTAAGCAGACAAGATAAACACACTGTAATTTAGTAGAAGCCCCTGAACAAAATTTAATTTCTGGATTTAAATGTGCACTCGAAAAGAGGAAATTGAGTCTATATTAAAAACGTGGAAATCAACGAGCGGGCTCTTTGTGGGGGGTCCTGCTCATGCACCACCGATAATGGGTTCATAGCCTGGGTTTATAACAATTTGTTTCATTTAACTGCAGTGCTTTCCATTGTGCAGGTAACCAGCCACCCCTACTCCCCTTTCAACAGTGAATTTTACTGGTTGCTTTTCCAGTATTTCTGTCATCTCGGGACCAAATTCAAAATCTTTCGAATAATCGATAATCAGAGGCATCCCATTGAATAGTCTGGCGACTCAAAATATGATGTTAAAGTTTCATCATACTGTAACAGCTGTTCTGTAACCATCTGTATAAATCAATTTAACAAAATGAATGTAGTTTACAAGCATAAATTATCCACGTTTTTTAATTATTATTAATTCTTGAAATATTGCTCAATGACTAAATGAGAATGAGTAAAAATAGCCCCTACCCAACACACAACAATAGCTAGGTGTTTGTAATAATACGGACGTGGGCATGAGTGGGTGGGTGAGAATAAAACGACATGATTATAGATGATGAGGGACGTTGCCTCAGTTTAGAGTAGCTCAGCTGTCTGAGCCGAACGGACAGCTTATCTAGATAAATTCGGTCTTACCTCATTTTGGTACATTAATAACCTTATTTTTACTTCTCAGTACTTTTATGCCTCCGATATTTCAGGGCCACTATACTTAAATTTGTAGATCTTATGAATACCATGAATGAACAACAACAAAATAATAACTGAATACATACATGGTCTTACAGGTGGTGCCTGTAGAGCATCCATCTGTGTAAGAGTTACATCCAGTACGGTGATGCCAGAGAACCCATGTTGCATCAGTTTCATCACCTTCTTTATGAAACCTACATAATCTGTAAACAAAAGCACAAAGCAACCAGACATTAAACCATTAAAAGTACCCACGTTTACTACGCTGCAGATGCCGATTGAAGCTAACTACTACCTATTAATAGATCAAATGACTGCCTTGGTATGTGCTTATACTCGACAGAATTATTAGCTACATTCATTTGAATATTCTACTACATATGTTCATAAGGGTGGTAAATTTATTATTGTTCCAAAATACCTATTAACCCAAATATATGAGTCATTTTTCAAGTTGTGAAATTCATAAACAAAAATCGAAATCAGTAATTTTGCAAGACAGAATACTACAATAGAACTGTCCCATATTATAGGTCTGTGATGTCATGTCTGACATGAGGGTATGCCATTAGCTACTCTGTTATTATATTATTATGGTTCACAGAGAATAACCATGCAGTTTTTGACAGTTTGTTACAAACAAATCATATATAATTGATTACTGTACCAAAAAATATGAATAATGAACCCATCAATATAGGCCTACCTATAATAGTTTTGACTATCTATTGAAAGTTCTTCTAGGTCTTGATAGATATGGGAGTAGGGTTGCCATATGTCTCGATTTTGATGGGACAGTCTCGCTTTATACTTCACAGTCCCGCTGACACATCGAGCGGGACACTTTTGTCCTGCTTGATCGAATAATTTACAAAGTATTCAAATTTCCATGCCTCATGTTTGTCAAATATTTCGTACAATTGAAAAATTCGAACTCTTGAAAGTATTATTACATTCTGAAAGATAAATGGTTCTAGATTTATAATTTTTGTGTTTCATCTCAAACAATATTATTGTGTAACCTGGTCATATGATCTTTCTTAAATTGTATCAAAATGCAAGACTGTGAATTGTCTTCTGTTTGTTTAATCATGATTGAATATCAAAATTTTTCAATTGATAATGCATTTCTTCTTTCATTATTTAGTACCCTTATTCCATTTCCTTATATAGTCATCGAGCATTGGAAATGTGAAAACATAGCCGGTCCACAAGTGCCTCTGGGGGGGCTCGTTATTTTATACTTCACTTTTAATGAACTAGGCCTAGATATCCAGCTTGAATATATTATATGAATGGCAACCCTATATATCGTAATCCATGTCAAAACTTATAATCTTAATAAATAAATAATAATAATGATAATTTATCCATTAAATCAGTAAATACATTGATATTGACATTGAAATAATAGAGCAGTAAAAATAATACACTTTGTCAATAGTATGAAAATGAGCAAATAGGTACCTAGTAATTACTTTACAGCAGTCATTATAATTACTTACAAATTAAATAAGAGCTTGGCAATTTTTGGCACTATTAAAAACTCACTAAATGTATTGGATAGTTTTGATAAAATCAAGATAGTCCTTAACTGTGTAGGAAGCGTTTGATAAGAGAATGCTTTTGATTGTTGATTCGAATAAACTTTTTTTAGAATACATTTTATATGATTTGGACGAGCATGCTCGGGACCCTTTACATAAAAAGATGAATTATATTGTCTGGCATATGAATTAAAAGAATGATCTCTGGTACTGTAATCATGGATTGAACTTAATTTAATGAAATAGCTCTTGTTTTCTTGAACAAAAGTAAGGCAAGCTAATATATAAATGTATGGGATGGTTAATAGTTTGTTCTTTATGAAATAGGGCTGGCAGCTTTTGTTAGAACTTTTGCTTATATTGAACATTGCTCTGATCATACGCTTCTGTAGTAATTACAAAAAATTTCGAAGCATAAGAGCTAACAACCCGAAACATGATATTATACGAAATATGGGAAAAGGCCAGTGCATAATATATTTCTTTAAGAACCTTAAAACTAATAATATGCTTCATTCTACGTAGCGCATAGCAACTAGATGCTAATTTTGAACATATCAACTTACTTATCACAATCCATAACCTTTTAGATCTGAGTGATGAAGAAACTTTATAAATAGACCTAATAAGCAGAAATACTCGGGGATAGAGCATTTTTGGGTCTTATTTGCAACTTACTTACACTCACATAAAATGGCTATAGGCCTACAGTAAACCCTCATTAATTCAAACTCGGTTAATTTGAAATTTGACATATTTAGAACTTGAAGTAGGTCCCTGGCTTAAGGTAGGCCTATAGGCCTTTCCTTAATTAATATGGTTGATCCAAATTCTAGCTAAACCGTAATTCGAACTAATATTTCAACCCTTCAATTGCTTCAAGACTCTTTTTGAATTGGATAATTTGAAATAGTATCAGTGAATTCTTCAAATTAATCATTATTTTCCCAATTTCCATCCTTTTTAATTGAAGCATGTTGAGCTTTACGTGTGCTGACCTTGACGAACACAATACTACGCTGGGCTCGGAATGTTCGTTCATTACACCATCGACTCGGGACGGCCGAGCGCCAATAGAAGCTTGTCTAGCGAGTGACGGAGCTAGCAGAGTAAACACGATCAGTGAGACCCTAGTAACGGTTACTATGTATTGGCTGATCGCATAGCTTCCTCTTGCGCGCAATACAAAATTGACTAAATTCCAAGCGGGATGTGATGATTTTCGTGAAACAAGAGTTTTTTGGTTAATCTGAATTTTCATAAATCAAAATCATCTTTCTGGGGTCCCTTCCATTTGAGATTAACGAGGGTTTACTGTATAAGCAAATATTTCACGAGTTTATTTCTTCCAACATACAGTATACATTCAGTTGGCCCCTTGAATTACTAATCTAGGTTATATGTCATGAGAATATTCATTTCTATAATGCATTATGCTACGGAGACTTGGGTCTCTGTATTAAATATAAAACCTACCCCTTGGAAATTCTTGTGGACTGACAAGAGCTCGGAAGAATTCTTGTGCCAGTGCAGTTTGTTCAATATCGGACACATCCTCAGCAAACCAGTACTGCAGTAAACGCTTTTCTTGGATGTGCTTTCCACTTTGACCATCAACAAGAAATACACGAAACTCCAAGGTAGCCTGAGCTGGACGATCATCGTTCGTATCACCTAAATACCAACATATAAATTGGTATTAAACTGTTTCTTCCTAAGAATAAATAAAATCAATGATGAAGATTGTGCAACACATTCTTGTAAGAACTCGATGGATTGGTACCATGGTACCAGTTGGGTTGCTTGAATAAACAAAACATTTTCAATGGTGAAGATTAAATATTGTTTATAAAGCATATTACTCTTCTAGGCTTACAAATGGATGATTTGTTGAATTGGAAAAATCATATTAGGCCTAATGTGTTACAGATGAAACTTGGAAGAGCTTGTTTTGCTCTGCGTGTTTTGAGAAGGCAATTTAGCTAGAGTCCACTAAAAACTGTATTTATTTTGGTTATTTTGAGTCTTCAATGAGATATGGAATAATTTTCTGGGATGGTGTATTATACAGTAAAAAAGTGTTTCAAATTTGAAAATGGTCGTTTGTACTATATGCAAAAAAAAGAGTATGTATGAAACCTTTCAAATCTTTACAATTAATGACACAACCAGGACTATACATTTATGAATTGTTAACTTATGTCAAGAGCAACATTAATTAATTGCAGCAATATCCAGAAGCAAGACATAACTATGATACAAAATTCAAAAATATTTTACAAACTGAAAAACATAGAATAGTCAGGTTTGAACAGGATATTAAATATAGTGGAACCAATCTAGACAATGAATTGCCATCATGAATCAAATCTGTTTCCAGTCAAGATTTATTCAAGAAAGCTTTGAAATCATTAATCGTGTAAAAATGTACATAATATGGATTAATTTTTCATTGCATGTAGTCACAAATCTTAAATTGACTAATTTTAAAGTTATTCTATTCCAAATGGATTTTAGTGATTGACATATATGTAATCCGTGTGGTGTATTTAATTTATATCTCCACATGACTCACTCTGTTTTATTCGACATATTTTAGATGTGTTTTTAAAATGTGGTTTAATAGTACAGTATATATTTGAGTGTTTTTAGATGTGTTATATCAATGTATTTAATTTGATATATTCTCATGTATCTTTAAT
Source organism: Brachyptera risi (assembly GCA_964007535.1). NCBI lineage: Eukaryota > Metazoa > Arthropoda > Insecta > Plecoptera > Taeniopterygidae > Brachyptera > Brachyptera risi. Next base: position 68,979,806 of record OZ023327.1, on the reverse strand, counting down.
TGTTTGGGCCTATGTGTCCAATGACTATTTGACTAATGTATATTTTGACCATCATCATATGTTATATAAAATTCATAATTTCTCAACGAGATATTTGAAAATGTAACGCTGTTGGGGGAGAATTGAAATAGATAAATTAAGATAAAATAAACACACCCGCCACCAAAGTACGTACGTACATGAAATTGATTTTATTTAAGTGTGATATTAAATCTAACAGGTCAGCAGATTCAATGGTGTCCGGACAGAAGGGACTAACCTACAACATACTAATTTTCACGTAAAATAATGCCGGTGATGTATATTGAACTGATTTTTCATCTTATTTACTACATGATTATTTTATGTATATCTGTTACTTATGTGAACAAAAAAATGTGTTGAAAATGTGGCTTGGACCCAAAATAATGCCTATCTATGTCTTGGGCAGTGTTGGGGAGTGAACTTGCAAAATGAACGCGTTCACGGGAACGCGTTCATTTTTCGATGAACTTTTATATGAACGCGTTCGTTTTTCACATAATGAACGTGAACTTGGTAAAAGTTCCTTTTCGGTCACGAACTTTTTCAAAAGTTCGACAGTTCGCCGGTGAGACGTTTTTTTCAAACAAGTAGTACATTTTTCCATGACGTTTGTACTTGAGTGAGAGAGATGGAGATAGACGCGGTTTTCTGACCAGTAAGCCCTACCAATATTAGCTATACAATACTGTCGGGGTCCAAATTGACGTTGAAAGCAAAAAAAAAACGCGAAATGAACTTTCACGTGAACTTATGTACTTTTCACACGAACTTGAATTTTTCAGAATAAAATTTGGAAAATGAACTTGAACTTTTGAAAAGTTCATTCTCACAGTAATGAACTGAATTTTTGTAAAGTTCTTTTTAAAAAGGAACTTCCCCAACACTGGTCTTGGGGTCCCTTCAACAAGTTTTGTGGGTTGGGCCCAAATGCCTGTTTGCTTATCAAACCCAATTTTGAAGTTTTGTTGGTTTGGTTATGATATCTATTGGTCTGGAATCGAGTTGCACATATGACTTTTGAGGCTTAGGCCCCTTTGCCTGTATGTAGAAGTGGAATGAAGTAGAGCATATGCAGAGTGTTACCATTTATATTGTGGTATTGAATAAAAAGAAAAAAACTTGAAAGTAAAGAGAATAAATAGGAGCAGAAAGCAGGGAAGGTAAATACCATGCTTTGATTATGAAGTAAAGAAAGCTATAGATTCTACTGTTGAGTAGAAAGATTTGAAGACATACTACAGAAATGATCCTGTGAAGTAAGGTCTTGATGAATAAAGAAAATAATTGTTGGCTTGAATACAAGAGAGTAAGAAACAAGGTAACACATCAGTCTGATGAGTGCTAAACATAAATACTACCACAGGAAAATCAACAACAATAAAGGGGATGCTGTTAAGATGTGGAAAACGTTGAGTATGATTGTGAATAACAGGCATTATAAGACATCAGAACAAGAAATTCTCAATGAGGATGGAGCAACCATCAAAGGAGATATAGTGATTGCTAATCAGTTCAATAATTACTTTATAAATAGCATCATAAAGATTATAGATAGCATTGGCAGTGTTCATCTTGAAGCCAATATTAGTGCAAGTGTTAAAGAGACCATTGATTCAACAGCTTGCAATACTTATGGGAGGAATGATGCGACTAAATTGCAAGTATTTAATTTGATAACAATCACTAAAATTTCATTTCTGTTTCCTTTTAAAATCTTACTTGATACAACAATTATTCAATCTTTGAAAAATACCAAGTGCCTTTTGATGAAATATCGATACCAATTCTGAAAGACACCTATCCTATAGTTGGGTTTAAAATGTTGAGAATAATCAACCTTGCATTAAAACCAGGGGCGGATACAGGGGGAGGGAGACCGCACCCTCCCCCATGATTCTTTATTACCCATTCAATTTTAAATATGTGTTATGGAGTTTTAAATCGCTCTACGAACATCGGAATGTATGTGCATCTCTGTTCAAGAGACAATCAGAATGAAGTTATCTAAAATAACTTCACATACATCTACATACTATACATACTGCGACTACGATAGCAGAGATAGGCCTATACGATATTCTATATGCTACTACGAGAATTTTGATGTCAAACGCACCGCGCACGATTTCAGTTCACGAGAATGCGATGCACGCATCTACAACGTTCAGTCACAATAACATGGTGTGAATCATCCGCTTGGTCATGCTTACTGTCGTCGGTCAATGAGGGCGAAATGTAAACAATAAGTAATAACGCTAGTTGCAAAAAAAATATTGAGATTACCGGTTTTGCCGCTAGATCTAGGGTTTGCAAATATCAAAATGCAGCGAAAAATACAGATCATATTGGGTTTTAACGATGCACTGTAATGATGAAAAAATACAGATTGTGACTAGAGGTGAAAGTTAGTGGTATTGGATTTTCAATTCAATTCAGCCCAATTAATGACGTTCTATTCACATCACGGGATGGAGTGGGTAAATGTTCTTATATTCAAATATCACTGATATGAATGGTGAATTGATTCAGCGTTTTATTTTCTTGGAACAGCCATTTGACAAAAAAAGTCTTCTTAAGATCCATCTTTTCCAGAAATTTTGTGTAGTTCCTGAAATTTGTAGAATCATATTAAAAGAAGGGCATTTTCAATAATTTCCTGCGGTAAATTTCCCTCCTTGCATTCACCATCGATATCGACACTCAGTTTTAGGAGAGTAAAATTGAGTGCTTGTCCGGGGTGCTATGACACTGAACGACCTTGCAGCTACAAATACTGTTTTTTTTGGGGCCATTTTTAATTTCATAAGTAGAATTATTTCGGCATCTGAACCTCATCTGGAACACGCTAAACCGTATTAAAAGTGAGTGTAATATCAAAAAATTCCCTGCGGAGCCACGAGGGGGTCTTCCCCCCTTGTGGCCATAATTTTAAGGTGAATTTTTGAACGAACTCATGTTTATTTGAATTTGAACTTCAACTTTCACAGCAAAGCCACTAAAACGAACTTTGAACTTTTTAAAAGATCGATTTATTTGACATGAACTGAACTTTTTAAAAGTTCCTTTTATACGTGAACTTCCCCAACACTGATCAGAAGTCAGTCAAAAATCTTCCAACAGATTATGCATTTGACATTACCCCACATTGAATGTGGTGATTAAAAACAATGTGCGCTAGTAGCCTCCTATAATACGAAACCAATTTATAAGAATAATTTAGATCTAGGAGTGTAGTAATGGGTAAGCATTGATTGTTAGTATTGCTTCCTTAACAAACTCACCACCAGCTAGGTTATTTGAGAGGTATGAATAAGCTGATAATGGACGAAGGAATGTCTTATGCAGGCCTTAAACCCACGTTTATCAAGCAGTGTCTTAGAGGAAAGAGGAATGAGTATTGGAAGCAGTGTTGAATCGGGGCATACCTGCAGGGGGGCAAAGCCAGCCCCCCCCCCCCCCAAGATAAAAACATATAGCACTAAGTATATAATGTATTTTTTGGGAAACTTGTAATTCCGTTTTCCCTTGCCCCCTTTGGAAAACACAAAAGCTCCCCCGCAACAAAATCTCTGAATTCAACACTGCTTGGAAGGCGGTGCGACCCACACAACCCATTCGTACATAATTCCTAGGTAGTTTCTTTGATCCCACACAGAGGGATCAGGAGAGTGACGAGTGGAACACTTATTACCAATACGTAGTGTAGACTGGCAGCATTTATAGCTTAGTGACGATGATGGATGTGGCTCATCTCACATCCATGTTCTAAATAAGGATAATTGCTCAGATGGATCTTGAGATAGAGACTGGCAGTCTAAAGGTCCATTTCCAACTATAATTTTTGGGTATGGTACATTAAACATTACAATTAATGTAGACCTTAATCAAATTAGAAATATTCCAGTCGCTTTACAAGGTCTAGTGACGATATTTTGTAATATATTACATACAACAGAGTTAGCTATATCTTGTGATGTTTTCACTTCTTGCATAGAAGATTGCTCGACGATAACAATGACGATACAAAGCTCAACCGTTCACTATGGCTCCAATTAATATAATTTTTTTTTCCTGAAGGCCTAGTGTGTTCAATAATGTATGCAAAGGCTATAATTTGGACATGACCAATTGACTTGCGTTTTCCATCAATAGAACCATCGAAAAAATTATCTCTATTTGGAATATGAATTTTTAAGGTAAGGGAAGAGCATTCATGTTCCGGCCGTTTACACCGGAGCATGTTTTAATCATGCTCCATTATTGTTCATAGGTCCTTAGTTAGGTTCGAGTTGCGAATGTTGGTAAAACATCTACTCGAATAGTATTACTATTATTAGGACTGATCTCAAACGATAACGTGTTTTTTAGGCCCTTTGGACCGGAGCATGTGATTGATAACCACCCTGCGATATCTTTCACTCCGTCGACCTGAACTTGCAACTACAACTTGAGAATAATTAGAAAAGAACACACTGAACTCACATTGAACTCAATGAATTCCTACTCTGAATCAACGTTAAATTTTACCGGCGCAATATAACCACGTCATTGACACGCCGTTAAACCACAATATTTATCCATTCATTCATTATTGCCACAAAGCTTTCAACGCGTCCTACCAGTCGTGCTAAGTTGTTGGCAAGAGTGATTCACTCATCAGCGCTTTGAGTGAGATCAAATAAACAATCTAGGAACTTCGCCATGAAGGGGTCGTGTGGGTCGTTGCAATAGAATTGGTCATGCAGCTATGCTTTCACTACGACTTGAATGATGGTTCGTAAAAATTGTACGTTTGCGGGTTTACAGGTATTAATACATATCAAGAGCTATAATGCTATATGCTATATATGCTATCAGGAGTGGCAGAGCAGCAATAATTATGTGATAGGCCTAACTATAACAAAGTATTGTAACAAATGTGACAACTTCATCAATCTTGACCCCTCAATAATGGTAGGGTTCCACCGCCTAGGCCTATGTAGGCCTATGCTATGCTTGGTCAAAAACTATGTAGACCTCGAGAGCAGATGGTAGGCTGAGGAAATAGTTCTGCTATGTGTTCATAAGGATCTTCTAGCCAACCTTGACTTAGTCTTAATATGGTCACCTTGTGCTAGTTCTTTATTGATAATAATGCCTTGGTGATCTCCCCCAGCAACATGCACTTTGGAGCCTCCTGGATCTGCGGTAGATCGCCGCTCGATGGTCAAAGTCGTTGAGCGTGCGGTCTTGCATTTCGGAGTCATTACAATTTGATCTACAAAATAAACAGAAAGTCATAATTTAACAACAATACGACTAGGGAAGTCATCTAGCTAAAAAAAATCATGAACCTTATATCAACTGTATTGAATCAACAACAAAAAGCCATGAAAATCAATACTGGTACCGATAATTTAAAAAAAATGGGTTAAGGTTAGGGAGAAGTATAAAAATCCAGGGGTCCAAGGCCCTAGAATGCACTTAGCATATGACAGATGGGATGGATGGATTGATGAGTGGGTGTAACCTCTATACTAGGCCTAGGCCTAGGCTAGCTCGAAGTTGACCCAGGTCCCAGGCACAGACTAGTACTCACCCTTTAAAGATGTTCCGTTATCCATTTTTAACCGAATTATAATACAATAATCTTATCTAAGAACCTTAAAAAAAACTATACAAGCTATTTGCTACGTGTAGATGATTCACTCCCTTCAAGGATACGTTTGACTTTGACTCATCACTTTACATAGATATTATGACTCAAAGATTATGTGCTCTTTGGATGGGCCTGTACAGTGATAGCAGATAGTGACAGTCCGTGCCGTGCCGGTCTGTACCCACACATCGATAGTAATCGATCGCCATGTCCTACTTCTCACATTCAAGGTCAGCGACTCCGCGCCGTGCGTGTTCTCTTTTGTGGCGGTACTTTTGTACATTATTTTCAAATTTAAAACTCGTTGAGGATTATATAGAGGTTTGTTTAGCTATACTTTTCTATTCTCATACAAAATTATTTCCATTGAAGTTTTGTGATGAGCAAATCACTAAATTTATATCTTAGCATATTGACTTTTCATATATTAACATCTTCAAACAATACATTTCAAAGAATAGTACACACATACGATTCCAGTCCTCACAATTGCCAACTGGCATGACCCTTCATACAGCATGACCGAATGAATGATTAAATGAGATAACGGGATGATGATGATGGTTTTTTAAGTAATGGGAAAGATTATATTGCAAAGGAAGCGGTCATGACCTATATTCAGTGCCCAACTAGCATTTAATATTGAAGCGCCCCACAGATGGGGAAGGGAATCCCTCAAAAACTGCACTTCTGCGTAAATAACGTTTTTGCAATTGAGGTATATTAATTTTGCATTCTACTGGTTTTGAGCAATCTTGGCCAAGATTGGTAGGCCTATTATTTTGATTAGTGTAAGTAGTTTTGAGGTTGTATCACTTGCATGGTATTATAAAGGCCAAATACAATTTGTGATATAGAAATACCTATATTTTTATATATTTTTTTAATGAATTGATAGGCCTACAGTCTTTAAATTGAGGTCCACATAGTTTAAGGGGAGACAACACTGAAAATATGTCCATTTGTTGAAATTTACCTTTTTTTATGATTAATTTATCTCATGTCTCCTTTTTGGGCTAATAAAGAAATAATGTGAATTGATCCTCCGGTACATTATATATTGAACTTTCAACTATATTCATAGTGTTGAACAAATAAGCTTCAGAACGGAAATGTTTCATGTGGTTGTTTGTGGTTCGTAACTGCTATTGCGTACGTTTGCGCGGTGGCAGCTGTTTTCCATTCTCGAGCCTCTTCTTGAACTCGTCCAGGCTCTTTGATCCTCTGGCCTACGTTCATGCAGTGTTGATTTCAGACTTTTCTGTTCGGGGGGGGGGGGGGGGGGCTTTTGAAAATTCAGGGTGCCGTGAAATAGGCGATGACAGATATATTAGGAAGTGCAGGCACCAGGGGAAGATCCACGCCATATTCATGAGGGGAAGGGGGGATTTCAGTTTGGAAAAGAAAATGCCATATGAGAACAGTTGTGCCTCCTGCAGGGGGTAAGGTCCCCTAGTGGCCCCACAGGGAATTTATGAAATAGCACCCATTTACAATACGATTTAGCTTATTTCAGATAAGGTTTAGATGCCGAAATCATTTTACTTATAAAATTAAAAATGGTGCCAAAACCAATATTTGTTGCTGCAGGGTCTACCTGCAGCTGCAGTTAAATATATAATATATAATATAGCTGCAAATGATAAAAATGATCGACATGTCAAATCAATCAGAACTGCACTGGCTAGTCAGTGAGTGACTAGACCTAATAATTTCAAACATGTGATGTGACGCTTTCGATTTCCAATCACACAAATATCTCTTCTCAGCTTACAACGAATATGGTGTGTTAGCCTTTAGTTCAGTTCATTTAGATAATTAATTTAGAAAAGTACACTCCACATGATCTTCATTTTTGAAACATCAAACTCATTGTTGTTTTCAAATGCTTCAATTTTCTTATGCCTCTAGTTGGAGGCCGAGTCAGTTATAATTTCATCTATTGTATAACTATTCATATAATACATTCATATAAATATATAAATACTGTAGGCCCACATGATTTGTATTTATTCATTTTGCCCATTTTTTCCACTTTCATGTAATTTTAAAAATTATTTCTTCATTCTATTTCACAATCGTGTATAACTATGCTATAGACCTTGTCAAACAAAGTACTCAATCAAAGTATAGCCCATGTCAATTTTTAATAATTGACAATAACAGCCCTGTGTGGGTAAATTTAGGATTAGTGTCATAAGAATATTATAATGTTCATGTGCACGTATGAACAAGAGTGTTGTTATTAGATGAAGTATTAAATTGTGTCTCATAGACGTTATAAAATCTTGGAGAAATATAATTGAAAGTGATGTGGGCCTCATAATTCGAAGGTGAACTGTATCATATGGACGTTTCTAAAGAGACCCCGCGTTTTTATTCCATATAACATACATTTAGGAAATATTGACTTGAAAAGAATTGTATAGAACTGGTTTTGAACCACAGTTCTCTCGTATCGATTCCATACGCTTCACCACTGAACCAATAGACATGAAAATTAGAAATGTTTTGGCATCATATGACACTGTAGAAATATACATTTTTTCGTATATTCTTTTAGGTCATCATATGTCATTATCTGAAACTAATACTATTTTTCTAGACTTTGGAAAAATTTATTTTCCACAATAAATATGGCTTTCCATGCTGCTTCTCGATTACATTTTTTTTTTTTAAGAACGACTGTTATTTTTGAAATGGAAGTGAAGTTCATGATAGTTTGATGAATAATTTTTATTCAAGAATTAGTCCAGAATTTGAATTTGTATACTGTATGTTTGGGTCAATGGTTTGGTTCGATCAGTACTGACATGGATGAAACAATGGAAATTTTGACTCTCCATTTCCACTGTAAAAACTTGACCATTCATGAATTTGTTGCATATATTAAAAGGTGTGATATGTACATCACAGTTGCCTTGGGAGAGTATAAAGTGCAGTTTTTCTTATATTATATTTTTCATGTAGGCCTGCCTAGCCTATTCATGGAGAATAGAGTATAAATTTAATACTTTCTCATATTATGTTTTGAAAGTATAACTCGCTGAACATGGAAATTGGGAGCATATGCATTTCAAAAGAGAAAGATATTCAAGACATTATTCTGAAGAAATCTAGACACCTTGATAATTGGTCACCCAAATTTCACACAACTTGTGAAATATGTGGGCTGTGTTCACCTTACGACTCAAACAGTGAATATTTTTGCATAAAAAGAATTACTTTTCTCTTCAAGTATGTTGTTCTCATAAGACAAAACATACTTTTTAGATGTCGATCATTAATTTTGCCACATCTACCAGACCGATTGTAACAATAAAATTAATTCGAAGTTGGAAGATTAAAAGTTTCCCAGAGAAAATATCATGTTGATCATGCAAAATTTAATCAACTATCACACATTATAATTATTATAGTGTCTTACTTTAATGTATACGTACCACATGGCAGGCTATCCGCGATCAAACTCCGCCCTATGCTATAATATTGACGACTGATAGTATATTATGTATGCCTTGTAAGACAAACACACAAAGTTTTATTGTGAATTTTATTGAAAAATTCTTTGAACGACCATCGTGATATAACATCGATGAACTATCTCCCCTCAAGGTCGCACTAAAGAGATTGTACTGTATATCCACCTTGAGATCCAAACAATTACGTCACTACCATCCTATTTCCTAATTCATTTCTATGATAATAAAGAAGGCTTTGTTTGAATCATTTACAATTAATTGGCAACACCTCTTGCTTGGATTTAATTGGTATCTTGATAGCTTCCAAGTGATTTACAAAAATTACATTATATATTTTTTTACATCAAAACGGCTGATCTGATTTGAGTGAAAGTTCGGAATAAAATGTATCATTATTATATTGAAATTTCCTGAAAATTTGAATTCTTTCGGATGAAATATTTTCAACAAATTTTTCTTCTAGGATTTTTCAAAATTTTGAAATGAGTTTTGTCAGAAGTGACGCAACCGATTGCGCCTCAAAACTAGAGTATCGAATCAGATAAGGACACATGTATGCCAAGTCTCAACTGATTTTGAATTTTCGCTTGACCTGATGAGCGTGAAAAAAGGAGAAGAAAAACAGCACTTTTTTCTAGTACATGGTGAAATTGAGTCTTCGCTTCGCTCATCCAATAACCTTTGTATCACTTCAGAATTTTCTCGAGTAATCAATCAATTGGATAATTATGAAAATTATTGATTTGCAAAAATCTGGATATTTAATCTTGTGCCATTTCACAAATTTGTAGAACATCTATTTTGAACTATTTGGGTTTTGCCTAAAAAGTCATACTGTGTTTTTTTCTGCAGACATCACACATCAATTTTATTTTTTCTATCGTTTCATGAATGTAAACTGTTCATAGTTCATCATTTTTAATGATGAACAAGCATGTATATTGTTTTCCTTGGAAGTAAGAATGTATTTTTACCAGAATAGAATTCGGTAGAAACAGTTCACGACCCTCCTTCACACTATCCCAAAACACAATAAAATCACCTTCCATCTCATATCATTCTCAGACACCCATAGATCATAAGTCATCAGTACAGTGCGTCGTTAAACCCGCTATAAATAAATAAAAACTACATTATAATGCATCCCAAAAAAATACATACATTGTATGCACGCCATACATAGTCTATATGAAAAAATGGTGATTAAATGCACGTATATTACTCAAATTCAAATTACTAGTCAAACGCAAAATCTGCGTTGTAAGATGAGCGAGATATCCAAATAAGGCATGAAAGTCGTTGTAGTTCTACCCTTGCTACTTTATTGACTCTGGTATTCTACACACCTTGACACAAATAAAAAATACTTTGTTGGTCAACTCTTGAATCTAGAAAGCAGTGAATCTCGGCAACTTAATTCTGCTTCCACTTCCATAATACATTTGATGAATAAAAACAGCCAATTTGTTTTTTTTCTTCATAACGGCTGGTTCAAATTGCTTACAAAATGGTGATGTGCGTCATTAATGTATACACATTTACAGACAATTTTATTCTATTTGAAGAGATTCTATTTTTCACATTTTCTTGCTCAGCCTAATCTCATGGTTTTTTTTTTTAAATTTTGACATGATATTTCTCAAAATCAGTCACACCGATTCATTCCAAAAACTATACAGTTCTAAGTTGTAAGTGTGCCCGTACAAAAAAAGTTTCATGTTGATCAGTCAAACCATGTGACCTGTGCAGTGCTTACAAACAAACAAACAAAAAAACACACAGACAAAGCTCCATAAGAGTAGGATAGAGACTTCGCTACGCTCATCTAAAAACACCCTTCATGATGAAAATTTTATATTCTTGTGATCAAAACAGAGTGCATTTCTTCATTTGAAAATGGAATGCATTTCATCTCGTGTGAATAATGAGTGGATCATTTTTCGTAATGTATCAAAATTCTCCATTTTATTATTATAATACTACTATACTAGTCAAACGCGAAATATGCGTAGTAAGATAAGCAAGATATCCGAATAAGGCATAAAAGTCGTTGAAGTAGTTCTACTCTTGCTACTTCATCGACTCTGGTATTCTACACACCTTGATGTCTGAATAAGTTATAAAAGTCGTTAAAGTAGTTCTAATCTTGCCACTTTATTGACTCTGGCATTCTACACACCTTGACGCATATAAAAAATACTTCATTGTTGGTCAACTCTTGAATCTAGAAAGCAGTGAACTTAATTCACAATTTTTATGATATAATTGATGAATATTATCAGTTTTTTTTTTTTTTTTCTTCAAGACGGCTGATTAGAATTGCATACAAAATCGTGATAATGTGTACAATCCATGTATACACATACACATTGAGAGAAAATTTCATCCCATTTGAAGAGATTTTATTTTTCAACATTTTCTGCCCAGCCAAATCTTATGGGGTTTTTGAAAACTTTGAGATGATATTTCTCAAAATCGGTTCAACCGATTCATTCCCAAAACCATACAGTTCCAAGTTGGATGAGTTTGCGTGCACAAAAAAAGTTTCATGTTGATCAGTCAAACCCTGCAACCTGTGGAGTGGTTACAAAAAAAAATAAAAAATCAAGACAAAACCCTTTAAGAGTGGGATGGAGACTTTGCTACGCTCATCCAATAATTTCAGATTAAACCATCTTAAATGACCACAAGTGTACCTTTAAATTTTTGAAAGAACATGTGAAGGTCTGTTCTGAATTCTAGGACCTTTCATGGGTCTAGAAGAACAAACCCACAAGCGCAATATGACCTCGCTGTTGACGCGCCTTGAACCCTAACAATCAATTAATCAATCAGGAGACTGGCACCAATTGATCACGTACATTGGAACTGGATAGTCTTGCAAGCAACAGCATTCCAGTGTACAAAATCAGGTTCATTTTTCGTAGGCTGAAATCGATGACATCCCTCGGCGAACAACGAAGTCACAGCGATAAGATAGTAGGGAACTCAAGGGGACATTGACAGCTATTTTCTCATAATTTCGAGATTTTTTTTTGTCGCTCGATTGATAGTATGTTTCAATAATTATATATAGCAGGACTCATCAAATTATTTGAAGTGGTTCTAATTATATAAATTTTTTCATCAATCACTTTGTAGGCCTACTTCTTGAATTTTAATGCAACCCATTTTTGACATATTTTTCTCAAATGCATTCATCTCAGAATATTGTTTTTTCAAACGCAGGTACCTGGATCTCTGAAACTATTGAAGATAATCACTTCAAATTTTTACCACATGTAGGTACAGGTGTCCCATACTTGTGTAGAGCTTTTTTCCGTCTACTCACAATGTCATCAGAAATAAAAATTATTGTTTGCTCAAAAATGTATGTTTTTTAGACACTTTCTGAAAAAATTAGAATTACACGTAATTTTTCTTTAGATTTTTTTATTTTCCAGTGCAAGTGTACAAAGGTCTCAAGTAACTACTGTGAAAGTTTCGTACATGTACCTTCGATAGTTTGTGAGAAACATGTACCGGCGAAGTGCCAATTCAACATTGTTGGTATAGGGCTGTCAATGTCCCCTTAATGTGCAATGGCATATCCTGGCCCAGAACAGATACAATATTCACTTCAGCCATTAGTCAATTACCTTGAAGTTACTGCTTCATGTCAGGCACTATAGTATTATTGATGCTGAAATTACTGATCTAGCACTGTCATCTAGAAGAACATGTATTATGAAGATGTTTTCACAATAATAATAAAGCAATGAATGAACAATGAAATATCAAAGTGAATATTTATGAATTGTTAGACTGGAAGGACATGTCATATATCATGGTAAAGCTGCAGTTTTAGATTAAATTAGTCTAGGAAAAGTTCATTAGGTTAATTATATTGGGATTGATTCTGTTTAATATATGACTTGTGCAATAAACCAACTGTGCACTGAATGTTGCAGCACACTTCACCTGAAAGTGACTTCAAGATGATCAAATGCCTCAGGTCTGTGTCAAGTTAGTACAGCCCAGTACATATATAGTAAAGTTGAGGAGATGGAAGTTCTATTTAATAATCGGCGAGTACCTGCGCACCACTTTGGTGATAATGGAGGCAGCTATTCAATTTGGGGATAAGGAATAGCCTAATGGACAAATTATAATAAGCACATTTTAGTTAGGAGGAAATTCATTATAGTAAAAGTCAATGCTTTAGGATTCATAATTTATAAATACAATCTTACTAATAACAACAAAGTAATCATAGTAATATTAATATCAATTATTATTAATTATTAAAAATACAGAGAAACACATTTGGGGAAACTGAAATTTTGTTGTTTCAATATACAATCTAAAACGGTTCAATGATTATTAGCGCTGTACAAATTAAACTTTGTGTTAATTAATTTGAATATATATATGAATATATATATATATATATATATATATATATATATATATATATATATATATATATATATATATATATATATATATATATATATATATATAAATTTTGACATGTTTATCAATTGATCTGCATTGCACTAAATGAACTTCGCTGAGTAAATGCACCTCAAATATCAAGCCAGGAGCAGTTAAGGCATTGTCACATAATATTGGGACAGCATGTGTCACATCTGTTCCGTAAATTTCACCTTTTACGGTTCGCAAGTATCTATTTCGTACAGTAACCACCGCTTTGGTCACGATATAACGAGGAAACTGATCACATAGTACAATTAAAATAATTTAAGAACAGGATGTATCAAGTACTTTTCTCAAGAGGGCAGCCTTACATTTTGGTAATGTATTCAAGATAGTTATGAAAGACATAACACTGCTACACATGCTATTAAAATAATACCCTAATATAATTATAAAAAATTACAAGCCTGCCTCCACAAAACACAGCACTTGTGATATCAACTTACTCGAGTGATTCTCATACAGACTCCATACCTGCTACATAACATGACATGTGTAGACATTTTTCGTGGATGTCGAATAAATTCATAAATTAAAAAGTCATCATTTTTGACCATATTGGTACACAACTTGGTTGTCTGTAATTTCTTATATACGTGCCAAAAAAGCAGAAAGGTTACAGTTGCATCGCAAGTGAATTTTTGTGTATCAAGTGCATTGCAACCCAAATTAATTGTATATAAAATCATGTTGAAAGAAATAAACATCAGTATTATGATGAGATTATATAGCTATATCCTACATTTGTAGGCTTTTTACAAACTAATATTTTAAAAAAAATCTGTCTTGCAGCTAAATAATGTGCTAGAATACAAGAAAACAAAAATGATTTATTATAACTATCTTAAAGTAGATGTGTGGCGAGGGGATACTTTAAAATTTTGATTCATGTACAAAAATGACGTATCTCTATGAATGTTGAAGGGAGGGGTTGGTGTGCACAAACCCACGTAGCAGTCTTGAAAAGACTGATAGCACTTAGTCTCACAAAGTCCCTCTAGGTGCCTATTTTGGTCAGTGCAGGTTTGCACACATCACTAAGCTCTTAATCAGCTTCACTCTCTTCTATCTTTCTTTTCTTGCCTCGGGCCGGTGAAGGTGATGCTAGAACAAATAGAAGAAATGAAAATGACTCTAAATGGTTACTTATGAATGTCGAAGGGCACCAATAGGAACAAATACACATAAGGTGAGTGGGACAACATAAATGCTGCGCGTTAGTGCATAATTAAGGAACAGGACCCTGTTTAATCAAAGTTGCTCAGTTCATTCTCTTTTTTAGTTCAAGGGGACAGTGAGGTGAAAATTAAGTCTCTCAAATAGAAAAGAGGAAATATTTACTTTGAAGCACATTTGTAATGAAAATATTGAACTTTTGAAGTTGAAAAAAAATTCGGTTGTTGTCGTCCTACTAAAATGTTACATTTCATATAAAACACTACTACTTTCTCAGTTTTCATTTTTTTTTTCATTCTTTTTAATTGTTTACAATACTCCAAGGTTCAAATCTATGCATAGCTATTTTCAGAATCATTTCTATTTGAAACACAAGAAATAAAAAATTTGGGTTATATTATTACAGCAGTGCACATGTTCAGCTTATATTCATTTGCAAGTGTGAAAATGAAAAAAAATGGGAAAACCCTTTCTTTAATTTGTTACCAATTGTGTCCTGAAAATTTCATAAAAATCTATCAATTATTGTAGAAGAAGTAGGATTTTTGCTCCATAAATTATCATAAATAATTGTTCTGAGTTATTATTGGTTGAAGTTATAATAAATTATACAATAGCGTATATTTTGGGGCAGCAATTCAACACATTGGTTTATTAAATAATTAATTGCTAATTACCTTTAAATAACATATTATTTATGATAACATATTTAAAAAACAGATAATCAAGACTACATAAATGAATAATGAAAAAACACTTGAAAAATTTAGTTTCCACGGTAATTTCACCTCGCTGTCCCCTTAAAGGAACTCAAATATCATCGAGTATCAGAAAACCAGATATGACATAGGGCCTACACAGCAATAATGAATGAGCACACAGTGAATAGGTTATGAGTTATGACAAATTGGACAGTCATTAATTACCTTCATCACCATCTTCTTCGTCTTCTGCACCTTCTTCATCCTCCTCTTCATCGAGATCACCATCATCATCCTCGTCCTCTACACCTTCCCCCTCGTAATCTTCATCGCCACTTACAATCTACGGAATCAAACATAATGTAAGTAAATTAATACTGCTTAGTGGGCCATAGAACACTTGGCATCAATTACTGAATATGTTCAATTTTTTTCTATCTCAATTTATATTGGGTTTAACAACGGACTGTACTGATGACTACGATCTATCGGAGTCGGTGAACAATATGAGATGATGGGGTGAAAGATTATTTTATTAGATGTTTCTTTTTGAATAATGGGTAGGAGTCGGTCAAGGCCTGTTGACCTTTCATGTGTGAAGTTACTAGTGAAACCGAATACAATGATCATCACCACCTACTGCTAAACCAGTAAAAACACAACAACCAGTCTACAGTGAACCCTCGATTGATCAGAAATGGTTGGGTCCAAAAAAATTAAACTGATATAAAAATTTGGAAGAGTGAAAAAATTCTATTCCACGAAATCATTAGAACGTAGTCAATTTAGTACTGCTGTGGAAGAAGGCTATGGGTCAATGCTGTGGGTCTTGACTATATTGTAGTGTATTGTATTTGTAGTATATTGTAGTTGATAGACGCCTCACTGATCATATATATTATCTGTATTTGGTTTGCTGTGGCCTTTTACCATTGACGCTCGGCATTTCCGAGATTGACAAACAGATTGTTTCGAGTTAGATTGAAAAACGGATTGTTTCAAGTTCAACAGTTCTTTCTCTCACGTTGTCAAGATCAGACCACACTGACCTGGCTGTCACTTCATTCGGATCAAAGACACAATATGAAATGTTTATGCAGCTAGCTACTTTCATTTGCCTGGCACAGGCATGTAAATTAGGAAAATAATTACTGGACTGGAAGGAATTTATTTGAAGTATTTCGAATGATTCAATCTGAGAACAGTGTTAAAGCAACTGATAGTCTAAATAATAGATAGATGACGTCTATCTGCCAGGGACCAACTCAAAGTACGAAATATGTCAAATTTAGGATTGACTGAGTTTGGACTAACAAGGATTTACAGTACAACACCTACATTGCTCTTGAAGAAATACTGGAAACTAAAAAGCAATTCAAAACAAAAACCACAAATGAGATGAGTACTATTATGCCCAATGGCAATAGAGCCATAGACCTATCAGCTAGGGCTGTGCGAGCAGAGCTTTTTGAATTCGAGCGAGTTTCAAGCGAGATTTACTTTTTTCGAGCGAGTTTCGAGCACAAATTTTAGTTTGAGCAAGCTCGAACACAATCTTAATTCGAGCAAGCGAGCTCAAACCCTCGTTGATACGAAATGGAAGGGACCCGCTAAGAATGATTTTGATTCACAAAAATTCAAATCAAGGGGTAAAATTTTCATTTTTTCAAGCATTTTTTCATTTGGTTTGGATGTTTATTCTCGAGTCATATGTTTCAAAATATTGAAAAAATATCAAAAATCATACCTGAAATGAATTATTAAGTGCCACTGTGTACCTAGCCGTCTGCTCATTTTCAATATAGCAATTGGCAATGTGAATCTTGATGGGGCATTTACTGCAAAACTTTTATTTTCACAAAACAAGAATATTTTTTTTGTGCCACAACACATCTATAAAAGTTGTTCAATTGTCTCGATTTTTTGTGTGTGTTCATTATTAGTTTATCCAGGGTTGGACGTATCGCTTTTCTGATATCTCATCTAACAATGGAGATGAAAAATGAATACTCATCACATTTTATAGAAAATTTAATAATAAAGAAAAAAACGTGAATAAAATCATATCTTGAAATATAACAGGAATATCAAAGAACGATATGACACACTGAACAATACTTCAGCAAGATTTTCGTGAAAAATGGATGTCCATTGTTGGTTTTTAGTCATTCTTTCATTTTTTTGCAGTTTTAGCATGATAGTTATCCAAGTGCAAGATTTGAAGTGGATACAATCAATATTAAAGAAGATAGCCATGAAATCATCACTTCCCGGTTAGAATCACTACAATTTTATATTGCGTACAAGAGAAACCAGGCGAAACTACTTGATGAGTTTGCTATTGATGAGTTTGCTACTGATGAGCTACTTGATCGGCTAACTTCGCCGATAGAAACAAGACGGGCGAACTTTTTGGCATTGGCGCTCTGCCGTCCTGAGTGGCTTGATCACGTTTTAATATGTCCTTGAAGAGTGTGGATGTGTTTTGGTTGAGGATGAGGAACTGAGAAAGGGAGGAAGGGAGAAAGACGCGTGTGCGTGTCTGGTGGTTACTATGACTCAGCAGAACTCACTCGGAGCCCAGTCCGGTGCAAGTGACTGTGAAATGATGCGCGTTGTAATCAATCAGCAAGTTCTATATGCAAAATCATCAAAGGGAGAAATGCAGAAACAAAACTTTTTCATAAGTTTCAGACACTATATATTCATTATTTAATACCAATCTGTTGAATGATAAAATGATGACATGTTTATTCTTCTACTCTTGCTCGCTCGAAAACGTTCGAGACTCGAAATTTTGATCTGGGAAAAAACCTCTTCGAGTCTCGATCTCGACTCGCTCGAAAATTTCGAGTCTCGCACAGCCCTACTGTATCAGCAAACATCAAAACAATAAAATAAAAGTTAAATTCACAGCATTCTGGCAATGTCGGTGCATGACAATACTCTTTATCAACGGGCAAGCTAAAATGTTCATTTATGCAATGCCATTCTCAAAAGGGATAAAAAACATGTATATACCTTTATACATTCATGTCCAGAGTAAAATAAAATCAAAGTAAAATTCATGACAAGCATGCTGACCCTGAATGTCAGATTTGAGAACTTACATCGAGATTATCAGAGTAGATAGCATCCAGCCCAACTTCATTGTCATCATCATCGTCACTGTTATCATCTCCATCCTCGTCGCCATCCTCATCGTCTTCTCCATCATCATCACCATCATCTTTATCGTCCCCATCACCACCTTGAACAATACTACAGTTAACTTGCAGAAAAGATTGGAAATGTCTTCGTTTCTTTTCAAAACCAGATAAAAACGTTGAGTATTATCTTAAAAGCTCGTTGATCAATGAATATCGATCAATAGTATGTTGTACCTTGATATCACAATACCCTATATAGTTTACGTAGGCCTATTACTAGCCCGGATTTCCATGACAATCCAACTAGTGACTTACGTTCCTATACTTGTACTTTCGACGTTGACTTTCTTCATGGAAACTTGCATTTCAATCAAGCAAGTCTTCAAAACAACATATTAAATAAACTTCACAAAGGTAAGACAAACGCAGAGAACGGTCCGTGACTTTATTGTTTCGTAGTACGCTAAAATAATATGGCTGGCTGATCAGCATTCAATGAATGTTCAGATATTAAAATTAGTCACCTGCAACATCCACACATTTTGGATAGTTTTAATTAGGGTTGCCAATCGATCGAGAAAATGCAAACATTACCGAAATGTTCTATATCGAGGATTGATCGAAAACATCGAAATATTGGGAATTCCAATCGATATCAAATCGAAACGATCATATCGAATATCGATCGAAAATATCAAATTTGTTTTTATAGTTGTCTGTAATCATTTTGTGGCGCATAGTGAGGATCTGCCTTTGTGTCGACCCTAGACATTTTGAACGTCAACTGACGACTGAGAACCACACAGAATGGTCACAGTAAAAACTCTTGGTTCTCAGTGTTAGGCACAAGGCAAACACGCGATCGCTCAGACAAAATATGCAGTAATTCAAAGTGCAAATAACCCCATCATTCAAGCGCCTTAAAACAACACCATTCATTCATTCAATTCAGTACTGTTTTTGATATTTGACACGGCTGCTTATATAAGTTAACAGTATCAGTTGTCCACTTGATTATTAACAAGTAATTACATTGGTCCTGTCCTGAGGTTGAAGACTGTGTACTTGTCGGTAAAGACCAGTCATCATATATATAATTTTTTTAAACGTAAAAGTACGAAAATCGCGATCTTATTTGGTGTTCAACCTCAAAAAAATCGAAATGGTGAAAATCTTTTCCACGTTTTTGTTTGTATTAAACAGCTGCCTCACATATCGTTTTCTCTCTCTCCCCCCACGCCACCTCAATACCCTCACACAGTGCATTAGGTAATGTGGTTTCTGTCAGTCAGTAGCGAAAATATTAGTATGGTCAGAACGACCGTGGTCAGAGCTCTGAAAAGCTCTCACTGGTCTACCATACTTCGATTGGAACAAAATCATTATATTATTATGTCATAAGGAAATACACATTTCATTAATAACAAGTCAAATTAGGTCTGAAACAAATAAAGAACTACCCAGAACAAGTCATCAATAAACTTATGACTATACTATGTAATTATTGGTTATGCAATACATTACCGACAGTATCGAAAAAAATGTTATATAAGAAAAAACAGACTGTTTTCTGTCTCAAGATATTCACATACGTGTGACAATAATATACAAGCAATAATGATGATTTTCTCATCATTATCACTCAACATTTTCATGAATGCTATCTCTAAAGTCTTTCATAATAACGAAAGAGAACAGAGAGCAGAAAAATCCATGACCCTCATGAGAAAGAGAGGGAGAGAGGATCTTACTCGCAGTGTCAGTAGTGTCAAGTCTATAACCTCAGATGTGATATATCACAAACGGGTACTCGGTCTTCAAACCTCAGGACCGATGTCATCAATAGGAACCGATCAAGTGGAGAACTGATACTGTTCACATAAACTGCCTTGTCAAATATCATAAACACTACTGAACTGAATGAATAGTGTTGTTTTACGACGCTTCAACGACGGGGTTATTCGCACTCCACATTACTGGATATGCTGTATCAGCGAACGCGTATTTTCTTTGTGCTCAACATTGACAAACCAGAGTTATTATTCTGTTGTGAGGCAGATCCTCATTACGTGTCACTAAATGATGAAGGACGTTTAAAAAAAAAACATCAGAACATTGAAAAAATTGATATTCGATATCATCATTTCGATTTGATATCAAATGGAATTCGTAATATTGCGATCGATTTTTGATATGACACATTTCGGT
>OZ023327.1:68898949-68951449 GCA_964007535.1 Brachyptera risi | reverse complement strand
ACTTTCTCCGTATGAATCTGATCCTACTGTGCTTTTACTACATCATAATGCTACCCCTAACCATGCGTACAAGGAATGCAGAGTAGGATTAGGCCATACTTGAAGCATCATCGACGATGAAGCAATAGGTACGGCCAAGTATCTAGAACCTTTGGTGAGGCCTTATTACACATTTACGCCACTTTTAAGGGAAACATTTAGGTAGTCGGAATAATTTCAAACAACTTGTCTGAAAATATTACATTTAATATTATTATTATATGTTTGAAACAATAAATACAACATTTGTGATAGTTGATACCGGTATAATTCTTTCATTCTCCGAAATAGTTATATTGACAATGTGTGTCGTAGTGAGACTCAGTGTTCTGGGACGACTACCGGTACGTTCAGTTTCATTGTATAGAATCTGCAAGATATTGTTTCCGAGAAGTTCTGGTAGATATTTATTTATAAGTAACATCAAAGTATTGTGGCCAAGGAGTCATATCGGGGATCTAGAATCAGTTGACATTCACATTGCCAATTGTACATATTTGTCAAAAATATAAATAAGAACATTGGCCAGTACTAGAACCGAGTGTGAATATTCTCTTCAAATTCCCTTGCCTTTGTGATAAGCCAGATATTTTTGTTCTCGAATACAGCAATAACATACCTCATCAGTTAGTTGATAGGATCAATTCAACTTTTCAGAAGTGTTTTAAAAATCCCTCATTAATTTATTTATATTCTTAGTTCCCGCGTGACGTCATGCTAGCGGAAGTTTTACTGGCAGTCATCTTTGTGATATTTTTGTGCGGCATATTCAGTTTACCAATTGGTTTTCCTATGGTGTATCGATTTGTATTTGAATTAATTCAGAAATATCATCGGACATAATGGTTAACTGTGCTATTCTGAGATGTGGTAAGAACTCCAATGAACACAAAGATCTTTCATTTTTCAAAATACCAACTATATTAACTAAACAATGCAACAATACATTGGGTCTATCTACTAGACGTCGAGCAGAATGGATTGCGAGGATCAAAAGGGAGCATCTGCAAGAAGCAGATATAAAACCTCACACTTGTGTATGCAGCTTGCATTCTAACAGCAGTATATATGAAAACTTACTTAATTCAGTCATTGTTTCATTTCACTTATTGATCATTAGGCCTAGGCCTAACCTCAAAACATTCCAGGCCTAGACTGAAGCTTCTAACATACTATTTTGGGCCAACCTAGGCCTATTGAATTTTCTGCAGTAACCTGGCATTGAATACTAGATTTCAGTTACAAAATACAATCATTTAACATCATGTAAGTATAAGATCTTTATAGGTTTATGTATTTCAAATGTTCAAAGGGAAACAACAAAGGGGGAACAGGGGGAACTCCTCAGCAATGACATGAATGGATTGGCTTTGTTTATTCGAAGATATTTATTCAACTTTCGGTCACTTCACCACATCCACAACCATTTCCGCACATTCCACATCATATGGGTCAACACCCCCACACAATTCTACTTTATCGACACCGTTCAAATTGAGGCAATAACCCGGTGAATAACATTGCTTTAAAGCGGCCATGCGATAGCGGAATATCACAAAGATGGCGCCTGATCCAGAAAGCAATAGTTTGTTGGTTGTCGCGGGAACTATGAATTGAGTTTACATTAAATTACATTCAGCAATGGTGACCAAGATCTATTGGCATCAGTGAACGATGAATGAGAGAGTGGGATGAAAAGAAATGTCATTTTATTAGGTGTTGTCAAATAGTGGGAAAGAGTCAGTTGAGGCAATTATTAGGGAACCATCCCAGGATGAACCTAATGACAAGAGGGAAACCGAACACCTGTGACGATGGTCAACCATGGCTTGACTCGAACTCCGCTCTCCTGAATGACGGTACAGTGAGCAAGGCACTAGTTCATCCATCTCAGTTAAAATCCCCCATACCGGTAGTCAACAATTATAAGTAGGCCTACACATTATAACAATGACTCGAGTACTGGTCTAATAAACAAACTGGACAATATTTATGCTCATTCATAAGTAACGATAAATTCAACATGCTTGAAAGTCTTCTTGAACCAACAAAATATGAAAAACACGATTTTTCATAAATTTCCTTGCAGCGCTACCACACCCCCCACTGAGGAATCACTATTGGTACAAAAGACAACATTTATACCAGGCCATACCTAATGTCAAGGTCTGCTCACGCTTTCGGTGCAGCTTGATGTCATTTTTGGTACACTTGAATACAAACTGTTCTAAAAACATCCCAAAACATAAAAACGTGTGAATTCTAACATATAGCCTATACCACAATAAAATTTGATGAACCCAATTTTGGCCATATTAGTGACTATTATGCTATATTGATGACGATTAGTGTTCATGTCAATCTTGCTAATAGGCCTAGATGAAAATGTTACAGGCCTACCAGACAAGCATTAGTTCAATTTATACTGGGATGCACTGATATAACTGAGATCTATTGGTATGCAAGCAAGCACTAGTATGGGTGGTCAAGTTAGTGAGGTGTTGATGGTTCAAAAAATATAATATCATTTAAATAAAATGTGGTATTTCAATTATATTGCGATAGGTTTCCCAGGACCATAAGCTGTTAAACTCAAGATCACCGGAGTCTTCTATTTTTCTCAAAATATTATACGATAGGCCTGGGCTTAGCATTCTTAACATTGAGTATTCCAGATTGCTTGGTCTATTTCGTACAACAAAATTAATGATAGGCGCCCAAGGCCTACGAGATCGAAAGAAAATTGCATCGCCCGCGCAACAGGCAACATGGCCGCCATGAAACCCGCTAAAATACGAGAAAAGACGTAATACGTCACTTCCAATAAAATTGGCACACATTAATACTACTTACATGTTAACTAATTCAACGTTTTGAAATGGATCCCATATTTTGACTGTCTTGGCTGAAGAACTGTGATTAACGTGATAAGCTATCGGTTCTACACCTAAAAGCACAAGACATCAACAGGCCGGCACCATGTTTGATGGCTGACGCCGCGTCCGTTTCATGATGAAAATACCGATTAGGCCAAGGCCTAGCTTACACCAAATAATGAGAGAATAGTTAATATTTCATTGAATCTCTTCAATAAATATCGAATGAGACAAGGAAACTTGTAGATACAGTTCAGGCCTAACGTTCAAAGGTACGTTTTGGGAACTTGAAACATTGGCATCATAACATGTCTTGTAGGCCTAAGTCCCTACCAATTGTTAGTACAATCGTCTCAGAAATTGAAACAACGAATGACAATTACGCTCGTCTAATGCATTTTAAGCACGTTGAATACATTATGAATAATACTGCTGAAAGCATATCGTAAAACAGATAGAGGTGTCAATCTAGGCCTGGTATCACAAGCAGACAGCAAACTATTTTACATGACCACATAGGCCTGGAACCGATCATCAAAATATAGCTCATAATATACACCGGTCGAGACTTTTTCTAGGTACCACGAAGTATGAGTTCTTTTACTGAAAACACGATGAATATTTCAGGCTGTTACTTATCACATATTGAAAAATATTATAAGTTTTACAGAGAAAGCACATGCTTGAAGAGAGTCAGCAGCCATCATTTGTTCAGGCCTAACCAAAGCTAGGTCCACGCAATTTTAATTGCCATGAATTTCTCAAAATTGAAACAATCAAGGGCAACAAATAGCACAATTACATAATATAGCACTACATGTACATACTTTATCTGGATTTCGTCCCCTTTTCTCCAACTCAATTCTCTTTTCCATGATATTCTGATAAATTCGTTCACTAACACTTATTCGTAGCGACGTTAAAGGATAGCTTGCTCCACAACCTTTACCTTCAAACCGGGAATGATGGTCAGTCGGCTTTCGGCTCACTCTGTTGTCGACAGTCGGTTCTCCGAACAAACGTAGTAGACTCGTTTCAATAAGGTCTTAGAGGGGTCTCAACAATAACACTACAAAGGCGGGAAATACACGCATGTCAGAAATAGTGTTCGAAATGACCAATCGGGAATATTTTGGACCGGGATTGGTTGCATGAGAGTTGACGTCGAATGTTACTCTTTATATCAGGTTGATGTATATATTATTATCATTTACTATCATGATTCATAAATGCATATGCATATATATATATCTATATGCATATATATATATATATATATATATATATATATATATATATATATATATATATATATATATATATATATATATAAGTTTTATTCATTAAGGTTTAACAATTGCACTGTAATGATTGGCGTCGAATTTATGATTTGTGTATTTGTATTTATTCGTATTTTTTTGATAGAAAAACATATACAGTATGTATATTCTGTGTCAAGTATGAAAGTGAATAATAATAATAATAATATCGTTTTTTGTTATATTGTGAACCCTTATACAATGTGTATGGAAGTATATGATGAATGAGTGAGTGAATGGGCTTAGTAGAAGTGTTTTTGAAGGGGATGAAATTAGGTTAAAGCTATTACGTCAGAGGGTTAGGGAGATGGTGGGAAAGGGGTGGTTAAGGAATTTGCCACCGCGCATTTATGTGCAATTGCAACAGTTAAAATAAATAAATGATGGATTGTGCAGACATTTTTATTTTCAGTTGATATGGTATCAACTGAAAATATATAGAGTATAAATAATAATTACATGATGAAGTTTTCTAAAACTAGGCTAGATAGTATAAGATAAACTACTCCTTCTTTTCCATCCTGACTTAATTTTCGTGGTGTCTCACAGTCCTCGAAGCAAATGCTTGGATGAAGTACTAATTGGCCACCTTCAACTAGTGGAGTGACAGGCCTAATTATAACTTTATAGGCCCATCACTCATTTTTTTCTTTGTCCATTTTGTATAATGATGAACTTTACATCTGCTGTTAATGTAATGTAATATATATCTTTATTAGCAGTAACTCAATGGCAGTAAGCTATTTACATAATTAAATTCACAGTACACAAAATTCTCGAAATAAAAAGAAAATACAGTAGGCCTATTAATACAATTACAATTAGCAGTTACTTAGGCCTATACTGTAGTTGCACATATCTACACATATTCTTCTAATAAGTACATTTATCCCAAAAGTTGAGATTATTTTTCTCATATTCCTTGGGCATGATCTTTTTCTCATTAATTAGCTCACAACATTCTCGTCTGAAACTAAGTATTTTACTTAAATTCTTCACATTATCAGGTAATCTATTATGGAAAGAAGTGAACATTGTCCAAGAGACTTACTTCAAAGTGGAAGATATCAACATTTGTGTATTTTGTGTCCGGATACATATCACAGAAACAGCTAGTCATAATGTATTCCGGACATTCGGAAACTGAAAGACGTTTATCTAATCAAAATGGGGTGGTAATATTGCCCATGTGGTGCCCCGTCCAAACGATCTCATCTTTCATCCATAGCCTTAATTGGGGAACAATGATTTTGTATCAAGTTTTGATGTTATTAAAAAAAAAAGATAAACTCAATGGTATAAGTTAGGAACATGGATATAGTGTCAAAGTGTCAATGCCAAGAAGTACATTAAGGCAGATATTATATAATTATTCATATAATGATTTGTGTGTTCGTTAATCCAATGATTAATGAGATGAAGGTTTCATAGGTACTGGAAAGGATAGGTGGTAGAAAATGGTCATGGTCTATATTGTAGGTCGAGCCAATAACGTAATATTGTAGGAATCATCTTGGCATTAGCCTAGACTAGAGGGAAACCACGAAAAAACCCGTAAAGATGGATGGTGGCGGGGATCAAACCAACGCCCAGTCCTTCACCTCCTGGATCACATGAAGTGACCACACTGACAATTGAGCTAAATGTGCTGATATTATAAGTAATATATACCTACATTTTTTATAACAATCAAAATTTCAGGCTATTGTGTGCTGACGGGTCGCTCAGGACCGTATTTAGGTTTTGCGCCGCCCTAGGCAAATCATTTTTGACCGCACCCCTCTATATTACGTAGCAATTAATCTAGTCAATAATGTGGTTAAATCACTTGAAAGTATAGGCGTCTAAACTGCTGACGTCGCAGCTTCCTCACAGCAAAGTTGTCAACAGTCTCATCGTAATCTACTCTACGACTTTGTGATTGTGACGACTTGCATGTAGGCCCATGATAGACCAGGGAACTTCTGAAAATATGTACATTTTTCAAGTGATTATTGCAATTTACAAGTGGTTTTGGAGTCTCATAATTGCATCATCAATCATCATAGACATTTTCGAAGTTATACTTTTTAGATTTCTCCCAGCAAAGCCCCCGCAGGGAATTTTTTGAAATAGACCCATGTCATTTTTTCAAGTGATTTTTATATTCACAAGCAATTTTGGAGTCCAATGATTGAATCACTATGGACCAAGAAGGTTAGATACTAATGGACATTATCAAAGTTATTTTGAATAATAATAATAATAATAATTGTTTATTGGCAGTTATACAAGTTATGCTTCGTCATTATAGTACTATACAGGACTCATTACAGTAGGCCAACTGTATTATAATAGTTGTCAATGGAATAAATTACATCGCAAGTATGTAATGTATTAACACATCCTTCATATCACACAACAGTAATGTTTATATGACAGATTTTCCTGTAGAATTTGGCTAGACCACCAGGGGCCTTTTGACGCTTCAAACGTTGATATTAAATTAATTAGAGGGACTATGTGAGCGGCATGCTAACACTTTTTAGTGCCTGAAATTTGTTTGGAATATGTGAAAACTTTGGTCTTATGTACAACAGATTGCACAATACTATGACCATCGATGATCAAAATTTGTAAAAATTAACTTCCATGGTGCAAAATGCTAAAACACCAACAAAAATGACTAAATATTCACTCAAAAAGAGCTTAAATATCAAGAGCATATGGAAAAAGACTGAAACATACAATTTAGCCAAAAAGTGCTCACACATGAAAAATAAACCCTGAATATTTGGCAACAATGGATCTCAAAATGAGTTCATACAAATGTTTGCATGACTTCCGATGCTCTATGTGAATGAGAAAATATGAATGTGATAAATAATCATTCATCTACCGGCACATGTAGCCGAGTGGTTTACGCACTCACTTCATGTAATCTGGAAGGTGAAGGGGAATATCGGACC
The DNA here is from genome assembly GCA_964007535.1 of Brachyptera risi. Classification (NCBI taxonomy): domain Eukaryota; kingdom Metazoa; phylum Arthropoda; class Insecta; order Plecoptera; family Taeniopterygidae; genus Brachyptera; species Brachyptera risi. The sequence continues at coordinate 68,944,267 of OZ023327.1, read as the reverse complement.
CGGTTCGATCCCTGCCACCGTCCTTCTTTATAGGGTTTTTCGTGGTTTCCCTCTGTAGTCTAGGGTAATGCCGGGATGGTTCCTACAATATAGGCCACAACCGCTTCCTTCCCACTATCTTTCCAGATACCTAAGAAACCTTCATCTGACCATCCCATCAATCATTCATTTGATGCCAATAGATCTAAGTTATCATTATAGCGCATTGTTGTAACCCAATATACATAAAAAAAACATTCTTATTCTTAACCGCCTATTTGGGAAACTGACCATGCCAAACCAAATGTAATTATAACTTTATGAGACAAAATAATGTAATTTCCCAATCACAATATGACACAATATGAATGCAATAAAATATAACCATACATTTTGTTAACTTTCCATTCAGAAAGTACAGAATATTAATTGAGAAAAATCAAAAAAACAATGTTTTCTGAACTGTCCAGGATGGGCTACTTCATAAATCACATTATTTTATTTTTTAATTCTAATTGGTCTTGGATGGTCAAATTCCAGGATGGGGAGTTTAGAAAATGTATGATTATTCGTTGCATTTATATATTTTTTTGATGGAAAGATTCCTGCTTAGGTGAGCAGTTTCTAGCGGGGTGATTTTCTAATAATATTATGAATTTTATTTAAATTTTTCTTGATATTGGATGGTCAATCATCAGGACGTTCACATTCCTGGATGGCGAGTTTCTAGGATAGTCATATACAGTGTTCTCGATGGATCAAGCAAGTAACATGCATCTGTGTATTGAAAGGAACTTCAATCACTTGAAGGATAGAAGATTGAAATTGTAAGCATGTCATGGTACTGTATAGGTAATTAGACGAGCTTTAGCGAGGATTCAATTTGACATACTGAAAAAAATTGGTGTTCGTTTTTATGTTTTTTTTTTTTTATGTTTTTTTGTCGGTTCTCCACAGGTCAAACGGCTACAGCTATCAACTTCAAACTTTTTTTCGTCATGGTTCCTCATGTAACTTAGATCTGTATAGTTTTGTGGCATTATCGGGTGGTAACTTTTTTTTTTATGAATTTTAGAAATTTCAAAAATCCCCATTAGAATAACCCGGAGGAAAATACTTGAAAAATCAAAATTTTTCAAGACCTCTCAAATTTTCGCCAAATATAAAGGAAACTATTAAGCACATTTTGAGAGATTTTTCGCATCAATCGGATGAGAAATAACGAAGAAAACGCATTTATAAAGCATTTTCCCATCAATTTAGGCTATTACGGGAACCAATTAAATCTATAGCAACAAGTGTCACCAATTAATTCAAAACGATTGAAATGAATGAAGAGGAAGGCCGTGACATAACTGATTCTCGTAAGGTTTTTGAACGTTTGGAGTGATCCAAGGTCTGTAGATGTAGATTGGGTTGACAAATTATTTTTCATTCTAGATTTCTATACCCCTAAGCTCGTCTAACAACGCGCATCCCGCGTTTTCCTAGTATACCTACTATACAAATGACTTGGTGTGTCTCTCTACTCTACTGTGACCAAGGCAATAGCCGAAACGTCGAAACCTCGTGTAACTTTCATCTCTGTGTTCTATCAACGGGCTTTCCACTATGAGTAGGCCTTTCTCTACTCATAAATCTCGGTAAGCTGCTGTTCTTTCTTTCCCTTTCACCCAATTCATATACCTACTACACAGTGCAAAGTTGAAAATTCTTACTTAGCTCAAGGAAGGCACTGAACGGCTTCTATCAAAGAAATAATAAATTATTACTAAAACACTACTGAACGAGAGTTGATTCATGTTGTTCACACCTAGAACCATACAGTAAGTAAATATAGTAGCTCTCACACATAAAATGAGATCAAAACAATATTTATCACAATTGATTGCACTTCCTAAAAAGTAGTATACAACCAGTAAATGAATGAAGTAGCATTCAAACTAGTGAACGTACTAGATGCCCTGCATCAATTGAATTCATTGTTTCAAGCTTCATTTTCAGAATTGAAAATATATAAATCAGGAAACACATTTTGTCATACAATGTCGAACATACACTAAGTAATTCATTGGATTGGTACCCACTGAATGCCCGTTACATATATTTTGTCACAACAGGTCTTCAGGTGTGCTCTTCCTCTTCATTTATTGATACAGTATATTATCATAGAACATATTTTATCACCAGCCATAAGTGAGTATACAATTTACATAGATATACTTGTTTTGCCATTGTTCGATTAATTTGAAGATGAAGGTTCCTCTAATAAACATGTTAATTGATGGTGACATATAGTAGGCCCTACAATTCATCAACCTCAACAAATGCCATCTACAATTTAGTACAAGAAATACCATTTTTGGCTGAAGTAAAAATCCAGCCATCCATAGAGAGCACTGCCATATATATAATAGATAATGCATTGAATTAATTCACCATTTTAAATAATTAATAACAATCAGGGGCGTCGGAACGTTTTGCCAGATGGGCAAGTCCAATTTCACACCATGGGGTAATGGTGGGGGAGAGGGAGGAGGGGGGGAGAAACTCTTCATAGCGCCACAAATATTTTCAGTATGAGTTGTTCAAGGGGTTCTCTAGAAACATTTCCTTTTTTGTTGAAGCTGATTTCACGAAAAAAATGAAATCTCTGTGAAAAATGTTTTTTTATTAATAAATTCGTTGTTTCAGAAAAAATAATTGAATGAACGTAATCGAACAAGTAATTCTACCGTACCTGTTGAAACGAAAATGTTTTTTTGGTTGCACCCCACACTTCAAAGAGAAGCAAAAATGTTGATGAAATTTGGCATATAATCTAATTTGATATTGTATAGTTTTGAGCAGGGACGACGTTAGGATTTGTGTATTGGGGGGGCCCCCCGCACAGGTTACACGAATCAAATGACCGCACAGCTGGACACCTACCGCGCGCAAAAAGGGAGTCTGGGGGGCGGAAGTTTCCCAGCAGAGCCCCGCAGAGAATTTTGAAAATATGGTCATTTTTCAAGTGATTTTTTTCGATTTTTTTTTCATTGTCATCACTTTTGTACATACAAAATGAAAACACTGAACAGTAAAATACAATCTACAAAGTCACAAGTGGTTTTGGAGTCTTAAATTGAATCATCACGGACATTTTTGAAGTTATACTCTTGCGATTTCTCCTAGCAAATCCCCGCAGGAAATTTTTCAAAATAGGCCCATGTCATTTTTCAAGTGATTTTTGATACTGACAAGCAGTTTTACAGTCCAATGATTGAATCACTATGGACATTACCAAAGTTATTTTTAATAGTACGATCACTATGGACATTACCAAAGTTATTTTTAATAGTACGATCACTATGGACATTACCAAAGTTATTTTTAATAGTACGATCACTATGGACATTACCAAAGTTATTTTTAATAGTACGATCACTATGGACATTACCAAAGTTATTTTTAATAGTACGATCATTATGGACATTACCAAAGTTATTTTTAATAGTACGATCACTATGGACATTACCAAAGTTATTTTTAATAGTACGATCACTATGGACATTACCAAAGTTATTTTTAATAGTACGATCACTATGGACATTACCAAAGTTATTTTTAATAGTACGATCACTATGGACATTACCAAAGTTATTTTTAATAGTACGATCACTATGGACATTACCAAAGTTATTTTTAATAGTACGATCATTATGGACATTACCAAAGTTATTTTTAATAGTACGATCACTATGGACATTACCAAAGTTATTTTTAATAGTACGATCACTATGGACATTACCAAAGTTATTTTTAATAGTACGATCACTATGGACATTACCAAAGTTATTTTTAATAGTACGATCACTATGGACATTACCAAAGTTATTTTTAATAGTACGATCATTATGGACATTACCAAAGTTATTTTTAATAGTACGATCACTATGGACATTACCAAAGTTATTTTTAATAGTACGATCACTATGGACATTACCAAAGTTATTTTTAATAGTACGATCACTATGGACATTACCAAAGTTATTTTTAATAGTACGATCACTATGGACATTACCAAAGTTATTTTTAATAGTACGATCACTATGGGCATTACCAAAGTTATTTTTAATAGTACGATCACTATGGACATTACCAAAGTTATTTTTAATAGTACGATCACTATGGACATTACCAAAGTTATTTTTAATAGTACGATCACTATGGACATTACCAAAGTTATTTTTAATAGTAGGATCATTATGGACATTACCAAAGTTATTTTTAATAGTACGATCACTATGGACATTACCAAAGTTATTTTTAATAGTACGATCATTATGGACATTACCAAAGTTATTTTTAATAGTACGATCACTATGGACATTACCAAAGTTATTTTTAATAGTACGATCACTATGGACATTACCAAAGTTATTTTTAATAGTACGATCACTATGGACATTACCAAAGTTATTTTTAATAGTACGATCACTATGGGCATTACCAAAGTTATTTTTAATAGTACGATCACTATGGACATTACCAAAGTTATTTTTAATAGTACGATCATTATGGACATTACCAAAGTTATTTTTAATAGTACGATCACTATGGACATTACCAAAGTTATTTTTAATAGTACGATCATTATGGACATTACCAAAGTTATTTTTAATAGTACGATCACTATGGACATTACCAAAGTTATTTTTAATAGTACGATCATTATGGACATTACCAAAGTTATTTTTAATAGTACGATCACTATGGACATTACCAAAGTTATTTTTAATAGTACGATCATTATGGACATTACCAAAGTTATTTTTAATAGTACGATCACTATGGACATTACCAAAGTTATTTTTAATAGTACGATCACTATGGACATTACCAAAGTTATTTTTAATAGTACGATCACTATGGACATTACCAAAGTTTTTTTTAATAGTACGATCACTATGGACATTACCAAAGTTATTTTTAATAGTACGATCACTATGGACATTACCAAAGTTATTTTTAATAGTACGATCACTATGGGCATTACCAAAGTTATTTTTAATAGTACGATCACTATGGACATTACCAAAGTTATTTTTAATAGTACGATCACTATGGACATTACCAAAGTTATTTTTAATAGTACGATCACTATGGACATTACCAAAGTTATTTTTAATAGTACGATCACTATGGACATTACCAAAGTTATTTTTAATAGTACGATCATTATGGACATTACCAAAGTTATTTTTAATAGTACGATCACTATGGACATTACCAAAGTTATTTTTAATAGTACGATCATTATGGACATTACCAAAGTTATTTTTAATAGTACGATCACTATGGACATTACCAAAGTTATTTTTAATAGTACGATCATTATGGACATTACCAAAGTTATTTTTAATAGTACGATCATTATGGACATTACCAAAGTTATTTTTAATAGTACGATCACTATGGACATTACCAAAGTTATTTTTAATAGTACGATCACTATGGACATTACCAAAGTTATTTTTAATAGTACGATCACTATGGACATTACCAAAGTTATTTTTAATAGTACGATCACTATGGACATTACCAAAGTTATTTTTAATAGTACGATCACTATGGACATTACCAAAGTTATTTTTAATAGTACGATCACTATGGACATTACCAAAGTTATTTTTAATAGTACGATCACTATGGACATTACCAAAGTTATTTTTAATAGTACGATCACTATGGACATTACCAAAGTTATTTTTAATAGTACGATCACTATGGACATTACCAAAGTTATTTTTAATAGTACGATCACTATGGACATTACCAAAGTTATTTTTAATAGTACGATCATTATGGACATTTTCGAAGTTATTTTAGCGATTTCTCCCAGCAAATTTCCCAGCTGTGATTTTTTTTCAAATATGGTCATTTTTCAAGTGATTTTTGCGATTCGTGAGCACTTATGAAATCCAATGATTAAATCATTATCGAAAAGAAAGGTGGAAGTGTAAAGTAGTAGAGTGTATACCGATACCATTCATATTAATAAGTGATAATATTCTATTGTGTGTTCATTCGTAGGTCAACATTATATATTTTATATATTTGACTCAAATTGAGTCTTGCAAGATCTTTTTCTTACCCCCCCTTGCCCAAAAGTTGGGGGGGGGGGGGGGGAATGCCCCCCCTGGTTCCGACGCCAATGATAACAATGATAAATTATTTTCACACCAAAACATTCTGGGCATTTGGCTCTTTAAATCAAGATAATAGTGGGAGCAAAAATAGTTAATTGGTACAATAGAAAGCAATTGTTTCTCCACAACAATATATGGTCTAAATATATTGAACATGAATGTTGAATTGAAATTATTGATCTTTTCTGTAAAGTAAAGTATTAAAGCATATATCCGCAAGCAGAAACCCATCTTCAAGCAGTTTTTAGGTGAACACTATTCTAGTCTTAACCAGTGATTGCATTCTCTGCTGTACTTCCAACAATGCATTGTTATATCCACCTTCCATTCTCTGCCACTCACTTTTTAAATGTTCCTCCTTTTGTTCCGCAAATAATTTATAGTCCAATGCTAATTTCTTTGCTCTTTCATATTTACATTTCAGTTTCTCAGTAGATCTTCGATACTTTGCTCTCATTTTATTAAATTTTTCGACACAGTTTTTCTGAAATGCGCGGAAATTTTCCTCAGATGCTTTCAATTTTTCAGAATTCAAGTCACAGTCTTGGTGAACTCTAATTAATTTGATCTTTATATGTTTCAACGCTTCTGCAGATTGTTTGTTCATCATTTTCAGATTGTGTTCAGCCTCAGTTAACTTGACTGCATATTGTTTCAATTCTTCTAGAAGTTCCTCCTCCCTTTGTTGCATGGCTTGAATCTCAACACTATACCACAACTCGGTTCTGTTTTTCTTTTTTGTGACTTTCTCCATTTTCTTTAGTTCTTTAAAATGATTCTTGGTACCAGTACTTACTTCCATTTGTTCATCCAAAGCTTTCTGCAAATCCAGTGTCTTCTCAGCTGACTCACTCTCAATAGTTTCTAGGGCAGCATATACACTGCTTTCTTGATTGCAAACTTGCTTCTGAAATGATACACAAAACAGTGACAATAAAATAATACTTAAATCAATAGCTCATTACAATATTTGGAATATTTAGATTTTTCCAAGAGCCAGTTTTACCAAATGATAATTAACTAGTTGACGGCTATGGACGTGTACATGTGTCTACACGCGGTGGTGCTGACAGCCCGTGGACAGATATTTGTTTTGCCGATAGAATATACTAATGTATTGAAGAATGATATAATACAGTCAGCTGTTATTCCAAACCCTCGTTCTAGGCTTCGCCTCTCTACGTATGTCAAATCGATGAGCCTCTTAATGCTAAATAACAGTGATATCAGAAAAATGATTGTTTCTCATATCAAGTACAACATATCAACATGATGAAACCATTTGTGTCTACTGTAAATGCTATAAAAGGCTATCTGTGCGATATAACTAGAAAAAACCCGGCCTGGGAGTTAGGGTAGTGATTTCGTAACCTGGCTGTTAAGTGGTTGAGTAATAATTAGGTAATTATTGATCAAGATATGGAAACAACATATACACAATCAAGGGTGTTGATAAGTTAATTGGCCAATTATTGCTCGATCCACTAATCATCGGTTGGTAAAACTGGCTTGTAGGTAATGTAGGGTGTCAAGTTTTATTAGGTCACTATACTTGGTTACAGTGGCGTGCAGAGGTGTAAATAGGATAGGCGCAGACACCCTCTGATGGACGTGGGTACCCCCTTCCCCCTGTGAGAAATATAGGGCATATATGTCGTGGGTGGAGTCCAACGACCGTATACACAATAACTCAATAACAGAGTCTTCAATGATGGTGTCTGTGGCGCAACCACAGCCACCATTAGCCAATATCGCCGAAGGCGAAAAATGTTTGATTTCTTGACTCACATTTCTCTTAATTTGAAGTGAGTTTTAGATGAATTTTCAAACATTCGGACAGCTCAACTTCTTCCTGCTCCTCACAATATATGTGTGGAATTTCAGAATTGGAGATTAGAAAATTTGATACGTGTGTGGAAGAAATATCTATATAAGTAATAACTCATCTATCTAGATATGGTGATAGCTCACCACAGTGAAAGATATATGTCGAGGGCGGAGCCTGAGACAGCTGTATACACAATAACAAAGTCCTTGACTAGGGGTCTGGGGCATAGCCCCAGAGGCTAGTATCATCGAAATTTTTTTGGCATCTTGATTTATTCTTCTCTCATTTTGAAGTGAGTTTTTATCAAATTTATGAGTACTTGGCAATTCTCAAGACTCATTCATAGGCCTCGGTCCGCGCATCAAACATCTTTCACTAGGAACACAAGAGGCTAATTTTGAGCATCTTCAAACTTGACAATGCTAGAACGGGAAACATTTTGAAAAATTGTTCGGAATAATGAGGGCTAATACATGACAAAAATGTACTAAATTTGCACATTTCGGTTCATCCATCAAAAGTGATATGTTGGTGGAAAGTGATATTTTTCGTCAACTCCTTCTCAGCTGCTTTTTACCACAGTTAAAACATGAACTGCTTGTTCAATTTGGCTGAAATTTGATCGATGAATATAATATGTGATTGCAGAAGTGCACCTTGTTTTGTAAGAAATAACAGAACACTTTCTCTCATATCCTGAAAGACGTATTTCAAATTTCAATTCATTCTTCCATTTTCAAAGAGCTGATTTCATCGATATTCGGTTCATGAATGTATCAAGATTATTCAAATCGACTGTGCTTCAGTTCAATATATAGCCAAAATTGAGCAAAATTGGAAGAAAAATCTGGATTTTGATCAGATTCAAAATTATTGAGTTAAGGTTGTGATATCGAAGGTGTGATGCCAATCATACATGGAAAAATATGTTTCATAAACAGCTCGCAATTAAAATGAGAATAATGTGTGAATTCAACAGGGTAATTTTGACACCATGAGGTTTTTTCGATTGTGAACTGTTTTTCAAACAATACTAATATTCTATACAGTCTCTGCGTGCTTACTTGCCTTGAGCTTTTCATATCACAAGTTCTGGTTCATAATTTCGTATCGTTTGGTTTATTCGGGGGATTTCAAACATTTTTGCTGAGGATATAATCCTAATGATAATGCAATCAATTCGACATTTGATTATAGCTATCGTACCGATAGATGGGCAACAGCGTTCCAGAGCTGAGCAACCAGGCGTATATTGAAAATAATAAATGAGCTGGTACCGCAGTACAAATTACACTTTTCTATCATATAATATAATCACACTACTCATTCAACGTTTAATTGAAATCAAATACCTGTACCTTAAAACCTTTTCTTGCATAAAAACAGAGAAGCAAAATACAAGTGTTCACATAATGTTTTCGCGCAGCACTCTTCTATGTCTAAACCTATGTCTTGGAGAATAATTCGCACAAATCGAAAAAAACAGTCGTTCTATCCACTACTCAATTAAGAAAAACTGAGGGTCACAATAATCCGATTCAAAATATGATTTAAACTTTATTCACTATGCAAACAAAACTGAAAAAAAAAACAGTTCACCGTCATGTTTCCTAGCTTTGGAGAGTCAGCATTTGGGCATTAACACAAGTTGCGTATCTAAAGCTGAAATCGAATATTCAACCGATGACTTTGAACCCAGAAATTGAAATTGAAACCAGGAGTCCAAGACAAAGATTATTTTTTCTCGAGGACCCAACCAACAGCTAGGTCATTCAGGGGTACGAATGAGCAGGTGATGAAGTGATGATCCTACAGACTTTCTGCAGTTCACCAATAAAATGTTAACGGCATTATATACCAATCGAAGCACCTTGAAATCGATTCCAAGATGGCTGACATTGCAGTGTTGTAGGAAAGTTGCTTGCTCCCTTTATAAAATTAATTTGAGAGGTTTCTCTTTGTAATAGTTCTATGTGAGTGACAAAAGCATTGCCTATATGTGTCAATACATGTTTTGACGAAGTTTCTTGGCATTCCGAAGTGTTTTGTGACTGTCATAAATGTTTTGAGATCAACTGGTGAGAGCAAAGAAATTTTGCCTAGACCTAAGCATGAAGATGGGCCTAGCCTAGACTTAAAGGGGACAAAATGACTCCATGACCACGGAGAGCTCGAGGCCGTGGAAAGAAAAGTGGGGACGAGTTAGTGCCTGGGTTTAGTAAACAGGATGTTGAGGATGTGCAGTGTGGGGGAGGATGCCAAATTCCCATAAGAGAGTCGGATAAGGCTGTAATGTGTGATGAGGTGGGCTGTGAGTTCTGGTGGCACATTGCCTGTGCCAACATCTCTTCCACGCACTATAAGGCATTCCTGGAAGTACCTGGCATTCGCTGGAAATGCAATAAGTGTGGGATGATGGAGGCTATGAGATTAAAGGAAGTAGCGAAAGAAGTAAAACGGGTAGAAAGGGAGAAGAAGAAGGAAAAACAAGTAGGACTTGAAGCAGAGAAGAGGAGAAAGGCAGAGGAAGAAGAGAATGAGAATAGGGAGATAGAAGAGAAGATGAAGGACATAGAAGATAAAAAGATGAAGGAGAAAAGAAGAATGAAGAAAGTAATCCTCCTGGGGAGCTCACTAGTAAGGGGGACAAGTATAAGTACGGGACCTAGTGTTGAAGTGCAAGTGAGGCCGGGGATAGGGGTTTTTCGTATGGGCAGTATAATTGATGAGCTGTCAGAGAGAGAAGCTGACGGGAAAGGAGTTATCATACTAGCAGGAGGAAACGATCTAGAAGAGATGGAAAGCAGGGTAGATGGATTGGAGATAATGCAGAGGGGATGAGAAGGATCATAACTGCTGCAAAAAAAGAAGTTTGGTGAAAAGCGAGCGGCGGTGAGTGGAATTCTGTACCGAAGAAGTGAAAGGAGAGAGCCAGTAGACAGAGTTAACCAGGCCACGGAGAGACTGTGTGCTAGGTAGGGAGTGTTATATGTGGAAAGCGACTGCTAGGTGGAGGATAGACTCTTGAAGAGGGATGGGGTTCACTTGAACAGTATTGGACAGTGGAAGTTGGGAAGTTTGGCTCATGCGAAAGGCAGCACAGAAAATGATTAGCAAAGATGTTGGAGAGTGACTAGGTAGGAGTAAAGACAGTAAACAGGGTATTCATAATGGGAAAATAGGGGAGGGGGAAAAATCTAGGGGGGGGGGGTAAAATAGGGATAAATACAGACCTAGTTAAGACCTAGACCTACTAGTTAAGATACTAGACCTAGATAAATACTAGACCTAGATAAATTCAACCTACAAACATTATTTTTGTATCAAAATCTCAATTGGTTCAATTAGCATATTTTATTTCTTGTAAACTGCAGTCTAATTACACAGAACATGCCATCATTTCAATGTGTTCTGTTGTCGTCGCTTTTTGACTGACTTCCCACAAATTTCAAACGTATCTGAATACTTCCAACGGTGCGAGGTCTACATGATGGTGCGGAGTACATGCTTTGTGGAATGTCTGTCAACTCACTTTCCGCTTCGTAAATTGCGAGAACATAACTCACATGCTCAAGCTGACACGAATCCCGGCGAAAACACAAAGGTTTGTGACAAACTAGGTTAACAATGACAAGAGTACTATAATAGTTGGCGTAATAAAGTGAATTATGAATAATTGAAAGCCATTACATGAACATTTTGCATTTATAGAATGTATTTTTGATTTTTTAACCTCTATATTATGTAGGCTAAGCAAATAGTTGTGAAAAAAGTTTTTTTTTTACAAAAAATAAAAATAATAAAAAGGTAATTCACTTTGGAGTGCAATTATTAGGAAAGTTGAGTAGAAAATATTTGAACAATCATTCACGTAGGTCAATATTTGCAGATTACATTGAATTAATTAATTCCCTTGTACCTTCAAAATAGAGCTTCAGTGACAGTTTTAGTATAGCTGTGTGTGACAATCGGTGTGCTGTGAACGCTGTAAAATAGATTAGGGTAATGCCTACGTCACGACTCAGAAAAAAAGGTGGGTTACAAGAGTGGTAATTTGACGGACAAATGGATAAAAAATTTCTGAAATGAGATGGTGATTTCTACTTTTTTTTCAAATTAGGGAAAAAATAGTCATTTTTCATTTGAATCTATTCCCAAAGTTGATATTTCCTTTGAATATTTGTTTTAGAAAGTTGAGGCTTGATTCAAAGAATATCAATTTGTCATCAATGATATGAGAGACAATTATCATCTATCATTCATTTCTCATACCATCTATCACAAATTGATCTCATTTGATAATGAATAGATAGTGCCATTAGCTACATACCATTTGATTATCTTTCAACATAAGTTTCATCTTTTCTTGTAACTCCTCAAGCTCAGCTTTTGACTTGAGCAAATCTTTCTGATATTCGTCGACTTGAGTTTTTAATCCAATCACTTCTGTGTTGAGTCGACTGCATTCACCTTCCAAATATTTCACTTGAAAATTTTCAATCTCATGTTTCACTGTAGTCTGAATTTCAGCTAGACACAAAATAAAATATTAACACCGTGGAAAAATGAAAATAAAAAAATTATTACATAAATGAATGGGTTTGAGGTTACTTTCATGGTGAGGTCTTCACTATACTGTACTCCCTTACAAGGTTTGGGCTGATACGAGGTTATGAAACAAAGCTTATACATAGAGAATATTTTTTTGATCAATCAAACTTTTGAACAATTAGACTGGCAAACACACAAAATATAAAAAATATAATTAAATCAATACAACAATATTTCAGATGCTCTTGGACCTCCGTCTCACGTCTTGACCAACGTTTGCGGGAGAACAGGGAAAATTATAGGTCAACGTGTTTTTTGTCACCATCAATCTGAAGGCGGAATAATTAAAAAGCATAGATGAATAAATTAACTTGTTTCAACCTATGTATCGGCCTGCATAATAATACAAATTTAGTAGCAAGTATTGGGAAACGGAATATTGAATACAATGATTAAAAAAACGGGTAGATCAATACACTTGAATGTAAGGCTTACCATCGTTAGTGGTAGGTTTATTAGTACATGTGACTAGCTCATTCTTCAACGTTGCCAGCTCGTCAACCAGAAGATCTTTGGTTGAACATAGGTCGACGTACAATTGTTTGGTGCAGTCATTCTCGGCTAATGCTTTTTTCAGGTCATCACTAAAAGTATACATAAAGATTCAATCTTTAGAAAGATCAACATTGCAACGTGAAGATTTTGTAGGCCTACTTTTACTTTTAACTTTTTATATTGTTTAATGCATCACTATACTGATTACTAAGATCTATTGAAGTTGGTGAATGATATATAATAATAATAGTGAATAATAATAATAATAAATAATAATAATATATCAGATGATGAGATGAAAGGTTAATTTATTGATTTTTTTTTTATAGTGGGAAGGAATCAGTTGTGGCGTGTTGTTGAGGAACCATCCCAGTATTGACCTGAACGACAGAGGGAAACAAAAGAAAACCCCTGTCAGGATGATCGATTATGGCGGGAATCAAACTCTGGTCTCCTGAATGACTATTCAGTGTGCTAGCCACTCGACCATTTGTCTCAGTGTATGTAGGCCTACTCTTGCTTTTTCGAACAAGCTTGATTTTCGAGAAAAATCACACGAATCTGTTGAAAGCGATAAGATTTCTATGAAAAGAAGCTAACACACGGTGAGTACATGCTCTTCACTTGAAGAGAACACATCTGCAGTAGAGATAGCTTACCAAAATCAGTGCTTTCATGCTTACTTTTAGCACTGCAATTGAGTAGGCCTGTATTGCAATAAATTGAAAGTTGAAACAAATACAACTATGGTGTCAAGAAGAATTACTTCTAACGAGGCTAAATTGGAATGGATCAACACAGTAATAACAAAGTGTCTCAACATTACCCAAGATGGCGAATCTTCTCCTCGAGATTTTCATTTCTTTCCTGTCGGATTTTGGCAACAGTGAGATCATGAAATTGCAAGAATTCATTACTATGATGATCAATCTGTTGCAACTGCTCATGATGCTCATTGGAGTTCAATTCAGCAATTTCTTGTTTCATCTGGTTATTACACGACTTCAACGCTTCAATGTCTTCCTTGAGTTGGGAATTTTCTACGATTAGTTTATTTTCCCTCTCATTGCGACACTCCAACTCCTGGAAATCAACACATCCAACATACAACCATTCAACAGGTTTTGACAGATTCAAATTTTTTACTATCAAATAAAATCTTATTTATTCGGTATGCAAAGGAAGGACCTTCCGGTGGCAGATGGTAATATTTACATGATATTGAACATCATCATTCAAAATTTGGTATACTGGTACATGAGGATGTAATTAGGGCTATATGATTTCACAAGTTGAAACTAAAAAATAGCACAATTTAGTGCAACACAGTAGGCCATACAAAAACTGAGGTCATACAACTTTTTCAATAGGATAGGCCAAATTTGAAAATGAAATGAAAATTCGAAAACAATTGATGAAACAACAGTTTTTCATTTTTCATTTATGAATCTCAGGACTGGCTGAATTACAAATTCAACAGATGTTCACATGATAGCAAGGAGTAAATTGAAGAAATCAGATCTAGAAATCTAGAAAAGTGAGAAATCTTGTGGCAATCGGGTCCAATCACAACACTAAAATGACCAACATCGAAATAACGGAAATATAAAAATAAATTTGGAAAATATACTCAATGAATCTGAAATTAAAAATGGGAAAGATTGTAGAATATCAAGTTAGGAAATAGGGAAAAAGCAAACTTTTTACGAGACAAAATCGATTTAAAAACGAAATAATATGAAGAAAAAAAGGCTTCTACAATATAGAGAAAATAATATACATTTTTACTTGCAAAAATGAACAAATGGTTGCTTCCCAATGGTCAATTGGACTATCAACTCATTTTATAGTAGAAACAGTGAAGACTAAAACCCTGAGCAATCTAACACACAACAAACCTATACTAATTGAATTGGGATCCCTAACTTAGACTGGACAGTTTCATAATGAAAAACTGATGAATCGTTGAAAATCTGCAATTTTAGTGTGATTGGTGGTAGGTAATTTTTATCGCACACACACACGCAAGTTTGTTTTTCCCTTCGTGTGGTTATGTGCTGTTTCCTCCATGTCAATGACTAAGCAGACTCACTGGCGACGTCTTCTCCGTCGACCTACTTAATTTCAAGTTGCCGTTTTGTCGTTTTCTTTATTAGTCACGTCTATGATGTTCAAAACTATGACTTGAAATGGCGACATCTTCCTCATTAGTCGGCTAGCCTCCTAGTCCTGGCCTCTTCAACGTCCAAAAACCAGGTTTCAAAAGTTTCGACTCTCGACGTCATCCTCATAAACTACCAAACTAGTTAGTACTCTTCTTTGTTTCTCTCCGTCGCTTAAATTTTTGCACACAGTTCTGGAGACATGAGGTGATATTGTTTAACCAATCAGATATTCAAATTCAAATGTCACCAATCAAATATCGTTACACAACAGAACTTGTTCAAGTGACTCCCAAAATCACAAAACTGTAACTTGATTTAATAATTACCTATTTACTGGCCTGTGCCTATGTAAACGCCTCATCACTTTTATACCTATGACACTTATTTTTGCAAGACAAAAAACCAACAAAGAAAACCCTGTACGTATATGAATAATATCAACTTGTAGTGTGCATGTGGGAGTGAGGCCAAAACAGAGGGATGAAAGAAATAATGAAACCAATATCTGGCATGAAAAAATTAATGGAAAAAATAACAGAAATTAAGAATAGACGGACCAAAATGAATAAATAAAAATAGTCTTGTAGGCCTACTATAAACTTGTGAGTAGTTTTTTTTTTTTTTTTTTTTTTTTTTTTGTACCTCATGGGCTTCACAAGTGTCTTAATGACTCTTATCGTGAAGAGGTGAAGTTGACTTTCACATAGTAGGTTTATACTACTGGAGTGGAAACGACTCTGAATGAAAATGATTTTTAAAAATAATAATCATGAATTAAATAAAAAATGAAAATTTGTTATTTTTCTTCCAAACATCACCTTGAATCTAAATGCAGAGTGCATGTTTTTTTAAAGAGTCCCGAGAAGTAAAAACCCATCTCTTGGATGCTTCGTAAATTGATTCTATATGTTTTCAATATACACACCTGTATTATATTAGCTGCATCATCACTAAATCTATGGATTTGATGAGTAAGTTGTCGCTCTTGATCTTGGAGAGAACTGATCACGGTTGCTCTGTCCTCAAGTAGCCTCCGAAGAGATTTGATTTCTCGACTCTTCAGTTTATAACCTGATGAATAAAACATATAGGTATATATTTATATTGTATCCGGTTTAACAAGACATTCTAGGCTTCAATCAATGATGAATAGGATGATGGGAAGTTGAGATACCAGTACAACATCATTTAATTTGAGGGCTATGGACAGTGAAAGAGAAGCTGTCATGGCCTACCCTCAAGGAACCATTCCATATCAGGGATCAAACCCCCGTTTCCTAAATGAGGGTTCAGCGTACTAGCCACTGATCAATCCATTTCATTAAATAGAATGTACAAATCGATAGATTTTTCATTTATATTGGGTTCAAGGACACAATGTAATCAAGTTTAATTGATCAAGATCTTGATTTTCCATTATTTCATGCTGCATTGGTAGGAGGTCTTTCAATTAGTTTCGTTGGCTCCTCATTTTTATAAGACATCAACATCATCAATTTAATAACTGGTGGACAGAATAACTGAAATATTTGAATTCTTTTATTCAAAGTACTCATTTTCATACAACTTTTCATTAAAAACAGTCAAAGTGAATTATTAGATTCAACTGGGTCTCTAAGTAATAATTAATAACTTTAAAAAGAAGACTCAAACTTCATCTCTTCCACCACATGCATGGCTAGACCTCGTACCACGTGAGAAGAACATAAACCAAAAGTCGTCCACATGTTGTTTACACGTCAGTAACCAACACGTGTATAATGAGTGGGTTTTAAGAGTCGATAGAGGTACAAACAGGGAGTGTCTTGATAGTACCGGTAGGCCTATGCTCAAATTAATAGATCAGACAATGAAGGCAAAATAATGAAAATTATTTGAGACAGCAAGAAATCTCAAGCTATAATTATTATTGCACGAGACATGTGAACACATTTTTTAGAATAATGCTGCACAACAACCTCATTACAGCTGGGTAACATGAGGGTAAGAATGAGAAGGTTATCACGAAATAAAGTGATACTGGGTGAAAGGACTTGTATAAATACCTATGTCTAAAGCAGGACTCGAACCTCTCTTCTGGCAGGCAAATAGGAACTTAGATTTGAGTGTGTGTGTAGGGAGGGAGGGGGGGGACAACAAAATATAGGTTTATATTATAGGTATAGGTTTTCTCGTACGTACAGGGTCTGGGCAGAGACCAAAGATTTTAAGCTCTTCTATTCTCCTTTGAACATCTTAGAAGCATACTCAACATAAGTTAGTATGTATTCTGACAAAAGTATGTGAATTGAGAGGGTGTTAAGGAATATAGAATGGGAAGGAGAGGGGTTTTCTACCATATCCACCCCATTCCTACGCATCTGCCTTTTGGATTCAGATTTTGAGCGTTTATGAATATCAAACAGTTTGATGTTCTACACCCAAAATAATGAGTAACAGAAGAAAGGTGAACCTTCCATGCAACTGCTACGCCAGCATATACCCGTTTTAGCCTGTTGTGTGACTTCTGTGCTACGTCCAAGTATACAGGTTTTGATTCCCGCGCTATATTGTTCATTTTCTATTAGACGGAAAACCTGATTTTTTTTGGTTTTGCGCGATCTATCAAATGAATAAATCTAATTTGTCAAAATAACGTCAACTTTCGATTCATGTCATTTTAGTAGCGTTTATTCGGACGAAATTTCTGTCAACAACTCAATCTGATTCTAGCATTAATGAAAATGGCTATAATGTTGATAGGCCGACTTGGCGATATGATATGCTTTCTTCGACCGATATTAAGGAATTTATTTTAGAACAAGAGTCTGAAAAGATAGAACCGATTCACATCACGATCCTGATATCGATAACAATACAAATGTAATCACTAGTGAAGATGAAGACGGATTCTAAGCACCTGAGGCAATGCTAACTCCACCTAGATCTAGGCATGGAAAATGAGTATTTATAAATTTTCAATTTTTTTTTTCATTCCCCTTCAATCTTTTTTATTCTCCTGTGATTCCCTTTTTGTTTCTTGTGATATATCTAAAAAATTATGGAGAAAAATAATCATGAATAGGCCCTATAGCATTTTAAATTATTTGTAAGTATTTTTATATTTTCGCATAAAAAACTCACCAGAGGATGCTGTCAGAAAACCTGGCAGTTGAAAGGTTGGATTACAAAATTAGATATACTTTTATTAACCTAAAGAGCATAAGTTTTTTGGATGCTTTGGAAATAAATATTTGAATAGCTTACCTGCTATACAACGCTTTAGTTCGTCTTTCAGGTGTGCATTTTGATCAGTGGTATTATTCGAAGGGATTTTCTTCACTCCGATACCAAGATGAATCATCGAGTCCGACTCCGAGTTTTCTAAAAGGCCCGATGCTTCGTAGCGTTTTATTATTTGCTCCGACCCAATCAGCTGTTGAATCTGTCTTTGACTCAATTCCAAGTTATGAGACAATTTACTAATAGTGTTTGCTTTCTCTACTAGTAATTCTTCTTGTGCTTTGGTAACTTCGCCCACCTTCCGCACCAAGCTTTCACATTCTACAGTCTAAAGCAAAGAATAACATTACAGAAATCGTGTTTCCAAGCAAAGGGTCCGATCTCTGGAGGCAGTAACTCGTACCTGCTGAGCCAGGATACAGGCACTAGTTTCACTGTCTATACAATGTACTAGGTACAATGGACAGTGTGGAATAATTCATTTTTGGAATGCTAGTATATTTATTTCAATGGCTGACAACGATTATTAAATCATGCTTCATTCAATTATATTTATGATTTTGGGGAATTTGTAGTATGAGGTATGACCCATCAATTTAGGCCTGCTTTCTATTCAAAAGTAATATTTTGTGAATTAAGTGATAGCTAGGCTATTTTACTAAAATTCCATCTTGGGACGTTGAGATTAGATGGTTTTCAACCATCAATGTTTTGTTAATATCCTCATAAATAAAATTGAAGGTAAAATATTTGTACTAGGAAAACTAGGAACTAGGTTACCGGTACTAGGAACGTTCTCACTTATCAACACTTCATGGTCTTGTGGTGACAGTGAGCGATGGTGCACCATCTAGTTTGCTTGGATAGGTTACAAATGTTGTTTTGACATTATCCACTTGGACTAAATTTCTCCAATCTGTGTATTTGGCACAAAAGTTGATTGCTTTTACTAGATTCTATAAGAGTCAATGACATGCATTATGTGCAATGATAACTTAGAAGATACGACAGTTGGGTGAAATGCTATTTTAGAAAAAAAACCTTACCCTGAAAAAGTAAATATCATGAATTCATGGATAATTCATGGATAATTTGATTAGACGAGCTTTAGCAAGGATTCAATTTGACCCAATGAAAAAAATTGGTGTTCGTTTCTATGTTGTTTTTGTTGTTTTTTTTCCTTCTTTTTTTTTCTTTTTTTTTGTCACGTCTCCACAAGTCAAACGGCTACAGCTATCAACTTCAAACTTTTTTTCGTTATGATTCCTCATCTAACTTAGATCTGTATAGTTTTGTGGCATTATCGGAAGATAACTTTTATTTTTATGAATTTTATTAGAAATTTCAAAAATACATTAAAATAACACGGCGGGAAAAAAGTAGAAATATTTTTATTTAAAAAAAAAATGAAATTTTGAAGTTGAATTACATCTTGATACACATTTCTGGAAATTCTCAGCTTGATCGGGTCAGCCATTTTGAAGAAAAAACATGAAATGTGCTAAATTGGTACCACTCGAAGCAGTTTTTACCCATTTATAACTTGAATGTCACCCAATTGGCGAATTTAGGCAAAAGTTTGGCAAAGAAGTCGACATACTATTACTTTCCGCTCGTCCAACAACGCGTATATAGCGTTTTCCTAGTATTTAATATCGATTGGAAGGACATAAATTGATATACCAGTAATAGATGAATGATGGTTCAACGATAATCTAAGTACTAATTTTCACATGGATTGGTTAAACACTCATTATAGAAGGATTTATATTTAAATAGCCTCATTAAAAAATGTAGTCCTCACCAAATCTAGATTACGTAGATTCGCAGATTTTTACGTTCCGAGTAAAAATGTACGATATTTTGAAATGTAAAATGTAAATAATATAGGCCTTATATATTTTTGATACGAATGCAATAATTCAACATTTTTGCCATGTTCATTATTTGGATGCATTATAACCCACCCTACTTTTAAAATTTATCTTCAATAAGAAAATTTGTTCACTCTTTGAGTAAAAATTACATTTCACTATAAATGGATAAAAAAACTCATTTTTATTGATACTGTAAATATTAAATATACAGTATCAATCAATGAAGACATTCTGTACTTTCGTTTACGGTTAATTGTACAAGAAAACATTAAAATCGGTAGGCCTACTTAAGCGTAATTTTCTAAACTATAGGCCTATGCATCAATATCAAAAGTGGACAATACTCCTAGAATAAAACAGTACCAGGGCACTCAAATCACTACCTTGATGGCAAACTTTGCATGTTTTCTAGAGTTAAATGAACAAATTGTTATGATCATATCAGTTATGCTATATCAATTAATAACAATTGGGTCTCCGTATTTTATAACTATAAATTTCATTTGCCATTTTACCATGAACTACAACATAATATATTTAGCAATTGGAACACCACTTGTAAATGATTAAAATCAATCCAAAAAAGCCTCAAATGGCCAAAATTTCTTTTCCTGCAGAGATGATTACCAGCTTCTGACTCATTAGTCATTACCTTTTCTATGACATATGTTATCAAAGACCTACTGACTGCCACTGGATTATATCATGTTACTCAAAGTCTCTAGGTTTTGATGAGCGTGACAGATTGCATTGTTTACCTTGGTCATTGAGTTTGTAGTTATAAGAGAGTACCTCCAATGTTAAAGTTCTATAAGAGCAACCGTGATCGGCCGGCCCGAGCTTCACCCCAAAAGCAAGGTGTTTTGTCCAGGTGGTGCTAGTGTCGGCGTTACTAGTCAACCGGCGACACTAGCACCACCTGGACAAAACACCTTGTTTTTTAGGTGAAGCTCGAACTGTCAGAATTATAGAGCCTCCCATAAGAATGTACAGTCTTTCCAACGTAGTTATTATAAAGTCAATGCCTTGGTACACAAGAACACAAGAAACAAATTAAAAGTAATAACTTTCAAAGTTTGTAAAGTAAAAGTGTGAAGTTCAGGACATTACAGTGATTAGAATAGACTCCAGATCTGTTTGAATTTTTTACAATCATGATATTTCTGAAAAACGATGAGTTATTTCAGCTGTATTCACGGAAATGTGGACATTCTTGTTATATCGCAATTTTAAGTATATTGCACCCTCTGTCGTGCTGCCTCAGCATTAAAAAATAAAGCAGGACAGTATTCTAAAACAGTACATTGCTGCTCAATACACACCTTCATTGCCAAATTGCTTGTTGCCGCTTGCAACTGATCTTGCAAACTCAATACTTCCTTTTGATGTTTTTGATGGGTAGCACGGAATAGCGAGTCTGTGAATGAGTCGGGACCATTTCCTCGTTGTAGAAGGGACAGCTGACTTTGTAAGTCAGTTGCAGTAGTTTGATAGAGTTGAAGCTCTTTAGCCACCTACACAATAGAATAAAAAGTGATATTTATATCATGATATTTCAGCTGTAATTTTTGTAAATTATTTTCTAATCAATTATATTATATACCAGTAATCGTCTATTCGATTATAATTGTAACATAATCAATATCATTTATTAACACTGAACAGCAACCCTAAAAATATAGTAATAAGCAATCACAGACTACTTTCAATATGCCATTGAATTTGTTGTTTCATTGCTAGGCCTATTATATATATATATATATATATATATATATATATATATATATATATATATATATATATATATATATATATATATATATATATTTGTTGTTGTTGATGTTGCTATAATCATTCTTTTTCTTGTTATTATTATGAATTGACCAATTTATTGAAATTCACTTATTCATGAATGACCATGACTTGGACATAAATGTTGAGCACATTTGTGCACCCTTGAACCATGCTAGATATGATAACATTCAATCATTCAAATGACTGTTTACTTATACTACAAAATGGAACCCCTAATTTTGGCTGTGATTGACTGTAATGTTTATATGTATTGACTTTATTGACAGTGTTGAATTAATGTATATTTAGTTATTTACTATTTAGGTTTAACTAAAGAAAATTCATTTAGCTAGAGGTCACGCATATAGATTCAATTTTTAATAGGCTCTAACCTTGTGCATTTTGTATTTATAACATAAAATTAACTTTTTCTCTAAAATTACCAATGCCTGCACATGAGGTCTTAGGATGCTACATGGGTTGTCGGCATGGGGAAATTCTGCCCAATATCAATTGGATAACATTAAACAATTACAAGATGAAATGGTGAAATCAATGGTACCATTTAGTTATCATTATTATTAGTAATTAGTAATTACCGGTATGGTACTGTTAGTATTGTATTGTATGTCTTTTCTAAAGGTTATACTGTTATTCTGTTATCTAAATCAATAGATTTATTCAATAATATATCAATATAATGTAAACAGCAAACCATCTCGATTTCCTTGAAAAAAGGCTTGAGGAATAAATAAATACAAAACACAAACGTACCAAACTATTCGAGTTCTTCAAATTCAAGACATTCTCCTTCAAGGTCATGACCTCAGCTTCCAATTCAGAAGTCCTACCTTTAGCAGTGGCTATATGGAAAATAAGTACATATGAATAGCATGAATCATAGTTCTATTTTTAGACACGTCCGAACAAGAACTGTCCGAAAACGGTTTTCTTGATTATAATACGTCATTCAAATTTACATTACAAAATTTTAAAATTCGATGTGGCTCTGATTTTTGATGTCACAAAATAGCTGATCGTGGTTAATGCTATTGAACATTAGTTAGTTAAAAGCATGAAATAAGCTAAATTAAAACTATTTCAGGACATTGACATCAATTTACCTAGCAGGTCTGCATGTTCCGTAAGAGAGAGCTTTGATCTTTCTTGCTCTGCTTCTAAAAATGCTGCTCGACACTGCCACTTGTCTACATCCTTGGTCAATCGCAGTATTTCACGGACTCGAACTTCATATAGAACCTGAAGCTGTTCTGTGCTATTAAATCCTGTAGAAAATCCAACACTACAGTACTGTATAGTAAGAGATTATGTTTTACGAGAAAAATGCTACGTTTTCATGCTGTCGAGAAAACGAGCAAGGTGAAGATGTTGAAATTTCTTCTAGGTTAAAACAAATTCATCTTGACTACCGTACCTAAGATACAAATTCAGGTCTATTGGTGTGATTCAACGTAAGCTATGATTGATATTTGAGTTCTCTTTCTCGTTAGTCCCGTCCCTTAAAAATGAATACTTGTAAGTAGAAAAAAAGACCAATTAATATGACAAGATTAGTAACAATTTGAGTGAAAGCCTTAGACAAGCTATATTGTGAAAGTGATCGTAAAATTAGGAAGTGCTCGCTCTCTTTTTGGAGACCGTCAGTGTTATTATAAAGTCAATGACTCCCATGACTATTTCGGAAATATTGTGGATCAGTCTGAAAATACTACTAGATCTAAAATATTGAACAACCTCAAAATACTCTCATTCAATAATGAGCGTGAGAAGAGAGGTCTCGAATATCCAATACCAATTACTTTCAATGAAATTTCAGTGAATTTGAGCACTGATCTAGTCACAAAAATTTCCAAACAGAAATGATGTATCCTTAGATACTGATTTTCAGTGAGGTTAGTTTTGAGCATTGTTGTGATCTCTAAGTGGCATGTTGTGTGATCATCCCGATTTCCATTTCTATGTCATCACATTTTAATGCACAAGTATTTTCTCATTTATTACAAAATAGTAATTCTTCATTAGCTTCTTTCTCTTTTGATTGATTTCCATACTTACACCATGGATGGCAAACTTGTGAACTTCTGTTGAAGCTTTCCATGCCTTGCTCATGAGGTTTTTGGTGTAATATAGAGTAATTATTTAACTGTTATCACCACAGTTCAGCCCTGATAACGCTCTGTGAATAAGCGATTTAATTTTAGTTTTCTGTCTCATGTCCATGTCTTGTATTCTGAATAAAAAATGATGATATACGGTATTTGAACAAGACAATGAACGAGACGAAAACAGAACAATGATATACCTCACGCACGCATTCTGATACCTTCTATAACTTAGCTCAATGATTAGAGAATTGATTACTGGTAATTGATATTTGACTGTTAACAGATGTCGCTTACAACAAAATGTGCAGAAGTAACCTGAGTCTTGTCGCTTACGACAAAATTAAATTGGCGACCACGCTTTCAGTAATGAAATGTCGCTTACGACACTTTGCATATCGATGGAGATGGCCTTCTGGATGGTATATATTAGGGGTGTCGACGGGTACCCGGCTACCCGGGTCAGGTACGGGTACACCACTACCCAACTCCAATATTCCTTACCCGGGTACCCGCCACTTTTTACAACACGAGCTTTTGTTCTTTTTTATCACCGACAGATAACTTTTAAACAAAGCGCGCTTGTGTGGGGAAAAACAAAAGAATTCAGGTCTCTCCTCTACTCCCCTCTAGAACATAGATATCATCTGTTATCATCAAGTGACCTTATGATGAGAGACGAATGAACACCCCCCCCTCCCCCCCCCCCCTTCAACACACTGGCACTCGTAGCAACCACAGTTCTAACACTTCTGTATACCGCTTTAACACTGCTTAAACACATGGCCCTTTGTTCACAAGAAAGAGGGACATGCCTCATTCACTCAAGTTGACTCGACCAATGTGTTTGGGTAGATTATGTTGTGCTGAGAGGGACAGTGATATGATATAAACAGACTGCTTATAGTTGCAACATCAATAATGGTAACCTAAATGTGGTAAATAAGACGATAAAATACATTCAAATGAAAAGTAGATAAGCATAGTTGAGATTTAAAAAAATTGATTACCCGGGTAATACTTGGGTAATGATGACGGGTACCAGATTCCAAAAATTGCTACCTGCTGACATCCCTAGTATATATGCCAAAAAAAAACAAAAAAAAATGGCGCTTACGACATTTTGCCTTTCCACCATCGATATAAAAACTTTATATTGATTTCAGTTCATTTTTGAAATCGTTAATGATTGTTATAGATTTTAATGATGGAGGTAGACAATTGAATAGTTTGACAACTCTAGTTACAGGTCCATTATTATCACCATGATTCATTCAAAGATCTGAGTTATGCCGAGTATTGTGGCTATGTATGTCATTGACCTCGAGCCTCAAGTGTGTACATTCTATAACAAACCTAGTAATGGATCTTTGATGAAGGTATTTAGCATCATCATCAGTATTACCATTGAATAACATTAACATTTGTTAACAAAACAAATATAGAAGGTTGTGGGTATTACATACCGGTATTACTAAAATCCAGGCAGCATGTGAATGACAGTCTAATCAGTGGCGGCTGGTGACTTTAACAACAGGGAGTACTGCAGTTGTAGAAAGAATTATCCCCCCCCCCCCCGCAGGTAGCCCTGTGGGGTGAAATATTTTACTCCCATAAAATTGACGCAATTTCCTCATTCAACATTCACATAGATCTCAACATTAATTTTCTTCCCAACTCAAATAGAATCTGTTGACCTTGTCTGTGTGGATTTATTGAGAAGAACATATCTTGAATTTATTGCTGCCATAACTCAAATATTTCGATATAATAATTTGGAAAGTATAGTTTAAAAATTGAGTTTTCATGAAATTAAAAGTTTCACTGAAAATATTATGTCCATTTGTTAAAATTTACCTTCTTTTTTGTTTTATAATTCATTCATTTTATATCTCGTTTTCGAGCTACTGAAGAAATTATGTGAATCAGTCCACTGGTATATTTTACATTGATCTTTCAACCATTGTGAAGAACCAAAATCGCTTCAGGACGGACTGACGAAATACAGTTAAATGCTTGATGGCTGTTTCCTTGTCATTTTTTTTTCAACATATTTTGGGATGGAGAAGTGAATAACATCTACTGGATGTGTTCGCACATTTTTTGTGTGTGTATTTCATGAACTGGATAATAAATCAAGTTGTGCATTATAATCAGTAAATCTTGGAAATATCATGCATAAAATAGTTGTTGGATAAAAAAATTATTGAATAACTTCGATTGGAAAATATGTGTGACATTAATCAATGTGTCATTTTTGGAAGAAAAAAATATATATAGTGACGAATAAATGCATTACTCGTCTCGGGCCGTTGGCTCGTCGGCTCCATGAGGGTAAAAATATTCATGTTTCAATTGAAAAAAATTGAAAACAATATGTAAATTCATTTTTTATAGTTTTTTGTGAGTAATGTTTGACCGTAATAAAAAATCAACTCAATCGGGTGTGAAATATGGAACTTGGAATTCCAGTGAGTTTCCCCTCCTTGGTAGGCCTGTCAAATAATTCGAATCACCAAGCCGTTATTAGTAAGAGAGCGCCACGGAAGCACGGAGTGTACGGCGTCTCGCAGTGTTTGGACAAATTCGAGCTAGAGTGGTGTAGCTCATGCAGTACGTCGTACGGGCTAAAGTCACGCACTCCCCCCCCCTCCTCTCCGCGCGCCATCTTTACCCTCATCCTCGGCCAGCTACCGGGATCCATGCACTGCAATTGCTGCAGTTCTGAAACGTGTATCAAAGGTTGCGTTCCGCTCGCTTGCAGGCGCTCAGCGGCGTGTAGATTTTATGATGCATTTGAACCCGCGGGCGTTCAACAATAAATAATCACGTTAACTTTGATAATACCTCTTTATGAAGCTGTATTTTTCTCAATAATAATTGCTAAAAAAAATATATCATACATGAAAGAAACTATTTATTCAAGATGAATTTATTAAAAAATAGCATGAATTGGGAAAATTGTAGGGAGTGCTGCCTTTCAGCAGTACTTACACACGAGCCGCCACTGAGTCTAATTATACAATTATAAATTATACATTAATACTGTACATACATACACCTATCTACACTATGCACTCATACATCTATGCACTCTTCTTTGGGACAAAGACAAGGAATGTATTTAGGACCTAAATTATTCAATTCTTTACCCACACATATCTTCTTTAACAGACTACAACCATTTTAAAAGTAAACTGTGCACCTGGCTCCATCAAGTAAACCATTTATAATTAGAAAATCTAATTCAAACCAACACTCCAAATTTGTTTTCCAGTAAATTGTGAAGCTAAAAAACCGTAATTATAATTACTGAAAGTATTTTACTTGTTTGGTTCTTATGTTGTGTTGGTTATGTTAATATTTTGTTATATTAGTAATATGTTATGCCAAATGTTATATTTTATTTCATTAACTTTCTTTATTTGGTCATAAATCCGCAAAAAGTATTCCCATATCAGCTATTATAATATTTCTATCATTTGTCGAGGCAAAACCTACACTCTTTCGAGGCCTTTGTTGTTTGATTTTTTTTTATTCTCAAGTTCCTTTCACACACACAAGCTTCGGCTTATGTGGGTATCATCTATTCCAAACGATTCAAATAACTAGCTCCTTTCATTCTCATTATTGCTATTTATCATCATTTTTCATCATTTCCATTTAATATTCTTATTTCACTTGAGTGTAAAATGTATATGTAATCATTGAATATGTTATGTTTTAGTTTTATATCATTTGCAATTCCATGAACAAGTGTTTT
The DNA here is from genome assembly GCA_964007535.1 of Brachyptera risi. Classification (NCBI taxonomy): domain Eukaryota; kingdom Metazoa; phylum Arthropoda; class Insecta; order Plecoptera; family Taeniopterygidae; genus Brachyptera; species Brachyptera risi. The sequence continues at coordinate 68,916,219 of OZ023327.1, read as the reverse complement.
GTTACATGGTGATAAATACTGAATTAAAAAAAAAATCAATTATATACAATCATTTATATACCTAAAGAAAACTGATGAACAGTAGGCCTATAGGCTCAAGCCTTAATTGAAAATATGTTTTAGAATTTTGTTTATATTATAATTATGGTAGGTAGCCCTATATTCAATATGATTAGGCCTACAAAGTATAATTTTTCAAGTTGAAAATTTAGTCAGTCAAAACCTACATGGGCTAGAATACTGTAGAGGAAATATATTCTTCAGAAATAAAGTAGGCCTAGATTGGACTTGGAAATTACTTTGGATAGCGTGTAAGTAAGAAGTAAAATCCATAGAAGAATGGAGCCTAGCTGGTAGAGGCGACTCGACTTCACATCCACAGCATTTTGGACGTCGCCCAAATTAAAACCATGGAGAACCCCTTTGCCTTCAAGGAAACGAAAAGCCTTACGTATGGGAAAGTCTGGAATCAACATTGGTTAGAGTCCTTCTCAATTGTCCCAGCTATCATCTGAACTTCTCAAATTTCAATTTAGGTCTCTTCAAGGTTTAGGAATTCAATGGTTTAGGTCTGGATTCAAGTCCGAGACACACAAAAAGTTCTACTATATGTTGGTAAAATAAATTTCCAGCACTTTATAAAAGTTGTAACCGGTATTTGGTGTAATATGATATCTACTCACCTGCTTGCCTGTAGAACTGATTTTCATCACAAGGTTCAAACATACCATAATCTTTATTGATAGTAGGCCTATGACACTGGGTACGTAGAGACAAAACGGTTGCATCACCAGCTCCACCTTTATCTATTATGCCAACAGAATTTTCACTTCCAGTACTAATATTACTGTCCGTGTCATTCTCGTCTTCATCAATGAGATCATCAAATGCATGTGTCAGAAGATTTTCAAGCTGGAATAATATAATTTGAATACTTGAAGGTAATTAATGTGCGTTACACTAGACAGCCTGCAGATCGATCAGTACCGGTAAACAGAATTAAAAATTAATAGAATGCATTGCTTGGAGGGAACCAAGATCTACAAGAAAATATCAAAGTTAGGTCGAGCCAATGTGTTTTTGGCGAGACAGGTAATACTGCACCTGTACCGAGACTGTAAATTACATGTGCAGCTTATATGCATAGGTTATATGGAACTTTTAAAGGCTAGGTCTATGCCTAGGCCTACTCAGTACCCTAAGAAATTTAATGGTCCAACAAATTTCGAACCTAACCTCTTTATTTCGTATTTCTTGATCTTTATATGTTTCCTCCTCTTCTAATCTCTGCTGAGTACTTGTATCAACCTGAAAGTCATCTGAAATTTGATATCTACTTTCGCAAGGGTGATCCATGGTATGACAATTATTGAGTTATATCAACTTTTGTAGAATTTAAATAGTGGTTACATTCAACCATTGATTCAACGAACCGCCAGGAACAACCATCGAACAAAGCCCTCAAATGTCAGGCACTCAAGCAAAATGAGATGACTCGTTTCCCGCGCTTTTGCAATGGCCTTAGAAATTGGGTTATTCGGCTAGTTATTCGCGATAGTATAAATCCGTATAAGTATTCAATATACTGAATCTAGGCTCTCTAGTATTCAGTAGTGTATATTAATTTCATTAATTCGTATTGTGTTGTACTGCATTCAGACTGAAAACTGGAAAGTAATATATAATATATCAATATGAATGCAATAATAAATGACAATATGCAACAACAACCACAACAATATGAAAATATAATAACATCGACCCTAACCCACCAGGCTTGATTGCATTATAGGAAATGCGATGTAGGAAGAGCGAAAGCTTCTAAATTGAATTGATATCAAGTTGTTATGGCTTCGTGTAGCCAGCTTATACCAATTTAAATATGCGGTGTAAGTATAAATAATATATCATGCAGCCGTCATAGGCAAGCACATTCGCTTGCTCTTGAGGCCTCTATGCGTCGCATAAATCATCTAGATTCAATTTTAAAAAATTTAAAGTTTCAATCTGAAAGCAATTCGAACCTTTTCAAAAGACATTTTTATAATAATCATATACGGTAGAAGTATTTAGAATTAAATGGTTGATTTTTAGTGGTGAGACTATGTAGCACTGAATAAACGGCACTTGTATTCCTTGTTCACCGTAGATTAGTACATAGCAGGGGCGAGTGGTCAGGGTGAGCTTAGTAAGCAGTGCTTAATTAGAAAAAATGGCATAATAATAAGAAATTAATGTTGAAGAGAAAAAAAAAAAAAAAAATATATATATATATATATATATATATATATATATATATATATATATATATATATATTTATATATATATATGTTGGAATTATCTTCAGGATTGTAGCGGTAAGCAGTACAATCCTGAAAATAGCTCTCTAACATTACTTATGTCTGCAAAAATTTGAGAAATGATATATATATACATATATATATATACATATATATATATACATATATATATATATATATATATATATATATATATATATATATATATATATATATATATATATATATATATATATATGTTGATATTCAACGTATTTTGTTATGAAGTTCGAAAAAAAAAATGTCAACAAGTTTTTGTGTCCTAATTTTGTTCTATAAGCTAATGCTATCATCATTGCGTCTTAATGCAGTTGAGCTAAAGATACAAAGCAAGCAAGAAAAAGTCATTTTTTTGTAAGTAAGGTACAAAGCCACTGCGCGCTGTATTTCTGACCCACTCGCAATCCGGTTCATAGCGGATTGTGTATTATGCAAACAGACAAACATTATTTGATCAATGAAATATTATTGTTATTTCATTCCGACTTGAGTTATCAATTGAATGGAGCTTAGTTTTTTTATGGAATGTATCAAATATGTATATACAAAATAATGTATATGTTACATATACATATATGTTTTTCTTCATTATTTGGGAAACACCAAGTGAACATCATAATATGTTTATTTTTACTATGTGGCCATTATTATTTAAAGTTTATTTTTGTCTTTCAATTCATTTGATAAGTTTTTTAGGCCACATAGATTTCCTCCATAACCAGAGTTGGGTAAGAACTTATTGAAAATAACGCGTTCCTTTCTCGAGAACTTTGATGGGAACGCATTCCTATTACTAAGCAGTAACTTCTAACGGAATCACGTAACTTTTTACCGGTTACGAGGAACTTTTTGAAGTTCTTTTTGAACAGATTTTACTTCAAGAATACATACGCAACATTTAAAATATCGCCCATTTGTATGGTGCCATATGAAAGATTTTGTCTTTGACCCTTTGTCTCACACGCCATTGACTCAGCCTAATCCCTAATCCCTGCCGTCCATCCTGTATCTTATTATTCCCAGACGTAGTTCACGGTGTTTCCCTGTCTACTTATCATCATACAATCTTTCCGCTCGTTGTCGAAGTTTGATGGCTCGAATTAACCGAGTATCAGTGTAACGGGTTGGAGAAAAATGTCAATACGCGTACTCAGCTAATGCATTGAAAAAAATCATCACTACCAGGTGACAGCACTAATAGCAAATGAAAATGAAATTATTTTTAAATTTTTAGATGCATATAGAGAGATTTGTGTAAACACAAGAGGCCCATCCCACTTCAGTGTTCCATCTTGACCCTATGCTAGTCCTCGTGATGCGATCATCGAATTATTGTTTAAAAAAATAATGTTGCGGTTGTGTTTTGTCAATGATTGTATAATTACTCAATTGATTATGATACATTACTGTTTTAACATGGGTTGGGAAGGAGAAGGGAGGGGGGAGGCAACTTGGAGATCTTCAGCCAAGTCACATTTTAAAACCCATGCAATTCAAACGAAAAACTCCGTTTTGGTAACTTTCAAAGGAACTTTGAAGGAACTTAATTTTTGGGGGAATTTTTGAGTGCCTTTTCCTCTGAGGACGGTAACCAATTCCTTTTTGAATCGAGTCAAGGGAATTGGAACTAGTTTCTTCATTTGAGGAACTTACCCAACACTGTTCATAATGATGAAGGCTGAATATTAATTTCTAATTCATCTTGAGAACTATAATGCCACAATTCAACAAAGCAATTTAACATTGGCTCTTATTGGACTCTGATTCAATCTCATTTGTTTAATTTAATTTCAGTAGACCCGCAGACAAGTCAACTTTGTAACTTCGTGGTTGGTAAGTATTTTGAATAGACCTAATGGGTATCAATAATTAATAACAGAGTTCAAGCAAGATTTTCTAGTCCACAGAATGATAATTTCTTGAGATTGTAGAAATACTTGTAAGCTTGATTAGCCTACTGTTGAAAAAGAAACATCGGCTAATAAATACTCCACTGTTATATCAATAAAAATTATGTACGTGTACGTATAATTCAAGTATAATTATCATTGCAATTCCATTCAACATTTTTTGGAGTATATCATTAAAACAATTCAAACATTATTTGAAATGTGTGCACAACCTCAGAATTTACTTCAAAAATCTCATAACTTGAAAAATTCCAAAACTTCCCTGTCGAGCATACTAGGGCCAGACCTCCTTTTCACGTGTGAGTGTTCATCAGCTTTGCTACAATTGAATTTTATAGATTAGCTTCCCAAAAATCCACTGACTGCCCCTGGTACATAGTAATAAATAATAATATTGGTTTCGTCAAATTTGCCATCAATGAGCCCAGGAATCTCAGGGCGAATGATGGAGGATCGTAAACAAGGATGAGATAAAGTCTAGTGAAAAACTTCAAACCAGTGATGGAACGCATTTTATAAATATGAAAAGAAACATTTGTTATCGAAAGCCACTTGGCACCTCTATGTTGTATCATGTGCAGCCATGCAGGAGAAATGTGAAAAGTGTTCATTTTGTCCAGTCTATACTAAGGTACTACATAACTCCAATAAGTATTTCCACTACAAAAAGTTCCATCATTAATAAGGTAAGCCGTTAAAAATTGGGGCAAGTGGTGGAGGGATGAGGGTACGAGGGGAAGGGGGAGGGGGGGGAGGGTAAGGACAGGCTTCCTGATGATGCTCCGGAAAGGTTTTTTGAAGTCTTCACACGTTTCAGTGAGTTTGGATTAAAATTGACATTAAAAAAACATGAACCTTGCATTCGATTTTGTCTTCAAAATTTCCTTTCATAATGCAATTATGCTCAGCTGAATATTTCTGTAATGGACACTTATTTTTTGGTTTTGATATAATTATCATGGTTCACACAAAGAAGCGTACAATCAAATACCAAAGTCGGAGTACATCATCAAATAATAGCTCAATCGAAGGTCAATATATGATCTGACCTTGGTCTCAATCAGAGCCGAACTACATAACAACAGTCGCCAATCAATTTGGTGGTTCCTGAAATTGTGAATTCTATTTTTTAAATTTTTTTTTCAATTCTAAACGTTATACCAAAATTTGTTTTCGGAACACAGGGATACGGGATACCTATAGAAATCAGAGACAATTCTAACATATGGGTCCCACAGTATAGATCATTACCTGGTACGTTTCTCCTAATGATCTTTCTGATTACAGTATAAAATAACGTAGTCAAAGTTATTTTTGTAAATGTCATCCATAGATAGTATTTTGAATCAATGTTTCTAAATAATGTCTTGAGTCATATTATTTGTCCATGAATACAGGTCATATGAATTATAAGTCTTTATGAATAAGTAAATGTAGAAGATACTTACGCACACTGAAAAACTTTTATTGTGACACTCATTCAATTGCATACATATTATTCATTTTTTAATTTAATTACGACAAAGTTTCAAATGTATGATACACAGCAACAATCAATACTATGCATAGATGCTGCGCATTGTCAGGTACAATACTAGGATAAATATAGGCCTATTCTTTTTCAAACCATTATTAATTAATTATTTCTGCAACTGGCTTATCGTATCATATGTACTATGCGGTCGTTCAACGGTTGAGTTGGACGGAAGTTACGGTTCACAATTGTTCCTTCGTTAATGAAATGGCGGAAGCTATCCACCTGAAACATGAATGAAGAAGTGCACAATTGTGTGATAAAAATATCTGTAGAAGTCAAGAGAAAGAAAAAATGTGTGATCACACATCCTACTCTATAGCCATCTCTATCCTGGTGTCATCTCACAAATTTAAAGTCGAATAAATGTTGAATGTGGAATATAAATATCAGAACTATACTATAATAATATGGTCAAGTGAAAGAAATAATAATAATGATGAAAAAAGAAAAAAATCGATCAATAATGATTAATTGAATGAAAAGAAGAAAAATGAAAATGAAAAAAATGGAGAAAAATGAGAGGGAGGAGAGAAAAATATATATGAAAAATGAATAAATCGATGAAAAAAAATTAATAAATACAGTAAATGAAAGACAAAAAAAAGATGAAGAAGAAAAATGAAATGGAATGAGAAAAAAATGAATGAATAAATAAAGGAAAAAAGAGGAAACAAGAAGAAGAGAAAAAAATAATGAATAAAACATCACAAGAAAAGGAGAAAAGAAGAGGGGAAGTTTGAAAAAAAAGCTCAAGATCAACATACACCTTTTTTATCCATCCTGACTTGGTTTTTCCTGACTTGGTTTATATATATATATTCATGATGCCTCACCTGTAGTCTTGATATGGTAGTCGCCTGTTTAGACACCACCCACTTGACGCTTTCAGAGCACGGCGGTGTCGTCAGTGAGCCATTGTATGTCATATATTGTTTGCTGAATTGTGGAATGAGTTTTGCTAGTGAGAACGAAGGGATCTCAATAGTTTCCATCGAATCTTTGATTAGAGGCAGTCCGTTCAACACTTCTGTTAAACCTGGGTTATTATGTTCGGAGATCTGGAAATGAATGAGCGATCATATTATTGATAACAAATCAATATCAAAGTTAAATTTCACATGTCAATTGTATGTTTTATCCGAACGGAGATGGTATTTCAAACTGTTTTTCACAATAAGTAGAAAAGTTGGTGGCAAACTGACCAGTAACTACAGCTACAAACTACAGAGCTGAAATTGTGATTGGAGAACACTGTTTAGGGGACATATTGATATCCACTTATTACTACATTGTGGGACAAGAAGCATAAAGTCAAACAGGGGCAGATCCAGGTCATTTTCATGGGGGGTGGGGGCAATTTCAGTTTGAAAAAAAAGCCACAAGAGAACAGTTATGCAACGGCTCGTTTTCGCGAAGCCGGCAACCTGCCAGGGGCAATGGGGGAAGGCTCCCTTCTGGCCTCGCAGGGCTTTTTTCGAAATTACACCTTTTTTTTAATACTGTTCAGCGTGTTTCAGATGAGGTTCAGATGCCGAAATCATTCTACTTAAGGAATTAAAAATGGTTCCAAAAAACAATATTTGTAGCTGCAGGGTCATTCAATGTCATTGTAGCACCCCGGACAAGCACGCAATTGGGCAGTCAATTGTGCGCCCCCGAACTGAGTATGCATATTGATGGTAAATGCAAGGAGGGAGCCATGCCACGCAGGGAAATTTTGAAAAACATTTTTTTTTTAATATGATTCCACGGGTTTTAGGAACTACACGAAATTTCTGAAATACAAAGATTTCAACAAGACTAATTTAGTCAAATGGCTGTTCCAAGCAAATAAAACCCTTAATCAATCCATCATTCAATAAAAGTGATATTTGAATATAAAAACATTTACTCTGTCCAGTTATGTGAATAAAATGCCATTAATTTGATTTATAGAATATGATTACTGATACAAAGTTACAAATGGGCGCCGATAGCGCCCCTAAATTTGGCCACCGGGCAACCGCCCTCTTTGCCCACCCCTAGGAACGACCCTCGTAGTTTTTATCATCGTTATTTACAAACATCTTAATATATAATTCAAAACCTGAAAGAAGCACGGTAATGTTGTTTGTTGATTCTTGCCGACTCAACTACATAGGCCTACTTGATCAGACATTTTGAAACAGTAGGCCTACTCCCGATTCATTCTCAATGCAATTATGTAAAATATGAAATCATGGCATACATAGCTTTATGGATATTTATTCCATCTCTCCCTATTTTTTTTCTTTCTTTCTTTCCTTCTCTTCACCAATTTTTTTCTTTTCATTTTTTTTCGTCGCTTCTGATTCATTGGGGGCGATCGCGTCCCCCCCCCCCCCTCCCCCTGTGTATTTATATTCATTTCATTTATAGTTATTTCATGTATTTGTATTTATATTGGGAATCAATAGAAGAAATTTCAACTTGGAAATAAAATGTAGTGTCAACTTACCCGAAACAGTATACCAATAACTTTGAGACCTTCAGGTACTTTGGCTGCTTCAGCTAGAGAATTTAATTGTCTCCTGTAATGAACTGCGTGCATTTCTAAAGGAAATCTGAAATATAGTCAATATAAATGTAATACGTAATGTAATTAACGTATCAAATGTTCAAATCCACAGTACGACCAATTTGACTGAAGATTGGTCCTAAAGTATGACCTATATTCACCAAGAAACTTACTTCTCATTATTAAGTGTATGCTCACTGCCAGAGTCATCGTTTGGACCCCAATGGAAATGTAATTGGGCAAACACATAAACGTCGTCCTTATCTGCGTCCCAGTTGTAGGGTATGTCGTTGTTTGACCATTCAGCATTTAATACAACTGAAACAAACTCAAATGATTGATTTTTGGATCAAGATTATTTACAATCGAAAGATAATAATCCAAATAAACAAACAAATCAAATGAACAACAATTCTAATAATCCTGCAATTAATCGATGTGAATATGATACTAATTCATAAGGTGTTTAGAGGAACTGCCCTAAAACTCGATTTTCCTAAAAGCCAGTTGACTACTCTAAAAACCAACTGTACTAAAAACCAACTGTTCAAATCTACCACAATTCAATTCTATTCAATTTTCGTTTGCTTCCGTTCATTACATATTATATAGTAATAACAAGTCATTGAACACTTGAACAGTAAAAATAGTTGTTATACAAAATATATGAATGTATAAATAACACATAATTTTCCAGTATTAAATTTGGCAGCCCCAGCAGTTACAATTGAAATAGGCCTATTCGTCAAGTGTGTAAAATGGGTGAAGAGAAGAAAAGATTTTAAAGTAGATTTTAAAGTAGACATGTTGGAATGAAATTCAAGCGATGCTGAAAATTTATTGAATATAGCGGAACAAAGGTTATAGGGTGAAGTTTCTGATAAGAACAGGTTCATGGGCAGAATATCGATATTTTCCAGGGTTCGGTTGTTGTGGTTGTGGAACTGGTTTTCAAAAGCGAAAGTGGATGGATGGTGTCCAACATATAAAACCGATTCAAGAAATAAAATATTACATACAGTTAACATTTTCTGTGATTTGAAGTGTTCCCTGCAAGACACTCCTGCCAAATAATGAACTGCTCTTTTCTGAAGTATCAAAAGTTTTTTAGTATCTGATGAGCCACCCTAAAAAATTGTTCCATACGAGAGTCTGGAATAAATATGACTGTAATAGATGAACTCGGCAGCGTGATCCCCTTTTAGACTTTTCATTCTGTATATCATAAAGCAAGCCGTGCTGATTAATGAGCAGAAAACATCAATATGGATTGTCCAATGTAATGTGCAGGTCATAATTAAACCTAGAAACTTTATACCGTCACTTCTGGGAATGTTTTTGCCATTATGCTCAATCAATATACTACTATCTATCACTTTCTGGTAGGGATGAAAATTAAGGTAGACCGACTCAGAAGTTGGACTCATATTAAGAAGGAGTTGATTGCTTCTGCAGTGCTGTGCCATACAATTAACCTGATCATTACACAGCAAAGTAAGTTCTTCTGGTACTGAAGATATATTAGTAATGCAAGAAATGAGAAGTGTCATCAGCAAATAATGTGGTGGTTATTCGTGTGAAAGCTATTGGCAAATCATTATATACAATAAAAAATAGGAGTTCCCCAGCACGAATTCCTGGGGAACTCCTATAGTAACATTTATGTCTTCAGAAAATAGCGAGGATACACAACCGTCAGAACCTCTATTTGTCATTTCGACTTTCTGGCTACGATTTGTGAGATACGACTCAATCCACATAAGAGGAATACCGTTCATTCCAAAAGCGTGCAGTTTTGACAGTAATGTATAATGATCGATGGCGTCAAACGCCTTGGTTAGATCATAGAAAAATCCAACGCAACTTGATTTACGATCTAGGGCATCATGAGGATCCGTCAAAAAAGAAAAAAGAGCAGTTGTAGTGGATTTGTTAGGTTAGAAGCCGAATTGTGCAGATGGTAATTAATTGAAGTTAATGAGGTAAGTGGTTAAACGTTTGTGTATAGTGAAATTTTGAAAATTTTAGAAAATGTAGATCAAATAGAAATATATATTGGTCATTTTACAGATTCAGTATTAACAATGTCGTCCCATTTGGCATCTTGGAGAAGTTGTACAAGATGCGTTGTATTAGAGATTCCAAAGTGTCGACGCATCGAGTATGATTTGATCGGTCTGGGAACTACGTTCGGTGGATTAAAGGTTACATGAATTCCGTGGAGATCAGAAAGATCAACGTCATCAACATGTGACATTAGTAGGTCTTCTTCTACATTTATATTGGTTACGATTTTTAAAACACTTTCAAAGTTGTTCAAAAACACCTGCATATCACTTGTAGGTGGCATGTACACTATAACAATGTATATATATACGGTCACATTGCCAATTGACCATATGATGAATGCACATTAAAAATGAAGTTCATTACAGTTACTCAGAAATGTCACTCTCTCTTACAATTAGATTCGGTTTACTTCTTGATCAACCTGTGCGGAAAAGCATTTGTTTGGGGAAGGGGGGGGGGGGGGGTTGCTCTTTCCCTTCACAAAATATCATTTGATACAAACCTTACCCACCCTAATCTTCACAATCACTATGAAGAATCAAGAACCCATTATAAAACTGATTGATGGAAGATAACAATGCGTGAAGAGGAGCCAAGCCTCCCACATTAACCCTTGTACAGGTTGCTCAAGAGGTTCAGGTTCAGGACACTTGATTTCAAGGACAGTTGGTTTTTAGAACAGTTGATTTTTCGTAAAGTTGACCCATCCTCGAGTTTCCCATCTTGCTGCTTATTTAACCAACTCGTTCAAGTCAAGCCACCTAATAACTTGCCTGTATGCCCATTGTTTGTCAGTTTCATTTTCGCTGGTTTCAGAGAGTAGCCCCACCAATTCTGTTGCGGCTTATGCTTAGTTATTGCTGTCGTTGTGTCCAGGTTGATAGGACTTTGATGGACACCAGCACATGTGACAAACATGCCAGCCCATTTGTGTGGTCCTACAAATAGTAGAGATTAGCTCGCTAGAGAAGAGAATAATATCAATCAAACAATTAACTCAACTCAGATAGGATTGAGACATTTTTCCTGGACTGATAAAACCGGTTAGTTTTTCATCTGAATAGCCACTTGAAAAATCCATCTAATAGTGGGTTTTTGGAGTTCTTGAGTATGTTTACCAGAATGTACCAAACCACATGCACAATAGGTTAATCGGTAATATTTGATACCATAATTTGAGAAAATTGCGTAGAGTTTGAGTACAAAGATTTCTATTTCTACAGAAATTGTACGAGGCATTAAGTTATTAACATGAGAATAGAGATAGATTAAATTTCAGTTTCTCACTTTTCGCACTTACATTGAGGAAAACCTAACAGAAACACTAACAAAATGCTAGCTTGAAAAGAGAAACGATAGTAAAACTGTGTCATTTTGTATCTTGAAAAAAAGTCAAAAACCGTGCAAATAAAGCGCTGGGTTGGGTTTTTCTTGAACGGGTTTTTCTCAACCCTGAAGTGCTGCAACTCACGTTGTCCCACAATACAACACTATTTTAGCTTACACCTTCTGTGTAACTTGGAAAACGAACACCGGCACTGGTAGCTCAGTAGTAACCCGCTCGCTCCGTGTTACCGGAAGATGTTGGTGGATCGGGCCTCGGTTTGATTTCCGCCACCGACCGTTTTCACTGAGGTTTCCATGGTTTTCCACTGTAGCCTACTTAAATGCCGAGATGATTCCTACAATATAGCCTTAATTGGGGAACAATGATTTTGTATCAAGTTTCGATGTTATTAAAAAAAAAAAAAAAACAATATAGGCCACGACCGCAATTTTTTCCCACTTTACACATAATAAACATCAATTCATTTTTATTTGCATTGTGTTTAACGACTTATTGTAATGATAACTAAGATCTATTGCCGTCGGGTGAATGACTGATTGGATGATGGAATGATGAGATGAATGTTCTAGGCAATGGGAAGAATAGTGGGAGGGAGAGGGTCGTAGCCCATATCGCAGGAACCATCCCGGCAATAGCCTAGACTGCATGCAGAGTGAAACCACGAAAAACACATGTAGCGACGGACGGTTGCGGGAATCGAATCGACGTTCAATATCACCTGCCGGCTCACATGAAGCGAGCGCGTTTAAAATTGAGCTACATTTGTCGGTAAGAGAAACCTTCATTTCATCATCCCACCATCTCATCAACCATTCATCTGATGCTCATAGATCTTACATGGTTATCGATATTATGCGTCGATGAACCCAATTTGAGTAAATAATAATAATAATAATGAACAAATGCCTCTTGCTGGATTCCAATACATGCCCAACTTGATTTAAGTTTTTATTACAGGTTATTGGAATTTAATGACGAAATGATGATGTCGCGATGGCGATTTCGATGACGGTGAAAATGATCCCAACGATGATATACGACGATGATGACGATTGTAAGACAATAGTAAAAATAAATGAGACACACCCAGAGTTGTATGTATATATAATATGTAAGGACGTGAAATTAAAAGTTGTTACTAACCATCAATCACCGTGTATCCATAGTGCGTAAGATCGTGTTTGTTCGACGGAGCTGCATGGTCATCAACATTTCCAGATGAGCCTGTGCGATGAATTCATTATGAATAAACACGAATAATTTACACCCTCGCCTCCACTTGTATTTCATTGGTTACATGATGTTTTGAATAGATGATACATTTTTAGAAGAGCGTGAGCGAAGATTCCATCCCAATCTCATGGGACTTTGTCTGTTTTTTTTTTTTTGGGGCACTGCACAGGTCGCAGGGGTTGACTGATCAACATGAAAAAATTTTTTTACGAGCAAACTCATCCAACTTAGAACTGTATAGTTTTTGGTATGAATCGGTGCGACCAATTTTGAAAAATATCATCTCAAAATTTCTAAAAACCCCATAAGATTGGCTGGGCAAGAAAATTTGAAAAATAAAATCTCTTCAAATGGAATGAAATTTTCTATGAATGTGTATACATAAATGGAACACATTATCTTGATTTTGTATTTAATCCGAACCAGCCGTTTTGAAGAAAATAACTAAATTATCTGTTTTTATTCATCAGATATTATTATAGAAATTAAAGCAGATTCAGGTTGCCGAGATTCACTGCTTTCCAGATTCGATATTTGCCCAACAATGAAGTCTTATTTATATGAATCGAAGTGTGTAGAATATCAGAGTTGATGAAGTAGCAAGGGTAAAACTACTTTAGCGACTATTATACCTGATCAGATATCTCGCTCATCTTACAACGCTTATGTTGCGTTTTGCCTAGTTAGATGAATTGGTGATGATAAACATGAATACTGGTTGTTTTCCAAGCCTGATTTACACACAATACACATATCCTTCAATTGTATTAGGTCCACTCATGGTTTAATTGCAGAAAAACTATTTAAAAAGAAACCCTGAAGATAAAGTTTAGCTCAAAATCATCATGGGACATGCCTTTTTTTTCTTTCGAGACATAAAGAAAACGAACCAATCAGGATTCAGGAACTGAATCGTCAAGACAGCGATTTTCGACATCTTCATTTTGTTGAACAAAGTTATACTAAATTTTATTCAAAGAAAAAGATGTACTTTACGGTTTATTTTGCAATAATTGAAGCGAGTTTAGCTCTTAGTTTGGAGCCTATATGGGATTCAAGTTGAAAACGGTGCACCACAAAGGCGACTCCAACAACCCAAAAAAAATTTACAAAAGAATTTTTTTCATAAATCTGCACTCATTTTACGTAATCTTTTTTACAATTTCAATCCATTGTTTCAACTCACACACTCACACATTACATATATATATATATATATATATATATATATATATATATATATATATATATATATATATATATATATATATATATATATATATATATATATATATATATATATATATATATATATATATATATATATATATATATATATATATATATATATATATATATATATATATATATATATATATATATATATATATATATATATATATATATATATATATATATATATATATATATATATATATATATATATATATATATATATATATATATATATATATATATATATATATATATATATATATATATATATATATATATATATATATATATATATATATATATATATATATATATATATATATATATATATATATATATATATATATATATATATATATATATATATATATATATATATATATATATATATATATATATATATATATATATATGTATATATATATATATATATATATATGTATATATGTATATATGTATATATATATATATATATATATATATATATATATATATATATATATATATATATATATATATATATATATGTATATATATAAATGTATATATATATATATATATATATATATATATATATATATATATATATATATATATATATATATAAATATGAATATATATATATATATATATATATATATATATATATATATATATATATATATATATATATATATATATATATTATTATATAACGTAAAAATACGTTCACGACTGAGTCTTTGTTTAAAATTATTATTTACGAATAAATAACATTTCTTACCTGTTGGAAGTGTCAAAAACACCAAACTGATAAGTATGAAAAATATGAAGTAAAGGAGATCAACTTTCTTCAAAATTCGTTTCATATTTCTCTCGCATTACTATCACACTAGCTGAAGAAAGGAATGAAAAAGAATTTGATTATTCATAGATATTTTTGAAAATCGTGAAAATAATTTGTACGGCAATTTATTCTTTCTCCAATCAACAACGTTTTCATAAATTTTCGGAGGATGAGAAAATGTGTTCTCTCAATTCACGTCATTATCGTATAGTAATAATATTTCTAAGTAAAATATTTTCTTTTAAAAGTAATGTGGAAGAATGGGTCTTTCACTTACGTTTCCGTTTTCATATCAACACATTAATAATGAGATTTTTCCAATGTAAGAATTCTTTTGTTATTATTTGTATATATTCTTCACTCGGATTTGTCCACTCCTGCTCGTCACTTGTCAGTTTCTAGCAGTGCAATGCGTGCTATTACTCAGATATTAATATCATATTCATATTGTAATATATCGTCACAGTGGCATGGTTCAGGAAATCCCGAATGGGGAGGAGTCCAACCTTGTATTATATTATATGTTTTATTAGCATGAAAAAGCGGTGAAAATGTATTTTTTTAAATCGTTCCGTGATGCATGCTTCGTGTACTAGTAGTCATTTGTGGAGATAAAAGATGTAACATTCCATTCCTCTTAGAAAAAGTGCAAAATATTACGGCGGTGAAATGTAGCAGTTAAGTTTTTTTTTTTTTTTTTTTTAATAACATCGAAACTTGATACAAAATCATTGTTCCCCAATTAAGGCCAAGGATGAAAAAAAATTGAAAAAGTTTAGTAGCATCTATACCCTAACTTGATTGCTGAATTAAATTTCAAAATCCTTGCTCACTTTCCGACTTCTTACACGGTAAATTATTAAAATATAACACCAAAAAAAAATCGCAAAAGGATAGCAAACGCGTTGACAGAAACTAAACTTTATGAAGTGTGAATAATTTCAATTTTTTTCATATATGGGAGTGTGTGAATATTTGTACTCTGGGTATTCTTCATTCATGATTGTAACTTGATAATGAGCAATGCAATGCAACCACTGTCAAAACGCCGTTGGATAAAACATAAAATATTTAAACAGCACAGGGATGATTCGAGAGTATTAATTATAAATATCACGGAATATAAATAACTATTGTGTATATATATATATATATATATATATATATATATATATATATATATATATATATATATATATATATATATATATATATATATGTATATATATATATATATAAATATATATAAATAAATATGGATATTTTTTTCAAGTGATTTTTGCGATTCACAAATGGTTTCGGAGTCTTATAATTAAATCATCATGGACATTTTCGAAGATATACTTTGTGATCTCTCCCAGTGAAGCCCCGCAGGAATTTTTCGAAATGGACCCATGTCATTTTCAAAGTGATTTTTGATATTTACAAGCAGTTTTGGAGTCCAATGATTGAATCACTATGGACATTACCAAAGTTATTTTCAATGGTATGATCATTATGGACTTTTTCGAAGTTATTTTCGCGATTTCTGCCGGTAAAATTCCCAGCATTGATTTTTTCGGAATATGGTCATTATTCAAGTGATTTTTGCGATTCACGAGCAGTTTTGAAATCTGATGATTGAATCATTATCGAAAAGAAAGGAAGTGTATAGTAGTAAAGTGTATACTATACGATTCATAATAATAGATGATAAAATGTTATTGTGTGTAAATTCGTAGTTCAATAATATATACTTTCGAAGGAGGATAAATTATTGGGGGCGCAAATGTCGAATGGTGGGGCGCGCGCCCTCTCTTGAACCCCCTATAACTACGTGCCTGTAATGTTTTTATGAATATTTATATCCGTAGTTTCAGAAAATAATTGAATGAAAGTAATCGAACATGTAATTCTACCGTACCTGTTTGAAAAGAAAAGTTTTTTTTGTTCGCACCCCACACTTCAAACAGAAGCAAAAATTTTGATGAGACTTAGCATATAATCTAATTTGATATTGTATAGTTTTGAGGCGTTTCGAATACTTGTTTCGCACTTTTTTTAATGTGACGTCGTACAAATTTACAAAAAAAAGTATCACTTACTTCCTGATTTAAATAAATTGAATACAACTTTTTCCTTGTATGGTGGATCTTTCCCTCGTGTTTACTACAGAAAAATGATCGATCTCCGATCCATTGCGCCTCAAAACTATACAACCATAGGTCAAGTGTTGAATTAAGTGCTATGCGTAA
>OZ023327.1:68890943-68898749 GCA_964007535.1 Brachyptera risi | reverse complement strand
GTTCATGTAAAGAAATGTTACATACGACAGTCTAGCCGTCGAACGGATGATACCATTGCAACGTGCGATTATACTTTCACATTCATGTAATGTAAACAGCCTATATTCATTTGTTTTCTCTATGAAGGTTAATGTTACTCTATAATTACTGTGCACGTTGCAAATCACCTACAAGTCACCATTCATGTTGTATTTGATTGCTCTACCCACTTACTAATTGTTATTTCACCTACTATTCTTTCAAAATTAGATTTCACGTTTAAATATATCGGTACATATTTTACAAATCATATATTTATAGTTCTTATCACATGATTGATTTTATCAACCCAAATTTTCAACCCAAGCCAACATATGATGAAGGCTCTTCACTCGACATTTGATAAGTTGTACGTGTACTCCTTAATCCATTTGTCTATTGAATTTCCGATTTCTATCCTGTGTTATATTTTCAATTTCAATTTCAATTCATCTACTCATTTCTTGGAACAGTAACATTTTACACATTGTGTTAAAAAGTACATGTTATAAAAATAGTGAATATATATAATACAATTCGGTTGTACTTTAGTAAAAACCAGAGAGAACGTAATCTGAATAGTTGCAATGTCAATGCCATTTCTTAGAGGTATGATCGGTTTCCAACTGTCCGATAAACGGATGCTATCATCCCTCTTATTAATATTATGTTGTCTCTACTCAATCTCTACAGCTTCTCTAAGAATACGAGGTAGATTATGATCAACGGCAGCTATAGCTATGGTATTTTAGTAGTCGATGGTATGGCTATTTTCTAAACTGTGGAGGGCCAGAGCAGAATTTTCAAGTTGTTGAGTTACAATAACTTGAATTCTCACAAAATGTCGTTCCGGTTGACGTTGATATTATATATCAAACAACATAGATACTGAAAATTATGTGTGTATATAAATATATGTATATATATATATATATATATATATATATATATATATATATATATATATATATATATATACATGTATATATATATATATATATATATATATATATATATATATATATATATATATATATATATATATATATATATATATATATATATACATATATACATGTATATATATATATATATATATATATATATATATATATATATATATATATATATATATATATATATATATATACATATATACATGTATATATATATATATATATATATATATATATATATATATATATATATACATATATATATATACATATATATATATATATATATATATATATATATATATATATATATATATATATATGTATATAATCCGGAGTTCATAGAAAAACAAATGAAACCCTTCAATCGTTTTCATCTCTTCTATTTCTTTCTGATAAAGTATGATATCAAAACTTGATATACCAGAACCGTACATTGATATGTATCAAGCAAACTACTTCGGTTACAAATACACACACACACATATTTATATATATATGTATATATATATATATATATATATATATATATATATATATATATATATATATATATGTATATATATATATATATATATATATATATATATGTATATATATATATATATATATATATATATATATATATATATATATATATATATATATATATATATATGTATATATATATATATATATATATATATATATATATATATATATAAATATATATGTATATGTATATATATATATATATATATATATATATATATGTATATATATATATATATATATATATATATATATATATATATATATATATATATATATATATATATATATATATGTGTGTGTGTGTATAAATATATATTGCAAATAGTCCCCACATTAATATGAATATCACACCAACTTGAAGAAGAAACGAAGGTCTGGACTAATGGAAAATAATGATAGATCCAGGAAACAGACCATAAACGTCAGCAAGACGATCGAAAATGCCTCATCCAAACAAATCATTCAATTGTTCGCTATCCATAAGTTATCGGTCCACTATTTATAGTTTATTATAATCAGTTACATTACATTAAAATTACTTCCATTGGGATGGTAAGATCGCTCTATTGTGTGATGCTCCGTTCGGACGGCATGACTTTGTGCCTCGTTTTTAATGTTAATTAAAATAAACTGTATAATATCTCACCATTATGTTGCGCGTATCCGATATTTCTCTCCGTACCTGCAATCTGTGTAGAAACCTTTGCTGCAGGGTATTTGACATAATAATTGACGAACTTTTCAGCACTTGGATTAGGTTTCCAAATATTCGACCAACTAGTAGCAATTTTTGTGTATTCGTAATCATCTGTAAGAAACACAACATTCACGTTCAGTTAGTTTAGTACAAGGGTAAGTTCAAAATAAAATCTAATACATTATTTAAAGCATAATTTAATAACATATATTTTTTTTTTTATTTATTCACACATTTTTATTACAAATTATAAAATCAGGAACTTTTATTATCGGAGACTGTACAAACAGTATGATATACGTCATGAATTACAAATAGGATGTACTAGGTGTCATATGAGTATGTACTGTATGTGTGAATGTACTGAATATGTTCACCAGAGCTGCTCAAAGTTGAAGATTTGAGTTGTTTTTTTGTTCCGTGTCAATTATAGTGGCTGATATTGGCTGTGTCTCCACGTGGTAGACCGTAGTCTGTAGATGGCCATTTTGAATATCATCTAAGAGTACTGGTCAAATCAATCAAGTTTCAACTTGGCATAATTTAACATTACAAAATATAATATCCAATCCGTTGGACTGTTTATTATGTGGAAAATTTAACAAAATCAATCAGGGTATCGCTAAATGCACACTTGATGTAAACAAGACACCCCCATCACTAATCGTTAACTGCTCTTCATGATAAAATTCATAAACACATAGAAAAAATGTTAAAAGTGTATGATCTTGGACGTTGATTTTTCACGATGGGCCATAGGCCTATGATTATTGATAATTCAAAAATGCGCACGGAATATTAAATCGTGCTTTCAAAGAGCAAAAGGTGACTACAGTTCACGGTACGGTTATTATTCACCATAGCCCTTGTAATCAATTTGAAAATTACGAATACGCAAGACGAACGCGTTTGAGATTTGGTTATATAATTTATATAAAACGAATTATGTTTTCAAGAGATTCAATATTATAGCAACGAAAATATATAAATACAATAAAAATAGAAAGAAATGGCATTGCAAATACGAAAAATATTCTCTACTTGTTGATTCGATTAAAGTAGGTGCTTCTGAGAGTGTACTTTTATTATTATTATTGTTATTGTTTGCTTAACGACCCCACCCACAGCTAGGTTACACGGGGGTACGAATGAGCTGGTGATAATGAATGTATGAAGTGATGATTAGTGAGAGAACATTTACAAAAACCTATGTCTTATGCGGGATTCGAACCCACGCCCAACGGTGACTTCAGTTTCTGAAGCGGTGCCTCAGCTAACCGAGCTACCGAAGATGACGAGAATGTATTTTTACTGATGACTGTCACCACAAAGCCCATAAGACAAAGCAGGAAAATACACTTGATATTTGCACGATGCTATAAATCATAATGTTGTATGCAGAACCATGCAAATGTTGAATTATTTTATTTCTTCATTAATTTGTTGAACAATTAATTTTAATCGAGAATTGAACTGCAAGAACGTCTTTTAACCGTCTTCTCACTTATCGTCCGTACATTGTTTGTCACTAGCTCATTCGTACCTCCATATATCCTAGCTGTTGTTGCCTTTCAAATTAGTTCCATTCAAAATATAGAACTTCAACTGGATTCATGGATTTTTGGTTGCTGGTTATCACATGAAATAATGAAAGTCCATGTTTCTCTACTTCTCCTTGGTATTCCACAAATGATTTGATGCATGACAAAATCTTGCAGTCACGTCCAGTGAGATAGACCTACACTTTGTTGTGGTGATCGGGACTTGAATCTTTCAGCTCGATTCTTGTCAAGTGTCAGGAACAGGAAGTGGAGATACAGAAATCAAGTGACTGGCATTGACTTGTCGGCGAAAGGGCATATCATGGATTTAGTCAAACATTGATTTTTTCACTTTAATGCTTGAATGATTTGAGAACAATTCTTATACAGTAATCAATAATATATCTATAAGTTAAAACAATATATAGGCGCTGATAAGTGATAACCAAGCCTGAGGGCCTCTGAATATAACATCATAACTAACCAACTGAGCAGCAAGTTTATTTTTTTTATATTGGGTTTTAACGACGCACTGTAATGATTACTAAGATCTATTGGCGTCGGATGAATGATTAATGAGATGTTGGGATGATGAGATGAAGGTTTTTTCTGGGTAGTGGGAAGGATAGTGGGAAGGAAGCGGTCGTGGCCTATATAGTGGGAACCATCCCGGCATTAGCCTAGACTACAGAGGGAAACCACGAAAAACCCCTGTAAAGATGGACGGTGGCGGGGATCGAACCGGGTCCGACATGTCCCTTCACCTCCCGGATCACACGAAGCAAGTGAGCTAACCACTCAGCTACTGTGCCGGTCAGCAAGTTTAATACAAGATGTATATATATATATATACATATATATATATATATATATATATATATATATATATATATATATATATATATATTTATATATATGTATATATATATATTTATATATATATATAAATATATATATATATATATATATATATATATATATATATATATATATATATATATATATATATATATATATATATATATAATTATATTATTATAAGGATTCTGATATCTCGAATCGATTGAATTGTTGAAAATATACTATTATTTCACTCAAACCAATCCCGAGACTGATATCAGTCGACCGTGCCTCATGCAGAGGACCTGGTTTCGATCCCTGTCGTCGTCGACCATCTTGATAGAGGTTTTCAATCCATGGTCCATCTCTGTCGTTCAAGTGGATACTGAGACAGATCAGCGTGCTTCGCCACCCCTGTCCCAACAACCTAATGAAATAACCCTTTATCTCATACCTATCATCTCATTCAGCATTTACCGATGTCAATCGATCTTTGGCAATCATTTGAGTGCTTTGAATGACCAATATAAAAGTCTAAATAAATTAGAAAGAAATATTAGAAAAGATATAGACATCTGCCTTGGCATGCAATGCAGCTACACTGTTTGGTATTCTACAGTATATTGAGACGTTTTAGTGATGTGTTTATCATTTCATTACTCATTCATAAGTAATGGATTCATGTATTGTGAATATTTACTCTGCATTTCGTCTTGAACAGCGCAATAAGGTGTATAAATCTAGATCCACATCTATTATGTTGAAATATTTCAATCATTAATGTTATGATTGCATTGATTTGCGGTGATACACATAGTAACTACAGAAAAGAGGAAGTGACTACTGCAACGAAAAATTAGCCAAGAGTGGTTGTCCCAATGTAGATTTATCTTATGTCCGGATTTATGACTATGCGTTCATTACATGATGTTACGAGATCATTCGACCGAGATGCGTGGCCGAGTGGTAACACACTGAACCGTCATTCGGGAGACCGGGCTTCGATTCCCGCCATGGTCGACCATCCTGACAGGGGTTTTTCGTGGTTTCCCTCTGTTGTTCAGGTGGATACTGGGATGGTTCCTTAACAACAGGCCATGACCGACTCCTTCCCATCATCCAAAAAACACCTTATAAAATAACCATTCATCTCATCATCCCATCAGCTCATTCATCATCCACCGACGCCAATAGATCGTAGCCATCAGTATAGTGCGTCGTTAAAACCCAATATATATATAAAAAAAGAGATCATTCGATTCATTGAGCAGCCACAAAGAGGGCATTATGAGATATTTTGATCATATTTGCTACATTATTGATTTCGATTAAATTTGTATTTTTTGGGTGAGCCAAGGACTGTTCCATTCTCTCCTCATAAGACGTAGGAAATAAATAGAAATGATCATGAAATAATCACGAAAGTATATAGCTGTAGCATCGCTGTTGAAAATCACAGATATGAATTGAAATTGATTCACATGGTGTAAAAACCATTTCACGACACCGTTATAACAAAATAACTATACATTTATAATAAGTCAGAACCATAAAAATATATCGTTTTTCGAAACTTTTTTTCTTTTCACTGTGATATAATTTTCTAGATTCCTGTCGGTAATGAATTTAAAAATGATCAGCGAGATAACTCTCACAAATACACTATCAAGAGAATGAGTTTGGAAAACACCATAAGTCTGAAGCTGGAAGCACAATAAGATATATTATGTGCGATTGTGTGTATTTCTTCAAAACCATTACCAATACAATGATATAGGTCTGTCATTATCAACCGAAAATGTCTGCAAAAAGCAGTGAGGCGTTCTAGATGATATCGTTCGCATAATCAATCAAGCACCAAGATCAGTGCGTGTATTTGATCATGTTTCTATTTTGGCGTAAACCTAGATTTTTATTCGATAACGAAACAAAATAAGAATTAGGATTTGAAAAACATGGTCTTGAGAGTTCCCGGCATGTGGAACATTTCATTAATGGGACTTTTTAATCCTACAGCGAGCAGGACAAAGAGTGAAATAAAGCTATATCTAGTCATCGTGCGCTCAATTTAGTACGTGTATTTGTCTAAAATTGAGTATAGGATTGAACCTAAATGTAAAAATAATTAATTCATATACTAAAAACCTATGGTATATTGAAAGTTTACAGCTTACAGCGAGTATACACGACTAGCACAGATGCCTGCTGTCTCTTGATATGAATAAAGCATGCTCTTTACCTGATTTTGATAGTTGAGGGTATATTGCTACGATTAACAAAATCTCGAAGGTGGTGTCCCATTTCTGTGAGGCGATCATTACGCAGAGATGATTTAGAAACAGTTTGATGTCTGCAACACCTATAATTTCATGTTATCAAGATAGAATACATCTTAATTGAAATTATTCATATCGTAAATAGTATTACAAATTAGATGAAAAATAATCTGAAATAATTTATATAATTCGATAACGTCTAAATCCGTCTGAATATTCACAATGTTTTTTCACAGCTATAGGTCTACATATTGTATGATGAAGTTTATTTATTGGATCAATAAGTAGGCTTATATTGATATTGAAATTTATTTAAATTAAAAAAAAAAAGTCAAAGCGGTGGAAATAATACACTTTGTCAGCAAGGATATAAAAATCAGTATAGCCCATCTTGTGTACGATATAAATGTAGCTATATAGGCCTATGTACTATTCGACGATTTCCAAGTTCTTGTTACTAGTTTTTCATACTCACCGCACTATGCCAGCAGGCCCTAATACCCACAGAACGTTTACAGTATATGATATACTCTGATTTTGGTATCAAATCTATTTTAGTTACCTCGCAAAATAGCAACTACACATCAAAGAAAAATGAACTTCTTCAGTATTTCATGAGTAAATAAATAAAAAAGAAATCCCATTTGATTTGCGATTCAAAGTATAGGTTAAAATATATTTACACTTGGTTAATAATAATTAATATGCACTTCACTTGAAACAAGCTCTTTTCACACACTCTGCTCACTACGGCCTGCTCCACTGAACATCGGTATACTACATACATAGGTAACACACATACATATTATACACTCAACACTATTTAGGATTACGAAACTTATGAAGGATGTGCTATAATTATTATAGCTGACTTTCTAGAAATAGTAACTTGATTACGAGTACATTACCAGCTTTATAAAACAATGGCTTTATATTTCTCGAA
>OZ023327.1:68863443-68885943 GCA_964007535.1 Brachyptera risi | reverse complement strand
GCACCATAAGGCCCAAAAATGGTCAAAAATAAGATGACTCATTTAACAAACAGTAAATCTTAATTTTGAATGGTAAAATAATATTGTACTTAGTAAATGAATATGTATTTTATATACAATAGGCTAGAATAATATGTATTTATCAAGTATAGACTATCTAAAATTTACAATACGGTCAAAAAAGGTGAGGCTCGGTCTATGATCGCTCTCTCACCTAATTTTGTCACAATGTATGCATTCGAATGGTAATTGTATTGTAATTGTATTGTAATTGTATTGTAATTGTATTGTGTGTGTTTATGTTTTGTTTCCATAATATATGTATTCTTATGTGTCTTCCACACTCCTGGGTCTTCATGGCTAGTCATCCACACTTCTGAGTCTAGCTGGCTATTGTCCGCTCCCTTCTTGTGCTCGTTCAATTGTATTACTGAGCAGGAGTTGAATCGTCTTGCGGAGGTCCTGCATGGAGATATCTCTCTTCTTGTTTTTCATCATTCATCCTGACGTTGGTTTTTCGTGGTTTTCCTCAGTCGTTAACGTGAATACTGGAATGTGAATCACACATATTTATTCGGCCATGACTGAATGAATGTTTTAAATAATCAAGTCAA
The DNA here is from genome assembly GCA_964007535.1 of Brachyptera risi. Taxonomy (NCBI): domain Eukaryota; kingdom Metazoa; phylum Arthropoda; class Insecta; order Plecoptera; family Taeniopterygidae; genus Brachyptera; species Brachyptera risi. The sequence continues at coordinate 68,885,329 of OZ023327.1, read as the reverse complement.
AATGATTATTTAAATAAAACCACAAACACTTTTTCATCACATAAAATTGAGAACATAAGAATAAATAAGAAATGGAAGAATAAGAAAAGAGGTTTTTCTAAAGAAGACAAAGGTGTACTATAGAAAATAGACATGAACGAATTAATTGGAGAAAAAACATAAGTTCTTTTTTCTCCTACACAAATGAATTTTAGAAAGATTTGGAAGAAACGAAGACGATGAGATGAAAAAAAAAATCAAAGAAAGAGGTGATATATTCAGAAAGAAAATTGAATACTTTTTCACAGCATGACTTTTGAGTTGTTCTTCATTTCTCAACTTGTCACTATAATAATTGTCGCTATATGAGCTATATGCTAATGCTATATATTACTATATAATACAGCTGATGTGCTAACTTTATTACATATAACCATTTCATTGGGGTGGTAAGATCTCCCTATATCTCTCGTGATGCCCCGTTAAAACGTTTCACTGGCTTACTGCCTATTCCTCTACTGTAGTATACGTGCGTTACGTTTTCATCTTCTGCTGCCTACGACCTTTCCCGTACTGCCTAACTGACCATTACGTTCCCCTAATGCCTACTAAAATATTATTCACATTCAAACGGTGTTTTTATCATTGACACCCTATATTGCAATCGGGCGAGTGATTTGAAATCAAATTTCTGTTACATTTTTAAAATTATATTAAAGATGAGAGAGTGTTCGTATCAACGAATATGAGAAAAAATCACAGTTCAAAAGGGGTGACTTGGACATTGCATCATCGTAATACGGAATATTTGAAAGTAAAATTTATGTCAAATATTGAAAATATAATGTTATTTGAAAGGGAAGAACATGAACGAAGACGACCTATTCAATCTCCATAAAAATCAATAAAAAATTGTAATTATTGCTATACTGATATTATGATTTATTTATTTACATTGAGTAACGACGTAATTTACTGAGAACCAAGATAATATGGCAAGAAGCAAAAAGCAAAAAGTAATATCATTACACCCTGTACCTTCGTTCAGGTTATTAACAATATTGTTGCAACATTATATATATCTACGTTAAAATCAGAAGGGATTGAGTCTATAATATATGATCCTGTGTAAAGCTTTTCTCTCAATATTCACTTTATCGTTGTCGAATGACTATGAGCATCAAGTTTTTCATACATTGTAAACATTTTATCTCATTTTATGAAAATAATTAAGACGTTTTAGTTTAGATCATTAGATCATGCTGATTTCCTAACCTGTTATCAAGTTGGGAAAAATGATACATTTTCAACACATTTTTTAATCATTGGTACAGTACATTCAGGCCTTCATCAAATTCCAGGAAATTGAAAATGTATCATTTTTCCTAACTTGATAACAGCGATCCGCACTACACATACATACATACACACACAGATCAGCGTAACTCTTATGTAGAATTAGAAATTCACGCACGCAAATATTTTCAGAAAAATTCACTATTAATGTTGACATTGAATTAATTTTCAGGCTAAGAATAATTATTATTCTTAGCCTGAAAATTAATTCAATGTCAACATTAATAGTGAATTTTTCTGAAAATATTTGCGTGCGTGAATTTCTAATTCTACATAAGAGTTACGCTGATCTGTGTGTGTATGTATGTATGTGTAGTGCGGATCGCTGTTTCTCGAACGTGATTGGTCGGCTGAGTTGTGGGCTTAGCGGGGAGTGGAACGGGGGAGACGAAAGAGGTTCAGGTGTTGAGAGGGGAGGGAGGAAGGGGAGGGGGGAGGCAGAGTGGCTGGCGAGGTGTAAAAAATGATCACGCGTAGAAGTGGAGGGCATACTGGTGATTTGGCCCTCATGTTTCAAACATGAGGAGTCTTGCTAGTGAATAGATATTTAGAGAGTTGCGAGGGAGGCTATGAACAGTTGATGAAGATGAATGATTTTATATTGTCTACATCGTGTAGTAGGCATTTTATTAAAGAACCTACATTTCAATTCAAATCATGAGCCAAAGCAACCTGAAAGTCAGTCCGATCATGCAATATGTTACACATACGGAAAATACGAACCACCTGTTTTATAATAATATCGCCTTGTCATTTGCACGACGTCATAAGGTATGTGTTTCCGTCAATATGGTCAATCATTCGCCAGCTCTATTGAGGATCGTGTCTTCTTAAAAGGTTGTAAAAACTTGATTGTGAAACTTTTTTTTTTCTTTCTAAAATGGAATTAATCATGAAAATGTTTAGCTATACGACTTTCACATGCAGATAAATTTAAATTCATATTTTTTTTCATAGCATGATATGTATCTTGAAAAAATGAAATCCCTCAAGCTCATCTAACAAGACGAGTAGGCCTATCCATAGAGTTTTCACACCCTCCCATCTTTAAATAATATTCCTCTTAAATCACGCGCCTGATTGCAATGCAGGATGTCAATAATAAAACCATAATTTTAAAATCAAAGAATATTTTAGTAGGCAGTAAGGTCCAGTTTTTAGGCAGTAGAGGAACACTTCGGTCAGTTCAACCTTTTTAGGGAGTAAGGGACAGATAGGAGAAAAAAAGGTAAAACAGGTATACTATACCCTTTTTTGAGCAGTAGATGAATAGGCAGTAAGGGAATACACTGTTCAAAGGACCCTATAAACTTACATCCAATTTGCTTGTATAGGAAAACAATGGCTTTGTGTCAAATTTTCGATGTTGATGAAAAAAAAAAGTTATAAGATTTCGATATAGAAAAAAAAAAATATTGAAGAATGAAAAAGAGAATATTTCAAAATGTTAATAATTTATAGATTCGTATGACGTTAATATGTCAATTAAAAACGATAACGTTTTTCTAAAATAAACTTTAACAACATAACCTTCATTTTCTTATCTGAGTCAAAATACATGGATTGATTATGCAATAAAAAGATATTTCAAGTGGTGATTAAACTTTGGCAGTTGTGCGAATCCAGTGTGCAGTGAATTTGTTACATGCTACAGCCGTAGCTTACAAGTAAGTAACTGCATTTACATGCTAGTCACATATTTCATTATTAGTTTATACTTCTGATCAATACCAGAAAATTGAAAATGATATCCGGAAAATTTGAGAAAACGTGCAATCTGTAGGCCCATAGCATTGATAGCAAATATGTTCACCAAATGCTATGTATTTTAATTGAAAGGAGTGTTCCATTTTTGTATTCTCGTACTTTTCTCTATGAATGTACAACAATGTTGAAATTTGTTAGTACCGGTATATAGGCCCTACGTATTATTGAAATTAATTGTGTAAATATAATAACCATATTTGAATATATTATATTTTGTACCAAACAATGCTTTTTTACAAAAATAAAGATTCATTTTATACTTGATGGAATTAAAACATGCACATTATTAGATATAAATTGATTTTTTGGGCTACGGTTGAGACTGACATAGCTAGAAAATGATGTTTTGAATGATTCAGAATATTAATAATTGTTATGAAATAATATCCAGGTGTTATATCGAGCGTATCACATTTTTAACTCAGAATTAACACCGAACCATATCGTTAGCTCCCCCCCACCCCTTACCACACCACACTTCCTTGTTTGCACACAATATACGAAATTATGGTAAGAACTTTTGATTCTATTCTCCATTCCTTCACCTACGCACATTGCCCTTACGCTTTTCCTTGGCCGAAAAGTCAAACCACCTACAGGTCACAAAACGACTATTAAATGACACCACCAACACTTGTTCTTTTGACAGGACAGTTGGTTACATACTCTTCTCTAAATTCTTGAGTCACATTCACCACTCTCCCCTCCTCACACCTAATTCCATCCTACCCCGTCCCCTTCTGTTCCTTCATTCCGCTTCTCTAATCATCCTCTCCACTTTCACTCTCATTCTCCTTTCTATCATTCATTACTCTGTGGCTACTTTTGATTCATTACCGTCTAATTCTACTCATTTTTATTCTTTCCTATCTCTCTCTCTCTCTCTTGTATGTCTACTGTCTATGTATATGTTTCGCGTTCAATGAATCTTCGAAATAACCCCTTATATTGTGAAACAAATTATTACAAATCATAAATTAATATTATAAATAAATATTTCTCGAAGTTTTGGCTGTGAAGAAAATTAAATCAATGAAGATTCATAAATCAAATAACCTTCATCGGCAACCAATAGGAATTTCATTATTTCTTTCGCAGTTATTATAGAAAGTGAAAACAAATGGTGTGTACTATATTCATGAGATTCTAAATGGAGGAGTTGATAGGGAAATACAAGTCAGGCGTTGCATATTACAATAAACTACGCAGTTCGAACAGCGAACGAACTTTTACTTTCTACTTAATATTAATAACAATGATTGCTTCTAGACGTTCATGCTCAGATTATTTATCATTACAAGTTTAGTTCAAGTTTATATTCAGCTTACAGCATCATGATTTACCATCACATTTGATTGCTGTGTGCCTCTGTCAATGTACGTATCGTATAGTTAAGGGTACCTAGGCACAGCGTAACGTTTTCAGTGTCAACGTAACATATGAACAATCGCAGTTTCGCAGTGACTTTCCAGATGAACATATTGTAGTGAAACTGCTTCACATCGTTCAGAGAAGAATCTTCTAAAATACTGCCGATCTCTAATAAATATTCACATTAGATTAGGTGTTATTTGTATGTAATGGTCCGAGGTGAGGTGAGAATCAATGTCAAAAATATCTGGTGTTACAGTTACATACAAGTGATCTCACCATCTTTGTCATTATCAAATTGAAGTCATAAGCATTTTTCGAGAAATGTTGTCTGCATCCTGTGATGTCCTAGTTGTTAATTTTGTATCCTGTACGGTTCAAGTATTGTGATCAATCATATCTGTGAAATCACCCTGGCGGAGACATTTTACCCTATGGAGACTGGGGGTGCTCGAACTAAAATGCTTGCTCTTATTGATTGCGATTGTTGAGTAGGTTGGACTTGGACTACCCCTGAATAGGGTACATGCGCCGGGCTCGTTGCTCAGCACACACAAAATCGTTTCGATTCACCGGCTACCAAGTGCTACACAGAAACATGTTCAGGAACTAATACATAAGTAGACCGTGTGTTGCCATTTCTGTCATAATATTCCCTGATCAACGTATGTTCCAATAAAACTGTCGCGTCGAGTGTTATGAAGGATTGCTCAGAAATCTTACATCATTTGTAGATTTCAACAAACATTCCTACACGGATAAAAGAAGAGGACAAAACTGGAGTCTCCAACACACGGACCAAGAAAACTTATCAGGCAAATGTCGTCCGAAGAGGAAGTGGACGAATTCGAGTAAGTGAACGTCATCATCAAATAAATACTGAATCATTTCATAAATCTACAATCCTTCTTTGGTACTCATTTTCTTTTAATAAAATATGTGTTTTGGTGGACTATAAAATATGATTCAAAGTTTGTTATTTTGAGAAGAGTAGTCTCTATTAGTTTAATTGTGTGAATAGTATATTCATCTAATGACGCCTACTTTGTACATACTGTCTATTTTGGGAGCCATTCATGGTACATTTTTAATATATCAATTCCCTTCCAAGGAAGTATTTTTGTGTTGAATAGTAAAGTCATGTGACCGCACCCCACAGATTACTATGGCAACTAGTGTTCGATATATAAGTAGCTAAGACAGCAACGTGACGGTAACAACTATCACTTGTGAATGTTTTTATCTTAGTGTTTAGCGAATATGTGTCACTGACGGTCGCAATTCATTTATGAAACAGATCAAATCGAGGAAAGAAGGGGAGGGGGGAGTCTTTTTCAGTGCGATATAGTCTAGGACTCTAGGATATATTATACTGTAAGCCGGTTTTTATTTCTAGTCACAGTAGGCCTACGTATCACTGGTGGCGTTTAGCATTCAGGCTAAAATGTTTGTTTTAAAATATGATACTTCTATTCAATATTATGCGTATATGTGTAAGATTTGGAAAAATGAGTTCCAAATTATTTGAACGACAGAAAATTCGTGATTTTTATATTGTTTAACATTTTCATTTATGTGTTTCATATATCAGTTAATTCTGAATTCTAGTTTAGACATTTCAAATTTTCAATCGCTGCTTTATTAGGTCCAATGAAGAATTTATCGATTTTTAATCTTTACGTTCAGTCCGTAAGTCATTCACCAACGGCATGTGTTTGATTTAAGATTTGTCTTATTTAAAATCCAAGGTACGCAACTATACAATCACTAATTCTACTTTGGTATTGGATGTATTCGATGAATATGGATTTATGAAAATAAAACAAGTATTCGGATATAGATAAGAACTGCCATGGTCTACATCCGTTTGTCTCATGTTGAGTATAGGAGGGGTCTGTAGAAAGTAACATTATAAGACGAAAAACAATCTAATACAAAGAAGAACACACGAATGAAAAAGAACTTTGAGAGTAAAAAATCAAAGGTAACAGTGTGATTTGTAATAAAATGCCAGGGAGCCCGGGTTCGAATCCTGCATAAAAAGGTATTATTTTGTGTAAATCTTTCAGATCACTCATTCAACATATTATGCTCATTTGACCCCCCCCCCTCCCTTCCTTGTTGAAGACACTAAAAATGCAGTTCATTCCAAATGCAAGACGTATCCATCCATACTATACAATTGCATTTGTAATTATTCATAGTTTGATATAGTTTATATTTATTATTTCGTATGGACGAGTTACACGAGAAATAATTCTATTCTCAATCATGAAATTATTATTTCTGATAAATGGAGGTGTATTAAATTTCTGCGATTGATTTGAACTTTTATTCGGTTATTTGGCTATAACAATTTGTACTGATTTAAGAGTGACTTTGAAATCCTTTATCAAGTTTCAGATATAACTAGACAGGCACTGAATGCAAGGAGCATGTCAATCGAAATAATAAGTTCTGATATCTGACAAGGTTGAAAAAAAAGAACACGTTTTATTTTTGTATACGTAGATATTTCATAGAGTATTTAGAAAATTTAAATGCAACAATAAGCTCGGCGTGCAGACAAAATTTATTTTCTGTAGCCAAGATCCAACTTCCTCGTTATCTCACTGTTGTTCATTGTTGGCTTTTCGAACACGTTCGTGCAACTATAGGTCTACTGTCGCGCCTACCCATGAGGAACATAATGTTGACGCTCCAATAGAATCACAATGTCATGAAGACGGTAAATCGTTGTTGGATCACAATGAAAATTATGACGAAACCATTAGTACACACGAAAATAAGATATTAAGAATGTAAATACTTGGAATACACATTTTCCAGATGACGTTATATTATACGTTCTTGTACGTTTTACTTTTTCATATTTACAATGTATTAGGCCTACATTTAATTGAATGAAAATTTTAAGATCCAGATAATGAAACTCTCAATTTCTCTAAGCGTCCAATTTTAATTCCAACTCACCAACGATGACACACTCTACAGCGTCAACACATTTTAAAGTTTAGACTTTATTGTGTCCTACATGAGAGGCCGTGAATAATCCAACAATGGACAAAGTAAAAATTACAGTGCGTCTGGAAAGACATGGATGTAAAAGGAATCTGATTGGTTATGTTCGAAAATACATGGTGCAATCTCACACTTTAAAAGATTAGGTATAAAATATAAATTAATTGTATTCATGTATTATCCACTAAAGATAAAGGAGCGCACCATCCTTGCGCTATAGTGGTGTGGGATAGGGGCAGATTGACAAGCGGAACTTTCTCTCTGAGTTACAACTTACACGCACCGGTATATTGAATTGTACTATTAGGATGATACGAAATCTTGATACAATAATTGATAGGGAAATTGGAAGAAACGAAATTAAACCGTATAAAAAACAGATTGATGTTTGTACAGAAGACTTTTCTGAATTATGAAGATCTATCTAAAAAGTTCGAGAACATGTAATGGCCAGTTCACACTATAGGCATTGCAATGCCACCGTTGGAATGTTAGCCTTCCAATGCTGCCGTGTGAATTAACAGGCATTGGCGGGATGAAAACGTTTAGAGCTTCGTTCTAGTACCTGGCATTGGAAGCACAGCCTTCCAACGGTGACATTGCAATGCCTCGTGTGAACTGGCCATAATGTTTCTGCGTTACTTGTAATTTTTCATTACTCGTTACTAAGTTATACTTTGTACTGAACAATAATAATTTGAAACGTTTAAATACTAACAGATACCAAACGTCCAATTACTACGGTACGTAGCTTGGAAACAAACATACGATGATGGGTTAGGTTACAATCCTAATATTAAACAAGAATCAACTAGAAGACGAACAAAAGACGTATCTAGCAAGGAGAAAAAAATAATATATTAATGTATTCAATGCTTGGTAGTGCACTTCTAAAATGTGAAACGCTGTGTGAAACGCTGTGTGAAACGCTGTGTGAAACGCTGTGTGAAACGCTGTGTGAAACGCTGCCATCGAAAGTGTTATACGTGTTTTTCTAAAAAACGATAGCCTATTTTTACAAAGAGCCGTAATTTTCAGTGCGCCGGGTGAGTGTATGTGGGCATGATTAGAAAAGCAATAGCTGTTTAGCCGATGGAGACTTTTGCACCCTAAAATTCACTTGAAAAAACACTGCTTAGCACGAGACGTAATTTCTCAATTTTCATTCCATATTCCATTTGTGTATAGCATAGTTCCTACATCATTGAGACAAAAAACCAACTTTTAAACGATATTAGCCTATATATTCTTTTTCCCTACAAACTCGAACTTTTATCAAATTTACCTGAGAGACGAACTTGAACTTTTAAAAAGATCGATTAAATTCTGATGAAATGAACTTTTCGAGAGTTTCTTCGACTAAAGACTAACTTGCACCACACTGAATGTATTTATCCAAGAGAAACCTATGAATAAATAACAAAAGTTTGTTTGTCGTCAATCTTCACCATTATTTATCTTTTCATCACTCTTGGTTACCGATCTATCTAATCATTTTCATGAGTAACCATCGTTATATGAACAATTTAATCAATTGATATAGTAATATAATTGCCTATTGCATATTTATATCTCAGGCTCAGTGACGTATGAAATTAGGTATGTCATTCTGTTACCATGGTTCGTAAATCGAGAATAACTTAACCCTAGCATGGACCCTTATTTCCTTTAAAGAGTGATAACCCTGGCCTTAGAACTCAATGCACGGAGCCTCGTATTCCGCTTCTCTGCAGCTCTGCTTCAGTAGTCGGTAGAACTTCCGAACATCAAGTTCGCTCTCGTTCATATCGGGTATCCGACGTTCAGTCCCACCGAGATCAGCTCGACCAAGCTTGTCCCAACACACATAACACACGTCTTGTGACAAATCCAGCGATGGCAGCTACTTCATTTGATGAATTGAACTCGAGTGAAAATGTTCTTCGAAACGAAAATAACGCTATGGACAACGGATTGAGGAAAATTACTTCAAGCAAAATAGACGGAATATTAAACGAACCAGACGACATTAAAAATTGTGATATTTCGAACATGTCTAAAATGCCGAGTGCAGGTTTTTGTAATGAATTCAACAGTTCTGTCGGTTATAATTCGAGCAGTTCATTTAGTTCGAGTGGTATTTGCTCAAATGAGTCGTTTAGTTCAATTGGAGATATTTCGAACGACGATGGGTATGGAGACAACTGTTTAATTATGAAACCTTCGAAAGGCAAGGATGTGGAGAGTACGGAACGTATTGAAACCATATGTGAAGTATGTGATCAAATACATGGGGTGAAAGAAGGGAAAAGGTAACTGCTTTGGACAACAATTACTATTGTCTGGAGATATTATTTTATACCCTATGGCCTATGCGGTGCCATCTATATTGCCAAGCATGTGTATTGGTGAGAATGACAGCTGACAACTTGAGACTGTTATCACCTGGATTTGCTAATTCTCATCCTTACAAGGGACAATGCATACACGTAACATCTTAAACTTCATATTAGTATTAAGAGATATTTCGTATTATTCAGAAACATATATAAATTATTAATTCACCTCGTACAAACAATTTCAATCAATTATTGAATTATCAGTAATTTAATTTTAAATGTAAAATACATATTCCTAATCTATAAGGTAACGTATATAAAAATATAGAATATAGAAATAGAAATAATATAAAAATCATAAAATAATATGTGGAGATTAATATGACTTCTTGACAACATTTGGATGAACGCTACGGAAACGTTTGACAAGTAGGGAACCACTTTATAAGAGATGAAGACGATAACACATCCGTCACCCCAAATTACAACAAAATAACGTAATATATTCCTGTTATAATTATAATCGGGACAGGTGAAATGGGCCTGATTCAATTCACTGTTCGATATAATCAATTACTTACAATTCGAACTTTGAACATAATATTTGTGTTGTATAAGTCACATTCCTGTTCCAGTCTCGGTTCTCAATCTTGGCCATTTAGAGACCTTCAAGCCATATCAAGACCACTTCCTACATATTCTAACGACATGCCATACGTTTTTTATTCGTGTTTTACTTGAAATAATTCAACTCAAGAATGCGTGAAAGTCGATTTAGCGAAATATCGTTTTTTTCATGGTGACTTTTGAACGGATGATATACCAAAATTCTATTTCAAACACGGTAGAAATATGGATATTTTAATACTTCCAACTGATATGTTGAATACAATTATTCACCTTGAACTATAATATTTGCACAGATATAGGCCTACATTTTTCATTTGATTACAACGAAACTTGATACAGAATCATTTGTTCCTCAACTGAGACTATGGATGAGAGTAGGATCGTTCGGACGGGGCATCACAAGGGCGATATACGGCTATGAAAAATGTTGTTTTAGCTGTAAACATGAATTATACGATATAGTGAAATCATTTTTACTTATATCTATTTATATATAAATATATATATATATATATATATATATATATATATATACATATATATATATATATATATATATATATATATATATATAATATATACCTATTTATATATTTATATAATATATACCTATTTATACCTATTTTTACTCATTTATTCTTTCATCCACAGTCTTAATTGGGGAACAATGATTTTGTATCAAGTTTCGATGTTATTAAAAATAAAAATATCTGTTTCACATATATTATAATTTTGATATCTTATACCGTTCACAACTTCGCCCCAAAAATGATATTTCGCTACATAACTCCCATGTACTACGGAGTAAATTTTTGGCCTAGATCTTCTTGAATTGTACTAATAGTACTATATTGGTTCATTGGGTTGTTGGACGGTTGTATTTTCCCGTGCCAATATCCATTTAGGCTATTCGTTCAATTAAACTAGCCATTTAAGGGGAATCTACCCACAGGCCACAGCGTAGCATTTTCAGTGTCGACCTGAAAGATGTCTGATCGTATTGGCTAATTCCGTGTGAATATACCACGGTGAAACTGATGCCATTCAGAGTAGTATCTTTTGAAATACTGTCGATTCATAGCAAACTTTAGCAATAGATTACACGGTATATTTATGTAATGGAACGCGGTGAGGTAAAGATCGATGGCAAAAATATCGAGGGTTATTGATACAAGTGATTTTTCCACCTTTGTTATTATGAAATTCGAGTCTTCAGCATTCATTGTGACAAACGCTATCTGCATCTTAAGAGGCCGCAGGCGCGCTACACGCGCTCGTTGTTCGCTCGCTTCAGACTCGAGTTTAACATGCATCGTGTGCTAGGCGCAGCCCATAGACTAGCCCACCGAACTCAGATTCACATAAACGCCGTTAATTCCCTTACTCACACTTTTGATATATTTCACAGTCCATATTATTTTTCGGTATTCAAAAATATATATCTAGGTTTCCGTAAACTAGAAATTTTTTCATTTTCCATTTGAAGAATTTGAAAAATTACAAATTTGTTGTTCAAAATTCTGTGAATGCGATAACCTCCCTCTTTCAATTATCAACAGAATGCAAAAACAATCATATTGATATCTCAAAAATTACGGCCGTGAGAGTTTGCGGCGTGAAATACGAGCGCCTGCGGCCTCCTAAGATGTATTTGTTTACTGTGTATATTGCACTGTTGAAGTTGTATACGATCATTTATATCTGTGAAATGACTCGAGTGGGAACTTTCTGCCCTACAGAGACTGGGACACCTTATATTGGGTTTTTTAACGACGCACTGTAATGATGACTGAGATCTATTGGCGTCGGATGAATGATTAATGAGATGATGGGATGATGAGATGAAGGTTTTATGGGTAGTGAGAAGGATAGTGGAAAGGAAGCGGTCGTGGCCTATATTGTGGGAACTATCTCCGGCATTAGCCTAGACTACAGAGGGAAACCACGAAACACCCCTGTAAAGATGGACGGTGGCGGGGATCGAACCGGGTCCGATATGTCCCTTCACCTCCCGGGTCACACGAAGCAATTGCGCTAACCACTCAGCTACTGTGCCGGTTGGGACACCTTAATTACACATTTTCCATACAGCTGATGTAGAACCTGATGACAGTAGTTTCTCATAATACAATGACAAAAGCGTACTATTTTGAACATTCACCCGGTACCTTTCAGAGAATAATTAAAAAAAACGATATTTCGGCAATGTTTCTCTTGCTTTCTTCAGGTAGCAATCTTTGACAAGTACCGGGTAAATATACAATCGTTCGATTTCGTTATAACAAAATATTCGTGGTACAATATTCTTCTTCTTTCCAATTAGTTCCTTGTGGGTTCCCAAAAAGTTTCCCATCATTATAAACGTATAAACTTGGTGAAATAGTAGTATTGGCTGGAAAGCTTTTTACTGGTCAGGTATTTGTATTTGTATTTGTATTTATTGCCGTTTCTTATTAAAGAACAATTTTAAAATTGTATAAACATTGTCAGAGATATTAGAAAATAAAATTATAATAATAATTCAAGGTATGATTTCAGATCGAAAATATTTGCTATAAATATGAACAATGTATGGTGTAGTTTTATTTTGTAGCTTGAAAAGTTTCGAAAATATAGACGCACGCACGCAGTCTCGTGTAATATATCATGGAATAGAAGGGATTTGATTATGGACTCTATACCGGTAGGCTGTTTAATACAGTGATTTCGATCTTTTCGTGTACCAAATTTCTCTTCTAGTTGATTGTATTGTGGATTTACTTGTTTATTTCAACAACATTTGTTATCTTAACAGTTGTTATTATAACAAATATGACAACACTCTATCAACACCCTTTCTCATCTCACAACTCACAAGGTTCACTCGTTATGAAAATAATTCCGATAATATATAATTATGTAAACACTTCCCGAGCTCCTGAAATCTGGTGTAAACTTGACATGAAATCTTCCTGAAATCCCTTGAAATCTTTTTGAAATCCCTTGAAATTCTTTTGAAATTCCATGATATCTTCTTGAAATCCTTTGAAATCACCCTAAAATCCCTCGAAATCTTTTCGAAGTCCCTTGAAATTCTTTTGAAATTCCTTGATATCTTCTTGAAATCCCTTGAAATCACCCTAAAATCCCTCGAAATCTTTTCGAAGTCCCTTGAAATTCTTTTGAAATTCCTTGATATCTTCTTGAAATCCCTTGAAATCACCCTAAAATCCCTCGAAATCTTTTCGAAGTCCCTTGAAATTCTTTTGAAATTCCTTGATATCTTCTTGAAATCCCTTGAAATCACCCTAAATCACTTGAAATCTGAAATCAGTTGTACATCAAATTTAATCCCTCGACATTTCCAAAATAACTCGAATTTTCTTCCAGGTTTCCTGATGGCTCTGTTCGTCTCAGGAATCCTAACATTGAGCTGATGGACCAAGACATTCTGTACCACCTGGCACTTGGCAGTGAGTCACATGACCTTGTCAGCATGTTTGGTGATATCAAGGTGAGTGAGCTAGTGAAATCGATAGCGCGCATTCATTAACAAGTACGTACAGTTTGTATTTTGTAATAATTGAAGGCCTGGAGAGACATGTTACTGACTAATTACCGATAGTGTTATCACTCAAGTATTGCTCTTCGTGGATATGATTCAGTTGCTATGAGTTGGGGCGGGTGTAGGGCCAGGGGAAGAGATTGTTATGTTATTCGGTTAATGAATGATAGCGGAATTCAATATCGTTGCAGATTTGTGTTCAAATTCAAATTTAAAAAAGTTTTATTCCAAAAATACTTACAAATTACAATAACATATAGAGACAAAATTACATATACAATTATAATACAATTATATTATAATTATATAATTATAATATCGATTTCGTAAATCAGAATGACTGTATTCCAAATATCATCGGTTGGAATAATTGAATCGGACCATCCATATTTAATATTACATTGAAGTTGAACTATAATATTGCATTTTTCTTCCTTTTTTTATGATTTTTGTTTATGATTTTTGAGAAGGAGTGATATCTATATCGATTTATACATCCATACATATTTTCATGTGCAGAGCAATCATGCCTCGAGTTCTCGTTGCTTGAAATCTGCAAAACTGAAATACTATGACACAAAATCAATAATATCTTCCATTGTTCTCTCAACTTCCCAATGCTCAAGCTTATCTCTTTTCTCCTTGAAGTATTTTCACATCTTTGTGATTTTCCATACCTCCATTATAACATTTTTCTCTGCCATCCATCCTTGAATCACGTACTGTACTCCCTACATTTAGGGAATACAAATGTACTCTTCCTGTCTTCGTTTTCTCATTTTCTTTCTCTATGCGCTGTTGAGATCGCGTTTTCTCGACCAGAACTGTATTCTAGATTCCTGACAATCCGTTTTTTTTTCGGCAGGAATCCAATCATTTTTCGTGAACTAATAGGTTATTCATATACAGCTCAAACTTGAATTTCATTTAAATGTTTGAAATCTTGACACTTGGTAATGTAATTCACGTTCTTAATTGTACGCGCGTCACTGGTCACGTCTGGACCCCTATTCCTGAGATAAATGAGATGTGAGAAAAATAAAAGTGAGTGAGAAAACATTTATCTCACTTAAAATGGCCGATTTACCATTACCAATCGGCCATATCAAGTGAGATAATCGTTTTCTCACTCATTTTTATTTTTCTCACATCTCATTTATCTCAGGAATATGGGTCCTGATCGACTGCCCGGCATGAGGTCTGGGCGCTAATTGCACTCGGTTCGCCAAATGGAAACGTGTATAAGGTATAGATGAGCATTTGTTTCCACAATTCTCTTTATTTAATTCAATTTTCAATACTCTTATATTCAAATTCATGAAAATCCCATTTTAAAAATATGGCATAAAAAAAAGAACATGAAATATTTTTACAAAAATTTGCTCGAGAAGAGTACGTAAATTGTAATTGACCCTGAAAATGGCTAGCGGTGTTGAATATATTTACAACGGTAACGTTAATTCATTGTTGAATTGTTTTTTTGTTTTTTTTAATATCATCGAAACTTGATACAAAATCATTGTTCCCCAATTAAGGCTATGGATGAAAGATAGAATTGTGAACATAATAACCGTTTACCTACTTTTATTACAAACAAAATACGTGTGTAGTAATAATGTTGTGTGTACAGTAGGCCTACAAGTAGTAAATAGAAGATATGAGATGATTTTGTTATCACGAAACGAAGAAATTGTGACCGTGACCTCTAATGCTCTCATAGATTTTCATTCATTCCAATCAAGAGCATAGTAATCGTTTTCTTCGACTTGTTCGTATTGGGTGATTGATATGTCACTACAAAGATGCATTGAGGGTTGCTTTGCAACCAATGCAACCCTCAGTGCATCTTGGTCATTACTGTCTCGCTGACAATAAGTGTCAAAAAAGAGATTTTGTTTTACATTTTCGATTGTCTTAATCTTTCACAGATGCTTTCAAAGACACTTGGTTTCTGTTTTTCGAATTATCAAGTATACAACATGTTTTTATGATTATATCTATACATAGCTTCCCTCCGTTACTCAGTCAGCTAAGGCACCTCTTTATTTGTAAATCATGTTGTTGACCCTATTATTCAATATATATTATATATATTATTTATATTATTATTATTTATATTAGTATTGCTGTTGTTGTTGTAACTACGCTACCTTTTATTGCTTTGTTAAAAGGGTCAACGACATCTCTATTTCATACTATCGAGTTGTTTATATTGCATGCGTCATAAGGACATGTTTTACTTCCATTCATTATAACTAGGTCAAGCGGGTTCACAACATCCCCATCTATTACATTGTTTACAATACAAGTATTGGCTAGGCTAGACTTCATTATTTTATTGCCCCCCTTATTATCCAATTCTCTAAAAAAAGTTTTTGTTGTTAAGTTTTTTTAGTTATTTTTTTAGTTATTTTATCACCCAAAACATCATTTTCAATACTCAATGATTCTGCAGACACTGTTGTTTTCTTTTGTATCAACCATTTATCTAAAAATGTCATCTTTTTATTTGGCGTCGTTTCTTTATTTCTGATTCTGGCTTCTTACTTCTACCGTATCACACTCTAGTTTTGTTTCGATAAAACAGCGGAGTCTATCACTAATTGCTCATTTTCCTGCATAATTCAAGTGGAAATTAGAGCTATTATAGTGACTCGGCTTCAGTATATTGTCTGAAAAGTTCACGAAAATATTCTTGCTGAATATATCTTAATATATTCTGAATATATTCTTGTCTTTCTTTCGATTAATTGCACTGTGCAACCACCTGTTTGCACCGTCTATTATCACATTTGCTGTTTCATCATTTAATCTCCTAGGAATTGTATTAATAATAATGTTAATTTTCTTGCTCAGAGGTAAAATGAGGTCAAGGGCTCTTGATATATTAACTTTGTGTGATTCATCCTCCATTATGTCATTTGCACCCCCCCCCCCCCCCCCCCCATCACAACTAACCAGTCCTTCATCCCAAAATATTTCGTATCATCGTACGCACTTTTTATAACCTCACACAGTCCTGCTCCTGATTTGATTGTACTTGACACTTTATATTTCTCATTGATGTTTGCACCTAGAATTGTGTTGAGATCACTTCCATCACTGTCGGCAAGTATATGTACTAGGCAGCTACCCTTGACACGCCTTGATGCATTATTCAATATTTGGGATTTTACCTTAATATTCTCTACTTTCTTTCTTGATTATTGCATCTTCATAGATAATCCCTTGACTTCTTCGGTTAGATCCTTGATTGCGTTTTGTAGGGTCGCGATCGTAACGGATATAACCTCTAATTTCACCATTCCTTGCCCGCTGACATTAACTGTCATCAAATTGCAATTGTCGCATGTCCACATTATGTTTTTGCACTTTGAAATTATTTTATATTCACCCAGATTGATATTTACACATTCAATATGATACTTATCTTGACATTATCCCTCACAAACCACAACTTGATCGGGTTTTTGTAGGAGCTTCTCACACACGACATACAGATTCCGCCATCTTGAATTATCCACAACCTATGTTTTAACCTCTTATTATAACCTCTGTTGGCAAACAGTCGTCATAAGCAATTAAATCATCATCTTATAACTATATATGATAATTATTCAATCATTTTTGTGCACTCTAAAAGTTGATCACAATGACTGATTAATGATTATAGGCTTACTATGCTTGGTCCATCACAACAATAGCTATTATCTTTGATATTATTGTGATGACGCTTCTGTATTTCTGTTACTTACTAAACCCATGCCATAATATCATCTGAGAGTGATCAGAGTTAGTGATAGAGTGAGATAGGCCTATGGTGACAGAGTGAGAGAGTGAGAGAGTGAGATAGTGAGAGAGAGAGAGTATGAAAGAGTGTGAGAGAGAGAGAGAGAGAGAGTGTGAAAGAGTGTGAGAGTGATATAATGTAGATATAATATAAAACTAATCGTTTTGTTCTTTACATACACGGGGGGGGGGGGAAGGGGCTGAAGAAAGGAAGGGGGGGAAGGGGCTGTAGAAAGGAAGGGGGGGGGGGGGGAGACTGCATGCAGGCTGAATAAGAAAAATTGTCAAACTCTTCAATTTTTATAAAGCATGGAGAGGAAAAGTTGAGTGGAATGAAATCAACAGTAAAATTATAATATAAATATAAAAATAAATATATCAATAATATCATAGCAAAAATATAAATAACATCAATATAAAATAATGATATATAGTGAGAGAGTTGATAATAAGAGGAGATATTGGGAAATTTTCAATTAAAGGACATACAATGACTGGAACAAATTAGAAGAACGAGAATTTGGTAATGATGAGGATTATTATCCAAAAATATTTGAAGAGATTATAGATACATAATTATAGTGGCATGGCAATTTATATTAATCGATATTTTGTTATTTTATTATTGTTAAATTTATTTTTTATATTTTAGAAAAGTTCATATTTTTATTTAATATAACAGTTGATATTCTCGATAGCACTCTATAATACACTATTTGTAGAAAACTCAAATAACAATAAGAAATTCAATAACCGTCGATCTAGTGGTGTTCTATACAGCAGGCGTGTTCTGAAATTCAACCTTCCACGTCTAGATGGTTTAGTACTACGTCAACTAAACCGTAGGTGCGAACAGATGACGCTAATACAGTGTCATGACTAACACTTATATTGCCAGTTGATCCTGATGACCCTATAGATACGCCGCATGCATAAAGCGCCGTGAAGGGTGTTCGCGAAGGTTGAACGAATGTCAATATTTATCGTTTGAATTATAACTTCATGATAATTTGTTGTTTGCGTAAACGATATCATGGTACCGATGGCCGATGACCTTTGATTTGATTATTTGTTTATTCCTCAGACAATTTTCTTCAAATGATAAAGAAATATTATTTTACATGATTATTAACTTTGGTAGCCGACCGAACCATTCTGATTTAGTTCATATTTCAGCCGTAAAATATCAAATTCCAAATTGAAAGTTTTCACTTCTGAGTAGATCCATGATGCCGAGCATGCCCAGGAACCGTTCTTCCACTGAGCAATCATAATGAAAAAATCTCACTATATTATATATATAAATATCTATATATGATTGTGATCATTGTTTGCTTAACGACCCCACCAACAGCTAGGTTACACGGGGGTACGAATGAGCTGGTGATTATGAATGTATGAAGTGATGATAAGTGAGAGGACATTTAAAAAAACCCATGCCTTATGCGGGATTCGAACCCACGCCCAAAGGTGACTTCAGTTTCTGAAGTGGTGCCTCAGCTGACCGAGCTACCGAGGGTGGCATATATATATATATGTATATATATATATATATATATATATATATATATATATATATATATATATATATATCTATATATATATATATATATATATATATATATATATATATATATATATGTATATATATATATATATATATTTATATATATATATATATATATATATATATATATATATATATATATATATATATATATATATATATATATATATATATACAGTGGTCGAATTGGGAAATTTCTTATGGGGGGATGGTAACTCGAGTCACAAAAGGAAGCGCTAAAAGGATAAATGGGCGACGGGGGTTGTGGGGGGGGGAGGGGCCCCACAAAGCTACGCAGGGTAAATGTGAAATCATGTTTTGTATCCGGTTTCCCAAGTTTTGGGAGTCTGTAGGGTAGGTAGTCATACACTATTTTGCTATATCCAGGGACGTCGCTAGGATTTGTGTATTGGTGGTGAGGGGGGGGGGGGGGGGGGCGCATAAATGAAATGACCGCCCAACTGGAAATCTGCCACGCGCGAAAAGGGGGTCTGGGGGTGGAAGCCCCCCAGCAGAGCCCCGCAAGGAAATTTTCAAAATATGGACATTTTTCAAGAGATTTTTGCAGTTCACGTGTGGTTTTGGAGTCATGAACATTTTCGAAGCTATACTTTTGCGATTTCTCCCACAAAACCCCGCATGGAATTTTCTTAAATATACCCATGTCATTTTTAAAGTGATTTTTGATATTTACGAGCGGTTTTGGAGTCCAATGATTGAATCACTATGGACATTACCAAAGTTATTTTTAATTGTATAATCATTTTGGACATTTTCGAAGCTATTTTCGCAATTTATCCCAGCAAAAATTCCCAGCTGTGATTCTTTTGAAATATGGTCATTTTTCAAGTGATTTTCGCGATTCACGAGCAGTTTCGGAATCTAAATACTTAACCAAGTGAAAGGGGGAAAAAGAGGAATTGTCCCCCACTATTTGAACACGAGATCATAACTCCACCCCTGATTCGTCCTCCTACTCGGGTATTTTCTCTTAGTACAGTCACCCTGTGGAGTAACGTTTTCAGTGTAAGAGATTTTCGGTGTAAGAAATTTTCAGTGTACGGGATTTTCGGTGTTAAAGATTTTCGGCGTACGATTTTGTCTGTGTATCAGAGGCAACCCACTCTCGTGTCATGTAACTCTTTGTTCATTCCCCAAATAACCTAGCTGATAGTTACTTATAGGTCTTCCAGCACAGTAGCTGAGTGGTTAGCGCACTTGCTTCGTGTGACCCGGGAGGTGAAGGGACATATCGGACCCGGTTCGATCCCCGCCACCGTCCATCTTTACAGGGGTTTTTCGTGGTTTCCCTCTGTAGTCTAGGCTAATGCCGGGATGGATCCCACAATATAGGCCACGACCGCTTCCTTCACACTATCCTTCCCATTACCCATAAAACCTTCATCCCATCATCTCATTAATCATTCATCCGACGCCAATAGATCTCAGTCATCATTACAGTGCGTCGTTAAAACCCAATATAAAAAAAAAGTTATAAGTCTTCCAGCAAACAATAATAATGATCACTTTTTCGTTGTTTGTTCTCAGTTTGTATGTATGGGTGGTACCCCTAAACGCGTTGAACAGTTTGCGTACTACATCATGGAGGAGATAGGCCACAAACTGCCCGCCGGAACAACTCTTTCTGACATCAGCCAGTACTCGTACCGGTACTCGATGTACAAAGTTGGACCAGTACTCTCTATAAGTGTAAGTATGTCTCAACACTCTATTGGTTTGGTAACGATCGATTCACTAGTTTACTAGACACATTTCAGTAGCATGCTTGTATGTTGCATGCAGAGCATTTATATATATATATATATATATATATATATATATATATATATATATATATATATATATATATATATATGATTTCAATAGCTTCCTGGTTGACCACCAGTAGGTTATTATAATTATATGATTTTTGAAACTGTTTAAAAACTGTACGAAAGATATCAACAAATAAAACTGTTCAAGAAGATCTTCCTCTCTGGCGTAATGGGTAGCGCGTCAGACCGGCAATCTGGAGATCCGGGTTCAAGTCCCGGGGGAGGTTGCAATTTTTAAACAGTTTTAAAAATCATATAAATATATATATATATATATATATATATATACAAAAATATATATATATTCATATATATATATATATATATATATATATATATTTAACGGCACGAAATGTTTTTATTTAATCATATAAGCATAGACTAAAGAATACTACTAGTATTCTTTAGTCTATGATATAAGTTATTTATTCACTCATATTGGGTTCAACGAGGCTCGCAGCAGGTGCAGGAGGTTGGAAAAATCGGCTGCCGTCTGCGCTGTTAACCAAGACTTGTGCCTTTATTTCTTGATGTATTCAAAATTCGTATCCAATTCGAGATTTGATGTATTGATTCAAATTTATAATTCGAGATCAATCTAAACGGTTATGTAACTTTCAGAATCATGTTATGTGGCACACATATAAAATGATAGTGAAATATTTGAAAAGTGCTGTTATAGAGAAAATATTTCGATTTCTTGAGACTT
>OZ023327.1:68778443-68858443 GCA_964007535.1 Brachyptera risi | reverse complement strand
ATTAAAAATAACTTTGGTAATGTCCAATATAGTGATTCAATCATTGGACTCCAAAACTGCTTGTAAATATCAAAAATCACTTGAAAAATGACATGGGTCCATTTCAAAAAATTCCCTGCGGGGCTTTGCTGGGAGAAATCACAAAAGTATGGCTTCGAAAATGTCCATGATGATGCAATTATAAGACTCCAAAACCACTCGTGAATCGCAAAAATCTCTTGAAAAATGTCCATATTTTCAAAATTTCCCTGCGGGGCTCTGCTGGGGGGCTTCCACCCCCCCAGACCCCCTTTTCGCGCGTGGCGAAAGATGGGCGGTCATTTTATTCGTGTAACCTGTGCGCCCCCCAATACACAAATCCTAACGACGTCCCTGCAAATGGAGTGAAATACACCAGGTAGAATTAATTTAAATTTTTTAAAATTAATTTAAATAAAATACCACGCAGGTTGAAGGCCAATCATCTTTATCATATTATTTCTCCTAGCTGTCCTTCGCTGTATCCTATTTTTGAATGCCATCAAATTCAAGATTTCATGTAACACAAATACTTCATTATCAATTTAATCCACTCCCTTTGGCCTTCCTGCCCTAGCCTTCACTCATAAGAGAATAATATCCAATATTATATTCTTGAATTTATTTCAAGATCCATGTACATATTTGTCATGTATATTATGTATTACATATATGTATGTAAGTTATGTATGTATTATGTGTTTATGTATGTGTACGTGTAGATAATGAATGTGTCAGAAACTGTGTTATTATTATGAAGTGGGCCACTAAAGTTTTTATTTTAGGATTATGATATTCAGATTAAATTCTATCTTTTGTATAGATCTAAAAATCATGAATAAGCATTTCTTTACGTATACACATGATAAAAATCATGAGTATGTAGAGAAGTGCATATTAATTTAAAGATATCGTTCGAATCGCAGATCGTACATTTTTGAGACTCGAAGGTCCAAACTAGATAACTTGGAACGTATTCCAATTATTCTATTCTGGAAAAACGCCAAGTTTTTCCCTCGCATTTAAGGATTAGCTGGAAAATTAACACCAGTGCTTCACCTATACTGTACCCTACTGTGAAGTCACCTGACTTCAATAACCCTAACCACGATAGCCCGACCCAGGCAGTTAGGTTATGCCACGTTAGATCACGTCCAAGAGGTGACACGTTTAAACGCGCTTATTAATTGATCCCAAGCCTTAATTGGGAAACAAATGATGTTATATCAAGATTTCGATGTTACTAAAATGAAATATACAATTGAAATAAAAAATTCCGATATTAGGTCATATTTACAAAAATATTTATAAATCGATAGATAAATAAGTTCGTGGAAACTAAAACCTGTCAGAAATGTTTTGTAAAAGATTTTGATCGACCGTCAAGTACCATGAACTATGCAAGTAGAAGTAGACCATTTCAGAGTAAAACAGTAGCAGCACAAAAAGATTTCATTACAGCACATTTTACCACAAAACGAGCGCATTTCAATAAATTTAGACAAAATTCAGATTTCAAATGTGTGAGGCCAAATTAATGTTGGTACCCATTTTAATGTGTCTTAGTTTTTCTGTGAAAACAAATACTTCAAATATATTTACACCCATTGATATGTCCATTAATTAGTATTGCCCAATTCTATGCATCATAACATCTCCAATCTATTTTTATTCATTCCTCCAACCAGCTATGTTCCTTCCATCCACCATTTCACAGTTTCTCCACTCACCCCATCTTTTCTCACTTCCTCATATCACCTATGTTTCAATGTTATCGATAGACCTAAGAAGTTGTTAATTAATGTTCGGTATTTTTCCAGCCTGTACTTGGTAAATTGGTGAAGAGACCCGCCAAATTGGACAAGAAGCTAATCAGAGAACTGCGCGCTCTTTCTGAGCCCGAAGATCCATACGATACAGTTACTGGAAAGACGATGTGCACTTACGACTTTTACGAAGGTATATGCCGACCAAAATTAGTTATCATTAGGGTTTACTTGGAAGGTTCTAGCTAGACAGAAACGTTTAGAATGATCTCGGAGATTTGAGAATATTTTTTTAGAACTAGGAAAACGCTATATACGCGTTGTTAGACGAGCGGAAAGTAATAGTATGTCGACTTCATTGCCAAACTTTTGCCTAAATTCGCCAATTGGGTAACATTTTAGTTATAAATGGGTAAAAACGGCTTCGAGTGGTACCAATTTAGCACATTATATGTTTTTCCTTCAAAATGGCTGACGTGATCAAGCTGAGAATTTCCAGAAATGTGTATCAAGATGTTATTCAACTTCACACAAAATTTCAATTTTTGGGAAAATGAAAAATTTTCAATTTTTTTTCCGCCGTGTTATTCTAATGGGTATTTTTGAAATTTCTAAAATTCATAAAAAAAAAGTTGATATCCGACAATGCCACAAAACTATACAGATCTAAGTTAGATAAGGAACCATGATGAAAAAAAGTTTGAAATTGATAGCTGTAGCCGTTTGACCTGTGGAGAACCGACAAAAAAACATAAAAAAAAAAAACACCAATTTTTTTCAGTATGTCAAATTGAATCCTCGCTAAAGCTCGTCTAACTATAAATAGTAAACACTTTCTAATTGACCATATTTTTTTCCAATCTTGTTTCAGGGCAGGGCCGTATTGACGGTGCATTCTGTGATTTCACCGAAACCGACAAAATGGAGTACCTCAGTAATGTCCATAAGGCTGGTGTAGTTAATATTGAGATGGAATCACTGTCGTTCGCAGCATTAACACACCATGCAGGGATTAAGTCTGCGGTGATTTGCGTCACTCTCATGGATAGGTTGAAAGGAGACCAGGTGAGAACAAATATCTTCAACGCTGTGGTTTAGTTTTTAGTTATTGCTGTTTAAAGAACCTATACCCATTGTTATCGTTCAGTATTCCACCCGAAAGAAGCATTAGGCCTAGAGATATATTGCCTTATTGGCTTTGTTGAGAGTCATTCCTACATTTTAAGGGAAAGAAAGTATCGGTTTTTATATTAAGACAAAACTGTGTAGACTAACTGGGAACTCAAACAAATCACCGAAAAAACTATCCCCATAAGAACATCTCGTAAAAAAATATCTCCTGAAAAAATATATTCCCTGTACATAATGTTTGGGCGAGTAAATTGAGGACTGAACAGGAAATTAGCGGGTCTAACCTATAAATATAACTTGACCTGACCCAACCTTATACACCTATAGCCATAACACTATTCTAGTTATAGTATTTCCTGGTGTTGAAGATCATTAGTTTTAAATAATCAAAATGGGGTGGTAAGATCGCCCTTGTGGCGCCCCGTCCAAACGATCCTATATCTTTCATCCATAGCCTTAATTGGTGAACAATGATTTTGTATCAAGTTTCGATGTTATTAAAAAAAAAAAAACTATTTCCTAGGGGATATTTTTCCAAGTGGTATTTCCTCCGGTGGTAATTTTTCCGGTATATTTCCCCCGGGTATATAATATTCTTCAGTAATAATTTTTTTCGCTTACCCTATCTGGGAACTCGAATGACCACCAAGTTTGAAACAAGCACATGTGACTGATCAACACAAAGGCACTTTATCGCTTAGATCTTCGTTGAATTTCGAGCGAAACAGACTGAAGAAAGTATTGAATGCAAATTACACTTTTCTAACTTTGAAAGATTAACATTACCAATTGGCACATTTTCTATAATTCTACAAGAATCATAATTCATCTACGAGAATTCGTTAAATAACATTGCCTCAATTAGCCCGCGTGTCGCATTTCGCCCGCGTGTCGCATTTCGCCCGCGTGTCGCATTTCGCCCGCGCGTGCCGCATTTCGCCCGCGAGTCGCATTTCGCCCGCGTGGCGCATTTCGCCCGCGTGTCGTATTTCGCCCGCGTGTCGCATTTCGCCCGCGTGTCGCATTTCGCCACTGAGGCATGTGGATCAGTCGTTATAACGCTCTGAACTGTTGTTCTGGAGATCCAGCTAGATTCCCACTCTAGTCGACCATCCTGACAAACGCTTTTTATCAATTTTCGCAAAAATGTCTCACCAGTGTGATTATTTGTGAAAATATTATGAATGTTTGTAATGGATCGACAATATTTCAAAAGGTATTACTTCTCTGCACGGTTTGAAACAGTTTCACATACGTTCATCCAGAAAACTACAACGATTGTTTATGCTTCAGTTGACACTGAAAATGGTCACAAGACATGCATCTCGAGTTACATACATAATTTGAATACTTCTTGAGATACTTTGTCGTGTATAATATCGACGCGTTTATAAAACAACTGCCTCTGGGCTAAATTAAAAATAAACAGTACAACCATATGCGCTTGGCATACAAACCCAGGGAAAGTCACGCCATTTTTTGTTGTAAATCAAGGTAATAGAAACTTTTTTTTAATCGAAACGGTTCTAGGTATAATGAAATTCAGTTTATCCAACAGAGAAAGGTTTACTCAACCAATGTATCAATTATTACTTTCATGCTGACTATCTATTCATTTTCTTGTATGAAACGGTTCAAAGTATTTTTCAACTGATTTATCCAAAATTTTCTCGGAATTTTTAATTTTGTTTTCATTTAAAATGTGCAATATATTAATGAAAACCTAAAACATCTCACGTAAATAAATTCCGGGTGGGTACACCTAGATTCGACCGACACAATTGTTTTGTTCCTCGGATATCAGACAGCTAGTGAACCCAGGCGCTAAATGACCTCGCTGTCGATGCGCCTTAAAACCCTAATATTCATTCAGCTAGTGAACTATTGTGTGTGTTGTTGTTCATCTAGGTGCTGGCCCCCAAAGAAGTGCTGGACGAATGGCAGCAGAGACCGCAGAAGCTCGTCTCTCGTTACATCAAACGATATCTAACGATGAAGGGTCGTCTCTCTTTAGATGGACACTGTGGTTCAATGTGTGTGAAGAGTCCACGACGCTTCAAGCTGGTACAACAGGAATCTGAAACGTACGACTAAATATGCAGAATCATACCACATCTTCAGTTTTGCATGACGATACACACAAATACCTACACAACGATCATCTCATTGGAGTAAAAAGAAATTTGGTTCAAATTCTTTCGAATACATGTCGGTATACATATTTTAATGTCTTGTCATGGACCTTTTTAAAATATGTTGAACTTCTCAAAATTCATTACCATGTCAAGTGATGTTATAAAATATGTATCAGTGAAATAGTCGGCCTATAAGCCTCACACGTCTTCATAAAAAAATTAAGAAGTAATATGATAGCATGATGAATTTGTTTCTGTTCGGTCGTAAGACAATGTCATATACTTCTGATGCGTTCATAAATTATAATCCTCGTGATCTTTCGTTTTATATTATACTCGATAACTATTATCGATCTTTACTCAATTATTAATAAACAACGGAAATTTGAGTCTTTTTTTCTACAAGGTCGAAAATATATTGTACATATAAAGGACATATTACTATTGAATAAATAATTCCATATGCCATTTTTTGTACAGTTATATAATTATTCGAGAATTTCCATTAAAAAATCCATTATTATCGTCATCTGAAATATATATTCACAATGCGCGTAATCATTCAGAGTAGGCCGTCTATCGCCGTGATGACATGTCAATCACATTCTCAATGAAGATGGATTTAAATCTAAATCCAAGTAAACAAACATTTGTTTTTTGTTCTCGTTTACCAACTTTATTACCAATTTCAGCCAGTAGAAACTTTTCGACATTACCAAGTTGTTTATAATATTTATCCAGTTGTTACGTAACTGATTGTTATTACTGTGCTCTAGTATGTAAAAATGATCAAAAAATAATATGTATCGTTATTAAGATTTGAAATCTTTATTATATTAAATTTGAAATATATAATTATTATATTATTAGTATACGTAGTGAACTGTTTAAGAGGATGAAATAATTGCCTAATACAATATAATAAGAATAAAGTTATAAATGTCGTTCTCGTTTTAATAAAAGTGAAAACGTTGTTGTCGTTATTGACTAGCGATGAAACGATTCACATTATTTTGTAGTTATCCTGTTTATAATACTATTATCACTAATTGTGTTGACTTTTTAACAATTTCACAAAATGATCTGTGCTCGTGGTAAAGAGAAGTGTTTCCGAGATTTGGTATGAAATGATTATACAGAAGAGAAGCATGTTAAGAATGTTGATACATGACCATCAGATTATAAAACAATCGTGAATAACGTTCATGGTAATTATTTCCATTGTTTAAACAGTGAAGAGTAAGAATCAATACTGTATTGATAAAGGGCCGGAATTATGAACAACGGAATGGCTTTAATTACCAGTCAAGTATCATCATGGTTACCCATGTGATTTGTTTTCCACTAAATCACAGAATAAGGGTAACTGTACTCTGTTTTATTGAGCCCAAGTCATTTGCATAGAAATAACCTCGTTACATCTCTAATTCGTGTGCAAGATGGATGGGGATGACACTATTCTATCAGTACTCCATTCTGAGACTACACTTAATTGGTAGTTACGGTAACTCATGGTACAGTGTAACAGAATCTATTTCAACTGGATTTTTTATTGTTGACTTGATAAACATAAGAAAATAAACAATGTTACAAACAGGATAATTCATATTCTGTCAATGATTAAAAATAGATGTATTCTTCATTAAGCTATCTATTCTATGCAGTAAACATCTGAAACACATATCAATGTTCTTTCTATAATCAACATACAGAATGCTTTTGCAATAAACGATGCCAAAAGTAGATGTTGTCAGCTGTCACGTTTTGGTGGTGCAGTGAAATGCATTCTAGAGATTAGCACTCTTGCATTCTTGTCTAGTTCGTTACATAGGCAGGTCGTTACAAATCATCAGTAAATACACAGAACTACTCGTTTTATTTGTATTTCCATCTGTTATTTCTCTTTGCACTGAAAGAATATTCCCTTTAACCTTCTCGCGTATTCTTCTTTCACCCAACATGACACAAATATAC
This sequence comes from Brachyptera risi, assembly GCA_964007535.1. Classification (NCBI taxonomy): domain Eukaryota; kingdom Metazoa; phylum Arthropoda; class Insecta; order Plecoptera; family Taeniopterygidae; genus Brachyptera; species Brachyptera risi. The sequence goes on along the minus strand of OZ023327.1, from coordinate 68,851,419 downwards.
AATAATATTACTTTAGTCGATGGTATATATTTTTAATGAATCCATCTAAATCTTATGCTCCATTCTTCATTATTTGTTAACGTAAAGAACTCACAGCTAAATGGTCGTTTCAAATAGGCAACTATAGGTGGATATTACTATAATATATTCCGATTATAACTATTGTCGTTTCTTTACAATCTTGACTAACAAATTAACTTTTACACGGAATTAAACGCATGAATGTTTATAAAATAAAAACTTTACAACTTTTGATGACCAATATAACCAATACATTGCAAAAGTGTAGATCTATATAACTCCACTATCAGCGGTTGGCCAACAGAACTAATAAAACTTATAATATATGAGTACTCATTGGAATTTAGCTCACAATAATTGATAAAATAAGATTTTAAAAGTGTTTTGGCGACATTTGTATAGGTTTTGTTTGCCGCCCATACACGTCTTGACAGTGTACTTGTCTTGAAGGAGTTACAAGGAGGCTGTAGTTGGTTGGCGGTATCATCCTTTGAAAAACAGATATTTTTAAAATACTTCCATCATAAGCTATCAATCACACTCACCTCTATAACAAAATATGATTCCATGAGTTGTGAGAAGAGTAACGACTGTGAAGTGAAATTACATAATATATTTGTATTATTATCTCAATGTAATCCCCTGTACAAAATGTTGACAGCAACGTGAAATAATTGAATATGTACAAATATTTTATTTTTAAATTAACAGAAATTAAATGAATGCATATGCCCACCGTAGTTATATTGCACATGTGCATTTAAACATTGATTGACTAGAATTATGACAATATTAATTATGATTATCTTAGTACGAAAGAAAGAACATTGTTATTATAATTATGGTTGTCTATTTCAACATCGAAAAACCTTGCCGTTCTGTAAGCAGTAATTAAATTGGAGAGACTCTGTATAAAGCTAATTGTCACCCTGGGGAATTTAGTTCTTTAAAAGATGTGTTTCTCATGGGTGAACACGTATCCGTGTTGAACCCATTGGTGGAAACACATCCATTCACAAGTTTTTAAACATAGTTTTAAAACGCTCGTTTCCTTTAAAAATCAACTATCATTACAAGCGTATTGTTTTAAATTTTAATGAAATGTTATAAATTAGAGTTTTCCAAGGTTTATTATCATGAAGTACAAGGTCAATTTACTTACAAATGCTATAAGATTCACATATGGTAATAATGTTTGACAGTGTCACCATACAAACGTGCATGCCCCATACATGGAACTAACTAGAGGTATAAGTAGCCTGTACAGAGCACGCAAGTAGTTTCTGATGATGTCTAAGTTCCATGTTGTTCGAAGTGAGTTCCTGTTGTTATAACGAGCCTAAATGTGATGAAACTATAATATTGCTCCGTATGTGTGTTAGAATTCAACTATATTGCTATAACAATTGCATCGACTAGACAATAGAATAGACAAATACAAATGTTATTATTGTTATCAAATTCGAATGATGGCATTCAGTTTGTACATATCGAATTGAGGCCTAATGATTGTAGAGAAGAAATATGGAGGTGTGATAAAAATGAAGGGTCCATGATGGAAGTATACGGAATTATACTGAAAGATACTGAATCGAATTGAATTGAAACGATGGACCCTGTGTGGAGATTGACATCGAATTTACATGATACACATTTGTTAAATACTTAGTTAATTGTTAGTAGATTATGATTATTGCTATGATTGTAATGATATATGATACGGAATACAAATAAATAAATATTGCGAAATAATTTAATTATTGTGTCATGTGTATTGGTCATTTGTTGGTCATGTGAGAGTAGTGATAGTGAGGTCAAGACCTTCTTGGTACCTTGAATTCAACAAACACAAAATATAGGCTACGTCTTAGAGAAGAGTACTGGCAAGTTGACACGCGAGGTGTCGTCAATCAACGGTTTAACACTTTGGTATCGTTTATAACATATTTGTCTCTAAATGCAATATTTGATTATTTTATTTTGAGCGTTCATTTCTATAAACCTGGTCAATTTAACTTCATTCAACTTATTTATATTTACTATCAAACCATCGTCCCATTAAATTCAGACAGCTAGCTACCGGAGGAGTTGAAAAATCAGGCCATCATTCAAAGTAACTCACTGGTTTCTTGATTTTGTTTCGTTTAATTTATTTAAATGAATTTTCTCTCAATTTTGATTTATCGCAGATTATAATTCTCCATATAACTCTGGTAAGTAATCCCCGACAGGTTCCCCATATTTCATCAACCTAAATGCACAATTCTTCGTCTTTTGATCGTTCATCCATTTCATCCAACTCAATTTATATCTTATTTGATCTGGTGGTTGAACATTACAATTCACTTGAGAGTTTATCGTTTTCGGGAGTTTCAAAAATGTATTTAAAATGTTTGTTTTTCATTGATTATACCAGTCGATTATTCGATCTTAATTGATTTTTCGGGATCGATGTTATCCCCGGTATTACAGGTAATGGTAGGTACTGGTAGGCCTACTGGTACTGGTAGTACTTACCATTCCTGGTGGTCATTACTAATGAACTTTATTATTATTGACTTATGTGACTTTGTGGGTCTACGTTATAGTTAAAATATTAATAAAACGCCTCGAAAAAAAAAATTATCATTATTATTATCACCTACATATAATTACTCTATGTTTATTGCTAGGTTCACAAACGTTGGAATAGCGTCATTCCTCGTGGTAGGCTTACCTGTAATACTCAATTGGACCTCATATAGAGAAAATAATGAAAACATCTCTCAGATGGGCTCATGGACCCCGTGATTATACGTATACGTATACCACATTTATATTTTTTGGTTCTTTCATCTTATCTTATCTCTTTTCCTTAAAAAATCATCGATAAATGTATTTGATATACAAAATACTTCAATAATAGGTATGTAATATACATTTGACAAAACACATTGCAAATTATGCATTTGAAATACAAATTGAATACAAGTTTTTGAAATATATTTTTGTCTAAATAATGATCAAGTTCTAAAATAATGAAGAGCAACACATTTATTCGAAATAGAGTGTATCAATGTTGTTCTTTTATAATAAATACGTTACATGTCATGATTTTTCATAGCAAAGTTTCGATAACTTGATTCACAATGTTTTTCTAAGAGACCGAAGGAAGTCAATTAAAAGGGGATTCAAGCGACCAATAAACTGAACATAGAAAGTAGGCCTATTTTGGATTTTGAAGATACGCAGATACGTACACACGAATATATACGTATACATGCTGGTGTGAGTACATCAACAATGGCATTTGAAATTCATTTTTCGAAATTTGTTGACATTATATATTTGAAATAAAAAATACATTCTTTTAATAACATTGAAACTTTATACAAAATCACTGTGGATGAAAGGTAGGATCGTTTGGACGGGGCACCACAAGGGCGATCTTACCACCCAAATGAACCGAAAATACGTAGGCCTATCTCAAGTACTTGTATTTTGAATGCTGCCTGCCTATGCCTAGCCGTAGTAGACACAAGGTCACAAACATTTGACCTAAGGCGTCCCCAGTCTCCACAGAACAAAGAGTTCATGATCATACAATTCCAACAGTGCCAAATACGAAATTAATAAATACATCACAATATATGCAGGCAATATTTGTCAAAAATGCAACGACCCAAATATCATAATAGCAAAGGTGGAAAGATCAGATGTAGGGCCTATATGTAACAGTAACATTCGATATTTTTGCCATCGATTTTTACTACTTCGCGTACCGCTACAGACAAATAATATGTAACCTATTGTGATTTGTGAATGTTTAAACTATGGATCGCCAATATTTCAAAATACATTTCTCTGCATGGTGTGAAGGAGTTTCATGACAATAGGTTCAAACAGAAAATCCACTGAGATCGTTTATATGTTACGTTGACACTGAGAATGCTACGCTGTGGATGGTTTATGGATAATCTTCGGTTATAAATTTAACGTATATCACTGTTACTTCTTAGTTGACATTTTAATTTGTGAAATTTAATTGAGATATTTGTAAAATTATAGATAACGCTCGATAAAATTGTTTTCATTAATGTGCCTCGCTTTTACCGTTTTATTTTATATCTCGTTATGAGTTGGTAATTTTATATATGTAATTTTTGTATTGTGCTGTATTTGTTACTCACGATTGAGAACAGCAAAGAAAAATCTCTTATAACTTGAATTGAATTTGATGGTGATTTAAATTGAAGTTTTGCAGTAATATTTTCCATGTTTCCCTTTCATTCTCCTGAATAACATTCGAAAATATTTTAATCGGATGAAAATATAGATTGGCACCAAAATATGAGGACTTGTCTATAGTAAACTGAATGAGATGTGTCTTGCTCTCAGAATATTACTTTTTTTTTTCTTTTTAATAACATCGAAACTTGATACAAAATCATTGTTCCCCAATTAAGGCCAAGGATGAAAAGTAGGATCGTTTGGACGGGGCACCACAAGGGCGATCTTACCACCCCATTATGAAAATGGAATATTACGAAAACATTATAATTTGGAACATATAAAAACTATTCACCTATGTTATTTTGAACCGTTGCGGAGATACGGAATAATATTCTGGGGAGAAGTGCATTATAGTAGTGAAATCTTTCAACTAGAGAAATCAGCTTGAAGAATCGTATTCAAGAAGTGGAGAAGATATTCATGTGAAGCAATATTCATACATATAGGAGTATTAACTTTTCCCGGATAACATATCTTCAGTTCTATGAACTTGTAACAAACATTAAAAAAGCATAAATACGTCAAATCTGAATTATGATAGCCACAAACAAGACACTCGAACCACGGAGTTGCTCGAACTAAACAAATACGTAATGATCGAGTCGCACAAGACTAGTTTATATGAGCAGGGCTCTACTTATGAAGGTAATTTGAGAAGGATCAGAATCAACCAGGAGAGGTCAATCGAGAGAAGAAAAAAATCTATGAACCAACCATCATTACTTCAAACAAAAGTACAACTTGAAAGAGATCGAGGTGATTGGTCTGTTTGTCGGTGCTCGAGGAACCATTTCGAAGTTTTTTAGTGATTTTTGTAAACGTTTTTTGATATATAATTCTTTAAAATATGAGATTGGGATGTCAGCCCTGAAGGATTCCATTCGGAAATTCAGGAACCATCTATATAACTAACCATCATCCATCAACGTTTACATTTATTTTATCCTTTCAATTATCATTAGTGTCATAATTTTGTATTTTATCGTTAATTTTTTCAATTTTCATTCCATTTTCATATCATTTCAATATTCAGTTACATAACTTCTCTATTATATTTTCTCATGTATTTTATATTGATTGTTATCCTGTGCACTTTGGAGTCAGGGGCCAATAAAGGTTTATATATATTAATAATAATATTATTACAATAAGTTACCAAATTTCATCATCTCTGTAAATTCTATGAGTGCATTTTAGAGTAACACTCGGAGAGTTCCTAGTAAAAAAAATATAGTTTTCGTACGAATGTTAGATATTCATAAAATAACATCAATAGGCTATAACGTACTTCTAAATTTGTGTTTGTCCTTGCGAATGTAAATACGTATAGTACAAAGTTGACTTCATTACCATATATTTTACATTGATATGTTTTTAATTGTATTGTTAGCAGATGATATGTAATGATCTTAGAAAAATAATAAACGAATAATGGATAATGAATAATTTTTCATATTGTTTATTTGCTCAAATATAATTTAACTATAGCATGTATTTCATGTCGAATGACACTGCACCTTTTCAATTACAATGTTATCATTTATAAAGGATGTTTACAAGGTTAAAAAGTAGAAACCAACTTACAGGCAATGTTTATGCAAAATTATATTTTTGTTAGATGTTGTAATCAATGGTGATCAAGATTAGTCAATTGGAAGTTATTCTATATTAAGTTAGGATATATGGGAGTTTGAGATAGTACTCATGTATTTCATCCGCGTTTTCCCACTATTGTATTTTGAAATCGTCAAAAGTACCTTATATATGTGGCGGAATAACAAGAATTTAAAAAGACATTTGAATCAAAATTCTGTTAATGAGTCTCATAATCCCATCCTGTACTTTGGATCTTGATATTTCCATCATCATTTTTAACTTGTATGAATAGACTATAAAAACTTGTTTGTAAAAAATTACAATATATTAGGCCTATCGAATTTTAGGGATTTTTTTCAGTGTTTTTAAGTGCACATTCAAGTTAATATCTGATTTTTTTTTTCATCAATACACTAGTCCTCGTGACGGCACATATTCACGTTTACTTTCAAATGTAATCTCAATTTTTTTTTTTCCCATGGAAGACGATTTTCGTTTACAAACTATACCTGTATCTTCTCTAAGCCTTGAAGTAAGAACCAGCTATATTTTAAGATGATTATTTTGATTGCCCTTGATATTCTCATGCAGTCGTTTTATATGATCGTGTAATTCAGGTTTCGTATCTTGACCCCGAGCAAGCCAGAATACAACTAAAGCTCTTCCTCACCTCTCGCTGTGTAGACGTAAGCACTGAGCAGAACAGAGGATCTGACACATTTGTAAATACCACACACATGCTTGCAGAAACTAAGTGACTACTCAATGGTATAATAACTGAAAGTAGCCGTCATAACCGAGCAAATGCAGTAATTATCGCGTGTCTTCAAACCAACCGAGAACATTAGTTGTTTTCTCAATCAAAGTGAGTGCGTGAACATAATGTGGATTACTAAAGGGCATCTGAGTGTTCTTGTGATCGTTGTGATTGGGCTGCTCCCTCATCACTGCTTTGCAGGACTCAAGCGAACTGAGGATACGAAGATTGAACGCCTGTCAAGAAACGTCATTCCATCCACGTATCGATTATATATTGAGACATATTTGCAAGAAAACAATTTCAGTTTTCATGGAGAGGTAAGGAGAATAATTATATATGGTTAAATGATGTAGACCTAGGTCAATAGTGTTTTGGGTTTGAAATTTACCTTCGAATAAAATAAGAAGGCCCATATTATTTGTATGCCTACTTATAGTAATGTAAGTTAATTTCATTTCTAGTGGGTTTGTTGTTTTGCAACAATAATATTATTTTTTCATCATTTTAGCTATTAAACCACCATTACTCTATGAGTCTATATAGTAAAATAACTAATAACCGAGATAGACAGAAGAAAACGTGGAATATTTAGTTTTATTATTTCGATTTTCCGACTACTGTTATTTATATCCAGAGTGCAACCACCGCTGTCGATACAGGTTAGATCCAGCTGGCACGTGTCGAACCAATGCAAGAAAAAAACGAGGAAGTAACTCAGTTTTCAAAATACCATTTACCGTAACATCTTTTTCATTACTGGTTACGCGTATAGCTGAATGTGGATCGGACCCAATTTGAATACAAGTTTTGGGATGAAAAAAGTATTTATTTATTATTTATCTCAGTATTTATTCCATGTAGTATTTTAAAATGATGTATGCTAACACGGACTGTTGACGATGCTGCTACTCTCACTGGAAAAATCAAACGGCTGTTAAAATTGATATTTAATCATGAGTTATAGTTGGAAGCTGAAAAGTTCAGAATTTTGTCAATTTCAATGTATTGAACTGTAGTCTACATTTTTTCATGTACTTTTTTTATTTTCAGTAGCTCAAACCATTCACGACAATTTTCTGATGGTGATTGCTCTCTATTTTTTCTAGTGTACAAATTTTGTAGAACTAATTTTCCAATATTCAGCATACTTATCATTTAATTTCAGGTTTGGATCGACATTGAAGTAGAAGAAGCTACTGACCAAATACGGCTACACTGCAAAGATTTGAATGTGATTAAGACAACTATCGAAGTCATTCCTTCAAACCGGACCACTGGGAAAGAAAAGCTGGGAATAAAGAAAAACATCGTTACTCTAAGTAGTACTATCCATCTTGTGAACAATACAACTAATAGTGGCTTTCCAACAACTCTTCGTCCAAACTACGGGCACGAAATAAATAATTTTTCGAAATTGGAAAATGTTTCTTCGATTGGACTAAATACGAATTCAGAAAAGAATGGAAATGTGTGGTCACTTTTATACGGAGTTTCTAACCCAAACGGTTCTATGCAGGAAGAACTTAGTGTACCGGTACAAACAAATATTACAAATGATAACATAAGTTCTATTTGGTCACTTTTGTACGAGAAACCAGCGGGTGGAAATAAGGAGGTGAACATAAAACCTCTCGAACTAGAATCTATTTTCTACTTCAACGATACTTCACCTTTTACTGAGGAAGATCCATTAAATACATATCCTGTTAGTGTTGTCACAAGTGCCAACAGTGTAACTTTGGTACGTAACAAAACAAAACCAGATAGCGATATTGAAAAAAGTACTTCTAACCGAGACGTGGGCGTCGGAGTACTTTTATCTTCGAAGCCAAATGTCACTCGTAATCAAACCACAGGTATCGAATCTCGAAAGAAAACTCCAATAGAGGTGACTTCGTCAACAGTAAACAATGTTGCATCAACGAATTCTAATAAAGTCAGTGGAAATAAAACTGATACTATTTCAATAAAAGAGCTAGTTTTTGACAAAAAAAATGATTTCGTTATAGTAAAATTGACTGGAAAACTAAAACCAAAAATGAAATATCGACTGTATATGAAATATTCGGGAAAGCTCTCAAATGATCTAACTGGGTACTACAAAATATCTTATAAGGATACAAAATCAAATCAAACAAGGTACATTTCATTTTGCTTGAATGTTATAATATTATATTCTTTGTGATGGTATGTTATTTATTCTATAGCTTGTTGTTGTTTATATGTACAGGTGGATGTCAGCTACCGTGTTTGAGCCAACAGAGGCAAGACGTGCATTTCCTTGTTTTGATGAGCCAAGTTTTAAAGCAAACTTCCAAGTGAATTTGGCCCGACCTAAAGGAATGACAACTCTGTCTAATATGGGTATCGTAAAAACCAAACCTATGTAAGCAAGAGTGCCATCATGAATTTAAAAAATCGTTATCAAGTTTCAAATAATAATTCCCTTGGTATTAGTAGGATGTTGAAAGTGTCATTATTTTCATCAAAATTAATACTTTGTCAGATCACTGTTTCGAATCAACTCTTTTCCAAACCTAGATTTCCTGTTCCAGGATCGGCCAGCCAAACTGGGAAGTGGACGTTTACTACGAGTCTCCACCAATGTCCACTTACTTGGTCGCTTTCCACGTCGGTAACCTAAAGTCCTCCAATTCAGGATCGCTGAAGATCTGGACCCGTCCTTCAGTGGTACGACAACAAGTTGAATACGCTCTGGAAGCTGGCAACAAGTTTGAGAACTACTTCGAACACTATTTTGGCATTAAAAATCCGTTAAAGAAAACCGATATCCTAGCATTGCCCAATTTTATAAGTGACGCTCTAGAGAACTGGGGCCTTATATCTTTCGAGTAAGTGCATATATATCTTGACTGTATTTAGGCTTATAATTTTCAATTCCATGGGTGACAAAGGTTTTGCTTGTATAGAAGACGAATTGAGATTCAACTCGTTCAGTTTTGTAATATATGTTTTACATTTTTCTAATGGATAATAAAAACACTCTCTGTTCCAATTCCGTTAAAACTGCATCCGTTCAGTAAGTAAAGATTCAAGTGACAGGATGCACGCGCTCTGATAATGAGAAAAATACAAGTCATTATCATTATTGCCGGATTGCCCTTTGAAAAAAAAATGGTTATACAAAACGTATAAAGAATATTTTATAATCTAGGACTGCTATGTGAAAAAAAATGGAATATAATTATTTGACACCAACTTTCAAATATGTCAACATAGCTATATGTTCATAGCTCGACTTTTTTTTTCAGAGAGAAGTATATTCTGTACCAACCTGGAGTGTCTACAACCTCGAGTCAGCAGACTGTTGCCACAGTTCTTGCACACGAATTAGCTCATACTTGGTTCGGTAATCTGGTCACGATGAACTGGTGGGCAAATATATGGCTAAACGAAGGATTTGCCACATATTTTGGAACATTGGCTGTTGATCATGCCCATCCTGATTGGGATTTCCGGTCTACAGAAACTGTTCGTGCATTCCTGAGAGTGTTCTCTAGAGATGCACTTTACTCATCGCATCCTCTCATCGCGGCTGCTGAGAAAACATCAGATTTACACGAAATCTTTGACACGATTTCTTACTACAAAGGTAATAATAATGATAATAATAATAATTTTCTTTTCTTTTCTTTCAAGGATTTTTATTCATGTTTCGACATAGATATCAGTACAATTTTATAGAACTGCAGTCACACAAAGTTAACTTGTCTGCGTCTCTACTAACATTTGATGCATAGGAATAATATGAATTAAAAATGAATGCTTAGTCTGCATAATTATGAAGGAAATCTATTCGGCCTAAAAATCAACCCAAATAAATCGAAAGAGGGAAAAACCGTTTTCTTTAGATATAATATGGGCCTCCAGTGAGAATGAACATGATGTTTCCTTAGTGTATCTGAATATATATCTCTCAAACCCAGATAACCAATTAGATTGGGCCAGGGGGTGTTTCCACCACTTCTTTTAGGGCAGACTTCTCATATCAATCGGTTCCTGCCAGTTCCGACCTCTTCCTCCGTTTTCTAAATAATAATGAAAAAATATCATGTATAATTTTGTATACATACAATTTATAAATTCCAAACAAAAAACAGTCTCCATTGAACTCACAACTCAGGTCAAAATAAGGCGATTTTTTTTTCATTGCCAATTAGAAACGAGTTACAGATTTTGAACAAAACTCCGCTTAGCAGCCTTCGCAACTTATCAGCAGAGATTATGCTGAACAATATAATTTATAATTTTAAATAATACTCAGCGTCCCACGTTGAGAACTCCTTCTCTGCAATGGCAAATAGAAGAGACAAACAAAAACGAAAACATCAAAAACCCATTCAAGTAGCCAAAAAAAATGAACGAAATTAAGTAAGCTGGATTAGTATTTTGCATGTACAATTTACTATTCAATTCTCGAGTGATAATCCAATTCTAAATATACAGTTTATTATCTGACATATTTGTTAGACTACATAGCTTTGCTGGCATGGCATCAAATAAAGTTGGAACTGTTACCATCTCTTACCGTGAGAGTTAATAAATAAGAATATTATATATACACAATAATTAGGTTCCTTTGTTCTAATTCAATAATTATTCATGTTTATATTGGTCCGAGAAGTAATTTGAATGATAATTCCATATTCATAAATTCCTTCATCAGATTAAATAATAATTTTTTTTTTTTTTAAACAGATTGATCAATACATTTTGATATTGTTATATTCAGCATTATATTTATATATTAATATATTGTAGTGTAGTACGAAGGTTCATCATTCTGAAAATGCATATTTTATCCATCATCCGGAAATCGTCACATTATTTAAAAAAATAAAAAATACCAACAAGAAGAAAAACCTGAATTAAGAATATAGATTAAAATAAATACGAATACCTCTTCATCACTCGATATAAAAACAAAATTCAGAAACTGAGTAAAAGCAATTGTCCAATAGATATTAATTTAAAACCGCCTTGAATAACTTGTGGTCTTTCAACAGTTTTATGCGTGCTGGTAATGCATTATATAGTTTAATGCCAGCAGCGATTGGTCCTTTGTTATAAGCAGAAGAACGTTTGTCAATAGTTCTTAGGTCACATTTTTCCCTGGTATCATAGTGATGTATATCTTGCTGTTCTATTGTTAAATATGAGTGATCAATAACATGAAGAATTATACTTAGGATATATTGACATGAAACAGATAGAATTCTATTTGTGAATGAACAATATTACAGTGAATGAGCAAATTATCCCGATTAACTTGCGAATTGAATTGAATCATTTTTTCAAATCGAATTTCGAATGTTCACTATAGTTTGAATACTGGTGTCAGCAATGTTTCCCCATACCTGAATACTACATGGGATTAATAATTTGTATACTCTATATGCTTCAGAGAATAGTATAATAAATCAATTGTAATGAATGAATGTCAAGAGAAATTTAAAGCCTTGTACAGAATGATACGAACAATCCACAGGTTTATATCCCGGAATATTTTGAAAAGTGTTTTTTTTTTCATGAAATAATTCCACAGATTAGTGTGAATTGAGCGAAGTCGTATTTTAGTACAATCATATCATATCTCACCATGAGAAGTAACAATATGGTTTTCTATAATCGGGGAAACTAATCTGGCTCTGTCTGCTAAGGCTGTGAGAACTGAAACAACACATGATGTAGGTTTAAGGCAAGATGCATTGAGGGTTGCGTTTTTTTGCGGCCAGGAGATGGTGCCTTCAATTATCTTGAAAACACGTACCATACCGTGGGGACTTTTCTGTGTAATTTGGATCGCAGCTCTATCTGGTGTGTTATTGTAGAAACGGCTAATAGGCTGGCAAACTTGATGCCAGCGAGCCGGCCTTGAAAATATCGTTAGTTCCTTCTATCACCACTTATCTACGCACGGTCAATAGTACTTTAAACGTGGCCCGTGAATCGGAACATATTTTTAACATGAGAGGGATAGGAAGTGAGGGCACCATCTCCAACGGGCAAACGCAACCCTCAGTGCATCTTGGTTTAAGGTCTTGCTTGTGCAGGTGTAGGTCAAACACAAAAGGCATGGGTTTTCGTGAATATTATTCAACTATAAATAGATTTTCGAATAACCATGTTGTTTTTTTTTCATTTAATCACACAGATTGCTTCAATATTGAATTTTTGTCAATACACTCTTAAGGTGTTGCTGTAGAGAAGTGTAAAAAAAATAATGTTGATGGAGGTGCCGGGTTTTATTTTCAATTGACGTACAGCTTAAACCAACAGTGAAAGTTCTTGACTACCTGGCTTATCCATTCAACCTTGTGATATGGTATAGGATTTGACCGGTGTCAGACCCTTGGCTCAAGCTCTACTCACAAACTATAGTTTAGAATTGGTTCAATTAGGCCTACTTTTGATTTAGGTGTACTGTATTACATTTTTGTATTTGTCTTTTGATTGTTACAAGAACAAGTATAGAATTTGATCATATTTGGACACTCGAAACTAGAAACTATTCTAAAATTACACGAAATACCCGAGGGGAAGAAATAATTCGTTACAATTATGTTTGTTTCGTGATTGTGCATTGACCACTCATTTTTTTAAATCTATTCTGTGGAATAATTCATGTTTTATTACTTTTTTTGACTTCCATTGTTTAATTTTGGATTAGCGATAGCGAGGACATCCATTCGGTTCAAATCTTGTCTTTTTTGTTCTATTTGCATATTTTCTTTTGATGCTCTCTACAGGTAGCAAGATAACACCGATCTTCATGAAAATGTTTCTAGTCATTAGACCCTACCCATGTCCAACTTGAAACTGTATGTAGTTTTGGATAACGATCGGTCAAGTAGATTTTAAGTGACTGATAATGATGAGATTTTGAAATACTTAGAGAATTACATGACGAAAAACTAAGCTGAAAATATTAATCCATAAATTAATCAGTACATATTTAAATTTGGAGATGTTCTACGGAAACGAAGACGGATATGCCTACAAGTTATGAAAATCGGATAGGTGATTTTGGAGAAGAGAAGAAATATCACCTGAATGTTCATACTAAAACGAATAAACTGAGAAATTCTCAGCTTTTTTCATCTTCTTACCTAGAACAGACTGTACAGTCTCGAAAGTTTCAAAGCCAATTTTTTTAGATTTTGATTACATTTCACACAAATATATGTCGCTTCTCGCTCATATGACTACGTAAATGCTGTGCATTTCTAGCAGGCATACAGGATCATGCAGATCCCATACAAAATTAATTATATATTCATCACTTGTCTTCTTCTAGGGTACTACCTACTACGTATGATTCATAACACACTAGGCGATGCCACTTTTCGTAAAGGTATTCGTAGTTACGTCAAGCGACATGCTTTCAACATTGTCACTCAGGACGATCCTTGGGACGCTCTCACAAAACAGGCTCACGAGGATGGTACATTATCACGCGACATGGATCTAAAAATTTTGATGGATAACTGGACGAAGAAAACTGGGTACCCTGTTGTGACTGTAATACGGGACTACGTTACTCGCAATGTAGAACTCATACAGGTATGATGATTTTTTTAATCAACGTCGAGAACTTAACAGAAAGTAACTACAGTAGTTTATTCAGCGAAGTTCAGTTATTGATTCCATGATGGTAACTTTGTAATGGTATGAGATATTAAAATTTTAATAAATAGAAATACAGATCTTTTCAAAATCGTCAAAATGGTCTAGATCTTGAATCAAATGTAACAGTCCATTTTTTGTTCCTCTGACACATGTTAAATCCTATGCAATATCACAAGGTAGACTGCTATATAAGTAAAAACTATTGAAGGGGTTATTTTGGATGGATAGGATGGGGCACCGTCTCACGCAATCATTAAACAAACAGAAAATGGTGAAATAATGACTTCGGGGATAGGGACCAATGAACAAATAGAACATTTTAATTGGAAATAAGTTCAATCGTTCGAAAAAAATCAATAATAATAATATGGGATTTATTTCGAAAAGCTCTTAACAATATTTCAATAATATAACTTGAAATATAAATTCACACTCAATTTCATATATTTTTAATTCTCAAATGACACTTGGAACTTTGGAAAAATAAAACACTTGGAATTAATCGGACACCGACTTACACCTAATTTCAATTTAGATTACCAATATTTCTATTTTAGAATCGTTTCCTGCGCGCTAAAGATGATGTTGAAAGTAGAACCGAGTCTGAGTCAGAAGAAACTAGTTGGTGGATACCTCTCACTTATACAACAGAAGAAGAAAACAACTTCAATGTAACCTCGCCAAGAATTTGGCTCGATCCTCAGGAACTTGTGACAGAGCTCAGTGAGAATATGCCATCCAACGATCATTGGCTCTTGATGAACATCAATGCTTCTGGTACGTACGATTAATTTGATCCTTGTTGACTATTTGATAAAAGCTCAAACTCGTAGGCCTACAAGAAGGTTATTACAATAATTGGGCCAGGTTTTATAAAACTTTTATGTCTGGAGTTTAACTGGGTGTTAAAATTTATCTTCCAGTTAAATATTACAATACAATGTACCTGGACGCTTCAACTGGAAGATAAACTCTCACTCCCAGATAAGCTCTAAAGTAATGAATCTTTATTAAATCAGATCTCACTAGGTTGTCTCGTTGAGGATGGGGTCTTTAGTTTCTGAACAAGCAGCGTAGTGCCGGATGGTGGACATTAAACAACGCAAATTTGATCTCACTTTGAATAACCAATCAAATCAACAACACATCGCAAGCCAAAATTTTAATGGCCAAGACTTCGAATGTCGTCACGCACAGACGGAAACGCTCAGACTTACCTAGTAGGAGTTGTATATATACTAATATTTTTGGACTTACGTAATGCTTCGAATAGAAACGTGACTGATCAAGACTATACCTACTTACCAATTTATATTAAAATACACTCTACCTAGTGCCAAGTATAATTATCATCCCACCTAAATCTGTAGAATAACGAACAAATCAATTTGCTAAGTCACCATAGGATTATCGTTTGTGTTTGCTATAATACTGATACTCACATATATTCTTCTCACCGTTATCACCATTGACATTGACATTACTTTTAACACTCGTACTTCGTTCATGATTATACTCAATGATTTTGGATTTTCCTCCTCAAAAAATATTAATTTCATGCAGCGGTTAATACACTCACTTCATGTGATTTGGGAGGTGAAGGGACATATTGGATCTGGTTTGATGCTTGCCACCGTCCATCTTTACAGGGGTTTTTCGTGGTTTTCCTCTGTAGTCTAGGCTGATGCTGGGATGGTTCCTACAATATAGGCCACGACCGCTTCCTTCCTACTATCCTTCCCAATACCTAAGAAACATTCATCTCATCATCCCATTAATAATTCATCCGATGCCATTAGATCTTAGTTATCATTATAGTGTGTCGTTAAGCCAAATATATATATATTAAAAAATTTATATTAATTTCCTTCTGTGATAATTAGCTTCTGTATCATTCAGTAAAGCCTTCTATTATTATCATTATTAAAGTCAGAACTATAGTTACAAAATCATTGTTCCCCAATTAAGGTTAAGGGTGAAAGGTAAAAAATTAAAATTAATAGGGTGAATAATGTAAAGAAAGAAGTAAAATAAAATAATGAATAAAAAGTTAAAAGGAAGCTAATGCTCAAAAAAGTGTCAGTGCATGTTTAATTTTCATTATAAAACCAATTAGATTGTATGGAGGTAATTTAACCGTCCATATTTGGATTATTTTCTACATCTCTGCTCACTTCATCTCATTTATACATATTCATGTAATGGCCAATTGCTGTCCATTGTTTAATTTTACTTGTATATTAGATCTTGTTCTTATTTGGTAATGCTTTTTTATGTAAAGTTTGACTGAATTAACACATTCATCCTCACTGTATGTTGAATCAATAAGCAACAAAAATGAAGACAATTGAAATGAAATGAAATCGTTAATATTCTATCATGTCATTACAGTATATTTTTACTAGCTCACTAACAAATAGAGCGTGATTAATTTCATGATATATATAGCATGCATTTCAGGGGTTTCAACAGAGCAGTCATTTTGAAATTTATTATGAGAACATTTTCCTAGAAAATATCATCTCAATTTATGAGCAGTATATGCTGTATAATGCAGTACAGAAGTTAAAATCATAAAATGACAGATTAACTTCTCAGATTAGAAAAAATGTGATCAATAACGCACGATTACAATCAAGTCAAATTGACTGATCGACTTCACTAATTTGCTACCTTTTTCTTGTAAAGTGTATGTATGACTTTGCAGTATTCTTTAAAACCTAGGCCTATCTCTTCAATTTTATCTTCAGTCGGAATTGGCCAGTCATTAAAAAACATACAGAATGTTCCAAGATTGGTGAATTTGATTGAATATATCAAGGTAAAATATCAACAATTGGCGACAAACTCATTTTTTGATTTCAGATCAAACCAGATATCCGAGTGAAAATTTTAATTTGAAATAGTTTTGAGATAATCTATAACAAAAAGCGTTTGGAGACAAAATGTATCTGTGAATAACGTTTACAACATAACATAACTTTACTTTGTTTTTGGTTTGTACAGGACTTTATCGGGTGAAGTACGATCTCCATAACTGGGAGCTATTGTCCCGCTATCTCAACAGCAACAATTACCACAAGATATCTGTGTTGAACCGAGCGCAATTGATTGATGATGTCCTTGACTTTGCTAGAGCTGGAGAAGTACCCTATCCTGTTGCAATGAACATGACACTTTATTTGGAAAGGGAGGAACATTACCTGCCGTGGTTATCGGCGTTGAGTAACCTGGACTATATGCAAAGAATGCTTCGCTCGACCAATGCAACAGAAGCTTTCAAGGTAGAGTACACGCATCAATATCTTTATAGCTTGATATATTCTATGAGGAAATCTATTACTAGTTTTCTAGAATAGTACCTTGTATGATCATATAAACTTTCTCCTAAAACCTTGGATATAGTTAGGAGTATTTGTAATAAATTCTCAGTTTGAAATTTGAATGTCAAAGACATTGCAGATGCAGTAGGCCTACCTAATGTGAAATTTAAAAATATATATGTATCCATTTAATCGTTTTGTAAATCGTAAAGATGCACAAGAAGAGTCTCAGATGATTTGATAATTGTTTTGCATTTCCAGAAATTTTTCCAGCAGCTAATCTCACCAACATTCAATAACTTGGGACTCGAAAACCGTGCAGATGAGAGTGTACTTGATTCATTGAACCGTCAACAAATTGTGCGATGGGCATGTCGAACAGGAGTGGAAAACTGTATTACAAAGTCAGTTAGCATGTTTAAACTATGGATGGATGTTGATAAAAAGAATGCAGACAATAATCCGTGAGTACAAAAGAATTGGCCATTTAACATGAGAGTTCAAAATACTTGTTAACCTTCCATCTTGGAATATTAAAAAATGGCAACTGATGTAAGCATTATATCCGTTGCATCTCGACACTCTGCTTCGAAACTTTCGAAAAATGTACAGAATTCCTGCGTGAAATATGCGAAATTCAACAATCTAATGAGGTCAATTAACAAACTATCTTTATTGATGATTTTCCGCACCATATTATGATCATAGAAAATTATATTTCAAAAAAGTTGTGAATTTCTGTGGACATTGTGGAGAAAGAAGTAAATGAACGTTTCTCATACCAAAAATATACAATGTGTCTATTTGTTCTTTTTGTCTCCTCTTGTTACGTTCCATCATGACAAATGTGATTAGTGTTTTCCATGACTTGCATCATTATCTTATCCTGAAATAATTATGTCTTACAGAATTACCAGCAATCTCAGACAAACCGTGTATTGCACAGCAGTAGAATATGGCAACGAGACTGAGTGGCTGTTCTTATGGACCAAATATTTAACCACGACTATTAGCTCGGAGCGGTCTTCAATATTATCGGCGTTGGGTTGCACAAGAACTACAAATATCTTGAAAAGGTAACAATAGATGAAATGATATCAAGACAAATTTATATTTCATGTAGCCGATGTGAATTCACATTTTTCTGAGATTGACAGAAGTTAATTTCATACAACTTATCACATAATACGTAATACAGATGACACAAAATTGTGTCCGCTACATATAGTCGTAGTAATAGTCTTTATAGCAATTTAGCTATTTACATACACACAATTATTCAGGGTTGCCGTTCGATCAAAAAATCGTGATCGAAATCGAAGTGTACAATATCAAAAATCGATCGAATCGAATCGAAATTGATCGCATTTTTACCGAAAATCGATCGAATTGACGAATCAAAATTGAATCGAAAAAAAACGTGTTAGGTAGCAAAATACCATGTTTATATACCCCACACGTGCTATATATAGCTATAATGTTACCAAACACAACTACGTTCTCTCCGCAGAGTCATTGAATCGACTAACTAATAATGACATAAATCATCATGTCCGGGGTAGAATTCAGTCAATTTCGTATTGCGATTCTATTGGCGCTCGGCCGTCCCGAGTGTTTTCTCACGCTAAAGTCTTGTCTTGTCTCGTTGCTCGTCAAGGTCAGACAATGACGGACTACACACGGAAGAAGATCGTGGCGCAGTAGGAATTACGCGTCAAATAAAAATGATCGAAATTGGGAAAATCATGCTTCTTCGAGATGAAACATTTATTAAACGTGTTTTTAGTGGTATATCTCGCAGTTTCAAGTTGAGTTTGTTGTCATGAGTGTGCGGGTCCAGTACGCCCAATCGTAATGAGCAAAACACGTATATTTTACCGATTATAGGCCAAGATTCGCATATAAGCCTAGAGTGAATTTTGGGCTTGAAATTTCGAGAAAAACCCTCGGCTTATATTCCGGACAGTTTTTAACATCTTAGTTTGCTTTTTTCTCTCACATTTCTCTCAGACTGGAAACACTATTTTCATCTAAGATTACGTTTTCATCATCTACGTGATACGCATAGTTTTTCGACTTTTTCCAAACCAAACTCATCCGCCCCGCATGTTTAATTTCATCTCATATGTCATAATATATATTTTAAAAAGCAATAAAACAATTCGGGAGTCAATCAATCACTTCACACTTGTCGAAAGTCAAAACCACACTTCATGTCAAAACGACTAGATAAGGGCTAAACACACGTGTAGCGGGACAAGTATTAACTCGAGACAACTAACCGTTCGAAAATCTCGGAACAATGGGCGTCAATGGAAGCGAGTACGCTTTCGATCTTCGAAAACTCTTTGATATCGATCGAATTGAAAATCGAAAAGTACATATCGAAATCGAATCGAAAACCTATAAACGAAAATCGATCGAATCGATCGAAATCGAACGGCAACCCTACAATTATTACAATAATGAACAATTAATACAATAATATAACAATAAAAATAACATTATCATAATATTACAAGATAGTTATCATGCTAATTAAACATTCAATTTTTCAGTTCTAATAACCCACTTCATCTATGGCTGTATTTAGTTAATATCTATTTAATATACATGGGGAGTATCCCAATAATTTTTTTTTCATATGCTTTAGGTGATAAACCCTTTTCTTTGATTACTTTACTACACTCTCGACAAAATCTATCAACATTCTCGACTTCCTTCACAATATTTGGTAACCTATTAAAAATTCTCATCCCTTTGATAAAAATATAATTGTCTTCCTCTTTTGAGCAAGTCCTTATAATGTCAATATAGGAACAAGAACATTACAAACAATAAGATGGACACATACTTGTACTATATTTAATACTTATATATGAAAGAATACTTGAAGTCCTCATCTAAATTTTGTTTTTTCAGAATTTGTCTGTGGTTTCTGAATTCTGCTACTCTCATTTACAATGCAAAAGAAATGTGTCATAAAATAATTTCCTATAATCGATCTGTTTCAGATATCTTGAAATATCTATTGATGAAAAATCAGGTGTTCGGAAACAAGACAGTTTAGCTGTATTTAACGCAGTTGCTAAAAATGATTTGGGCCTCAACTTAGCCAAGACATTTTTATTGGAGAATGTGAAGAAAATAAGAAAATTGTAAGTGATTATCTATTTTTATTCTCACGATACTAATGATGGACTTTTCATATTGTACCATATTCTTATTTTCTTGATAAATTTCACAGCATTGGAGAGACTCGGATGCATTTACCAGTCTACTTGGACTCTTTGGCCTCATCGATGAACCAGCATTCTCAATTCGTGGAGGTAATTGTAAACAGTTTTCGAAGAATATATTTTAAGATCATTTAATGTACATATCAACATACAATACAAACCGTAGACCAGGCCTATATAGTTACAACTTACGAGTATAATCGTAGAATGAAGAACTGCATTTTTCATATAGTTTATGAATCAGATAAGAATCTCACAGATGGAGTATTTCTGGCGTGTGGACTGAATATATAATAATATTATCTTTTGAATCTGATAACGACAGCAAGTATATTGATACATGGTAAAAATATTCCAATATAGTGACACGGTAGAAATCAATAATGATAAAAACCAGAGAATATAGTATTAGGCAGACTATGAAATGTGCGCAAGAATTCATTGTAAATGAAAAGTATAAGTACTGCCATGGTCAAAACTGTTATTCCTGAAATTTAATTCAATTTGAATCGACGTATATGTTATTGGTGTTTTGTAGAGAGTACGTGGAAGCGTATACGTCGTTGCTAGTTTTTGTGCGTAGCATTCTGGTGAATATTTTTCAGAATGCATTTTAATGTGGGCTATACGTATATGTATACGTATGTACCAGGGTTGGCAAAAACCCGGGGTTTTTTCAAAAAAGCGCAGCCCGGTAGGTTTTTTTTTTTTTAAAACGAGCCTAATTAGGTTTTATTGGGTTTTTAAATAAAACACAAAGTCACATGAGTTTTATGATTGAATGAATAGCACATGCAAATTTTAAAAAAATCATACCAGTAATGATGTCTTGATAAAATTACTTTGTTAAGAGAAGAAAGATTAAAACAATAAATGGAAAATTTCTAATTTGTTATTCAAATTCGTCTAAGACGTATCGACTTTCTGGAGACTTGACACCTTGCCCCCAGACCATGTTGGTCTAGCACTGCGATTATGTAACTTGTTCTCGCCTTTGATGATTGCCAAAAACCTGACCTTGATGACCCTAACCATGAAAACCCAACCCTGGCAGTTTGGTTGGGCCCTGTTAGATGAGGTCAGGTCAGGTCCAAGTCGGTACTAACCTGACCTTGATAACCCGAAGTATGAAAGCCCGACCCGGGCAGTTAGGTTAGACCACGTTAGATAAAGTCAGGTCAGGTCTGAGTCAGTACTAACCTGACATTGATAACCCCAACCATGGTAGCCCAACCCAGCAGTTAGGTTCGGCCACGTTAGATAAAGTCAGGTCTGAGTCGGTACCAACCTGACCTTGATAACCTCAACCATGAAAGTCTAACCCTGGCAGTTTGGTTGGGCCACGTCAGATGAGGTCAGGTCACGTCTGAGTCGGTATGAACCTGATCTTGATAACCGTCCCTAAGCATGATAGCTCAAAACTAACATAAAATTGTGTGATGGTGTAGGCTAAAAATGATTCCAATACAAACTCAATGCTGAAATCATTGATTGGGTTGTTGCAAATCCCGGTAATACCCATTACTCACTCAACATGGACTGTATATCTATGAAGATGGGCAACATGGGCAACGGCACATTGAAAAATCGAGACAGTGGCATAATCAAAGAAATTTTAAGTAAAATTATCAAGAAAAACTATATTTTGGATTTTTCTTCTGAACGCTTTTTTCAATCAACCTGAGACTTTGTGATAGAGTGTATCAACCTAGTGGCAATATTCGATAAGATTTTTTCTCAAAATACAAGTTTTTCATTTTTCATTTTTTTTCAAATTTATTTGAAAATACATTTTCTTTCTCAGATGTGGTTGGAGCGATCAAAATCGAAAACTGATCATATTTGATCTGTATAAGTCAGCGTGTTCCAGAAAAAACAGACTGATCGTTCGAACCATCCGACCTGTGGAGTGCATTTTGTAGCATTTTGGTCCAAAAAACATTTAAAAATGCAATTTTTTTGAAAGAGCAGAACCGATTACTCCCCAAAACTATAATAATAATAATAATAATAATAATAATAATAATAATAATTTATTCACTGTATAGGGCCTACATTTTAGTATGGTATATTTCGTTAGTTATAGTATGAGAAAACCATGTTATTTCACAGGATAAAATTTGTTCATATTATATGGTTCCTTGTTCACAAGATAACGTTTCACCTCACGTTTAATACAATTTACATTTTCCATAATGCGTAGCTCTTTAAGTAATAAGTTCTAAGGTTCTAATGATACAGCTCTAAGGTGATTAATTATGTGTGTCCACAATAAAAATCATATTGATCAATCAAACATTCCGGCTTGGACCTGACAAAAAAAAAAGGAAGATACATCTGACCCAATGGGAGTCTTCACTTCGCTCATCCAATCAATGAATAAATGAAGTAAACTCTCATCAAGAATCTATAATTTATGTTCATGATTATCAAGTGAGTTCATTCTCCAATAATTGTCGATGTTGATTATTATTTTTCTAGCTGGAAAAATTCGAACAAGAACACCTTGAAGACCTAAGAACCACAACACAAAATATACTAATGTCGAACGAAAAATTGAAGTTCAACATCGAATGGCTGAAGAATAATTATGACTCTATTGCAGAATGGCTTCAAAGGCAAAAATGAACTCAACACATTGTTTTAATAGTGATTTATGTGAATGATATATTTATGTGAGTGAAATGATTCGATGCTATAATCTGAAATTTTGATTCAAATCTAATTTGTAATCAAAAGTCGACTCGAATTGGAGTGATTCTGACTGAAATTAATTCCGAAATAACATAATATATTCATTCAAGTTGTAACACAGATTATATATTTTGAAATTAATATTTATACTTATTGAATGTACTTAGGCTATCATTCTTGACATCATTTATAAATGACGACTGACAATTATTGTACACTTGTCGAATGGAATAAAATAACATTTACCCAAAGAAATTATCATAGTCGGGTAGCAGAATGGAAATTTTCCTTCAAAAAATGTTCTTTATTTGTCCCAGTGTTCTATTATTATAATTTCTTCTCCCTCCACCCTTATCATCCATAAGCTTAAATGATAGAATATAAAACAAAATTCCTGTCATCAAAATAGTTGGTACAAAATTACTTTATTCAGGTGAAAATAATTATAATATTACCAAGAATTATGGTGCTATCTTCAATGTTGATAAATTTCACTTCAAATATATATTGAGAAGTAATTGATCGAGTTTTACGGAAAATAAATATGTATCAATTAAAATAATTAGCAATAGTCACACAAATATCGTTGGGATAAACAATGGAAAAAGTTTATCTGCTAATTATCGCTCAGTCAACAAATTTATTAATAGTAAAACTGGACCTTTGAGTGAACTGAGTCAACCATGTGATGCAATGCTCGATACCGACGGTTGTTATAGATTTTGAACTAAACCTTGTAGCCTCTATCTACTGCATTACTTGGTTCACTTTCCTTTCTTTTGCTTTCTTATCGAAGCTTGATTTATGTACACGATAATTCAAATGATCAATCTCATTCCTGTACTTACATTCTAGAAATGATGTAGTTCTGTATTAGTCTTAAGAAATATAGTCAAGCAATTAAAAATACAAACACATTAAAAAACTTACAACTTAATGGACATAAAATAGTACTAATGATAGAGGTACTAAACTCATAGTAATATGCAATCTGATTAAAATGTTCAAACTATAAAGATAAGAATTTAATAATAATGGCTTGTATTTAGATTTCAGCTAACCATTGTATTAGCTACCAAACGCATTAGTAATAATGACTGCAATACGAACACTATTAATGGTGCCTTGTCTACTTGTACTGGCTAACGATTTTAGATATCGGTTACCACAGTCACTCATCCCGACGATGTATTCTTTGGAGATTACAACAAACTTGGGAGAAAATGATTCCTTCACGTTCCAAGGTGTCGTTAGAATAGAGGTAAATATAAACTGATTCTTTAGACGCTTGCAAAAAGTTTTACTGAGTTCCTCTGGTTAATCATCTTGTCTTCACAGATCAACATACAAATTTTCACGTAGCCAACACATATAAATAACTCAAGGAATCCAGCAGGTCAAGTGGCCAACGACGTGAATGAGAAACATTGGAAACATTATTGACCATGCAATCCTGATTAATGCAAAAAATAAACAGCTAATCACTGAGAAATACAATGGTGTCAGTGAACTGACACTAGGAGCCCACATTAATCTGGATCGCATGGTAAATAATGTTCCCAATCTTCCTCACTCATGTCGTTGGCCAATTGACCTTTATTTTTCAGAACATTGGCTAAGGAAGTCACAGATTGATATGACTGTAATGTTGAATTTTGATTTGGCCGCATTATCTACGAGAGAAACAAAGAGGAACGTGTGGTGTTTGTATTTTTAATAGAAAAACAGTAATATAAAATGTAAAATAAGAGATGATATCAATCAGAAGGATATAGAAAGAGAATTCGAGATAAGTACAATTGATTTGTTATGTCCAATTTCTATCATCATGATAGCACTGTAGGCCTACAGAGCACCATTGGTGAACACTCTCGATGAATTTTTATTAAATTTTGAATCTATTTTACCATATGTAACTAGACATGACGTAAAAGTTGGAATAGCAGGTGATTTTAATCATAATATAATTGATGACAGGTCAAGATTTCTATCAAATGAAAGAATTCACTTATACCAGCTTAATTTTTTGAAAGTGGACCACAAATAAAAGATCAAGCTCGACCTGCATTGACAACATCGTTACAAACGATATTAATATAGTTTTTAATGGTAATATTGAAGTCAACTCATCTGATTATCTTGCACAAATTGCATCAATTTACCCTTATTACAAAAGTGATGCAAATAAAACGCTTTACATTAGGAAGAAAAGATTTTTTACTAATAGAAGATTTTACAATAGCTATGAGTAGGCCTACAGTGAATTGGCGTAGTATTTACATATTGAAAAATCTTAATAGTATGTTTGAAAGATTCATCAGTATTTTCATGATAGAATTCAATAAAGCTTTTCCTCATAAGAGTATGAAGTGTGATAATATGAATACGAATAAAATATCATGGTACAATAATGAATTGGAATTGATGCCGATAAATCTAAAACGTTTATTATCTACATCAAATAACAGTAATAAGCTACATGATGAAAAAAAATATAGCGATCTGAAAAGTGAATATATTAATGAAATTAGAACTAACAAAAGGAAGTATGAGGATAGTTTAATTTCTGAGGCAACTGACAAGTCAAAGACTGTTTGGATTAAAATTAACTCAAACACCAATAAATCAGTAAACATAGAGATCTCAATTATGATGATATTCAGTAACACTTGATGGCCAAACTACGATGTTACAGGAAGAGGTTAACATTCTTCTGAATACATATTTCAGTAATGTTGTGAACAATCTGATAGAATCTTGATCAAACGCAAAGATGGATCCAAATGTTATCTCTGTTAATACAAATACCTGGTAGCAATACAAATATATTCTTAGTATCGTTAACTATTAGAGAATTCTATAAGATGACTAAGTGTGTAAAAAATTCTTAGCTGACTTTTGTGAAGTAACTGCATCCATTTTAAAAACAACAGCTACATTTATATCTAAACTTTTTGTATTTATTATAGATGGATCATTTACTCAGAAAATCTTGTTGAAAAAAGCGATTATTAAACCATGTTTCAAAAATGATGATAGAAGTCAACTTTGTAATTATAGGCCATTGGCTGTGCTATCAGTTTTCTAACAAAAATTGAACTTGCTATGTGCAATGGAATTATTCATTTTGCTGACAAATATAGTATTATTAATATATCCCAACATGATTTCATCGAAAGGGAGATCAATAATAACAGCAATTAGTAGCTTTTTAAATAATAAACTAGAATCATTAGAGAATAAAGAGCAAGCTGGTATTTCTTATGACTTTTTGGAACGGTAAACAAAGCAAAGTGAATAGCATGAGCATTTCTGGAGTGGAGAATTCTTGGAATGCGTCATTTCTAAAAGATAGAAGACAATCTGTGCACATAACAGGAAAAATTGTAATTATAAATTCAGTGAATTCACAGTAAACTATGGTATTCCTCAGAGATTGATTATAGCGCCAATTTTATTTGTTTTATTTACAAATAATCTGGCAAAATATGTAAAACAGGGATTACTTAGTCAATTCACTAACGATAACTCGTATTTTGTTTCTGGTGATAAATTAAATGTGATAGAAAAATCAAGGATTGCAGTAGAACATTTTTCTGATTGGTGTCATGTGAATGATCTATTTTTAAACAAAAAGGAAACTGTTACAATTTGTTTCACTCCCAATTGTCAAACAGCTGATTTCAGTCCATTAATAATAATGGAGCTACATGGAACAAAGTTCTTGGATATAGTTATTGACAACAAAATTGAACTGGGAAAGTCATTTCCATGATGAATGTCTCAAAGCCTTGTTCTCAAAGAATGTCTCAAGTTTTTCAATTAAAAAGATGAGTGAAGTTTTTAATTTTAATACGGATAAATTTGTCTATCTTTCTTTATTACACTCACGACTTCTGTATGGTATCATTTTCATGGGGTAATTCACCATCACCAACAGACTATTTATATTACAGAAACAAGCAAACCAGACCTTGGCCAAAGTGAATCCTTGTTCAGATGAACACACACACACACATATATATATATATATATATATATATATATATATATATATATATATATATATATATATATATATATATATATATATATATATATATATATATATATATATATACATATATATATATATATATATATATATATATATATATATATATATATATATATATATATATATATATATATATATATATATATACATATGTATATATATATATATATATATATATATATATATATATATATATATATATATATATATATATATATATATATATATATATATATATATATATATATATATATATATATTGGACTCTTGCTCATATTTATTTAGGAAATTTCACATTTCAACTCTACCGTCCTTGTAGGCCTATATTTACATGTCAATTTTATATGATGTTAAAAATGATCATCTTGTTATTGAGAGTATAAGAACATTCATAACAATTAACGGGAGGAAATTTTAATCTACATTTGAAGAAAAACAGATTAATACACTGTCAGTCAGATGTCCTATTTATGCAGGGTCATTATTTCACTCACAATAAATTACTGACTGAATTGAAAATAAGTGGAAAAGATCTTTTAAAAACTCTACTCCGAAATTTTTTAATAGACAAATGTTAATATAAAGTTGAAGTTTTTTTTTTCAATAACATTGAAACTTGATACAAAATCATTGTTCCCCAATTAAGGCTAAGGATGAAAGATAGGATCGTTTGGACGGGGCACCACAAGTTCGATCTTGCCACCCCATTTTGATTATTTAAAACTAATGAATGTCAACACCAGGACTGCGCTGTCTGTGACCATAATTTTTCGCTGAAGATGAAAGTCTTTCATTATAAACACACGAATGTTGATTTCTTCTACTTTGAACTAAGTCTCTTGGGCAATGATCACTTCTTTCCATTGACAGCAGATGTAGAGTTTATCATGATACACAATTGACAAATTAAATTAGTAATAGGCCTATAATGTTATAATTAGGTCTATCACTCTACTAATTAATGGTCGTGGCCAATTAGTACTTCATCCAAGCATTTGCTTCGAAGACTGTGGGAAACCATGAAAAATCAAGTCAGGATGGATAAAAAAGGTGTTTGTTGGTCTTGAGCTTTTTCTTCCAACTTCTTCTCCTCTTTTCTTCTTTTCTTGTGGTGTTTGATATTTTTTTTTCTTTTCTTTCTTTTTCTTTTTTTTATTTTCCTTCTTCTCTCTTCTTTTTTTTTTTCTTTTTTTTTCCTTTTTTTTCCTTCATTTATTAATTCATTCATTTCTTTTTCTTCATTCCATTTCATTTTTTTTTTTCTTTTTCTGTCTTTCATTTATTTTTTATTTTTTTTTTCATTTTTTTCCACTTCATCATCTTTTTTCTTTTTTTTTTGAATAATTCTTGTTATTGTATTTGATTATTATTTTTTAAACTTCTCTTCTCTTTTCTCTCTTCCTTTTCCTTTTTTTTTTTTTATTCCGCTTTTTTTTATTCCGCTTTTTTTTCTCTTTTTTTCTCTTTTTCTTCTTCTCATTCTTTTCAATATTATATGCTTGTGAGTTCTGGGACGATTGAGGGAAACCATGGAAAACCGTCAATCAGGATGAAAAAATGTTTCAAGTTGTTGATGTAGAGATATTGACGACATACACATTTTCCGGGTACAACTCTCCATGCAAGACTTCCTGGGGGGTGAACACTTGTCAAAGCGCTCCAAATTATGGGATAACTCGATAATACATGCACCAAAGTGAGAGGCCGACAATCAACAAGCAGGCCTTGACTTGTTGGAATTTTTGTTGAACAAACTCGATGTGCCAGACAAGTGATCCACGTCATAGAGTGTTGTTTGAGACAACTAGGAAAACTCGGCAACTTGATGTAGTCAGAACTGCTTCTCCATAAAATATTCATCAAGATTGTAATAGAAACTCTACTTCTGATATGTCTCTTCTCGTCTGCCAGTACAAAGCTGCCATTAGACAATCCCCGTACAATCCTTGATTTTTCAACAGAACTCGGTGTTGATCAAGTGCTGGGCATACAAGTAGGTGTTCTGCATCTTGATCTTCCAGCTTGCACAGGGGACACATGGAACTTGCTTTAACTCCTATTCTCTTCAGATGTTTGTATAGAAAATCGTGGCCAGTTTTAATCCTGAAGATCGCGACTGCGGTAGAACGAGGCAGGGTGTTTGAATATATCGTTTTTTCCAGCAAAGACTCCCATCTCTTTCCTCTAGCAACATCTTCTTGGGCCTGATTTATAATAGTTTTGGATTTGATTTTGAGAATATTTTTGTAGGAAATACAATTTTTTTTTTTTTTTAAATTTCTATTGACATTGGTGTTGAGTGCTGAGTGTCCTGAGTTATAGTAATTTAATAATCAACTGATGATCAAATGCGTGCAATATGTGTATAGCATTTTATTTTATTCTATATTTTCCACTTATTTTATATATATATATTCGACTTGGTAGATGTTGAGTATTTATGAGAAATAACAACTACCATAATTCCATGTAGGCCCATGTTTTTATTGTAACATGTATTTTGATTAGCCTTGCTGAGGACGCCTAGTTGGTATATTTGAATTGATAGGCCTACCATCATTTGAGAATTAATTCTGACAATGACTCATATTAATGTATTAATCTAATAGTCAATGAAACTATCAGTATTATCATTATTATTATTCGATGTTGATGCAGTTTTCACGTTGATTTTCTCTTCAGTTCTTGAAAATAACTGCTATAATGTGGTTGAAACCTGAGTCAATCAAATGAAATGAATACGTCCAACCACGATTTCTTAATTAACCATGATGAATTAATAATTCGATCATATATATAAATTAATATATTTATATTTATATATATATATATGAATATATAATATATATATATATATATATATATATATATATATATATATATATATATATATATATGAATATATAATATATATATATATATATATATATATATATATATATATATATATATACATATATATATATATATATATATATATACATATATATATATATATATATATATATATATATATATATATATATATGTATATACATACATATATATATATATATATATATATATATATATATATATATATATATATATATATATATATGTATCAATATATATATATATATATATATATATATATATATATATATATATATATATATATATATATATATATATATATATATATATATATCAATATATATATATATATATATGTATATATATATATATATATATATATATATATATATATATATATATATATATATATATATATACATATATATATATATATATATATATATATATATATATATATATATATATATATATATATATGTATATATATGTATATATATATATATATATATATATATATATATATACATATATATATATATATATATATATATATATATATTGATACATATATATATATATATATATATATATATATATATATATATATATATATATATATATATTATATATATATATATATATATATATATATGATATTCATTTATATATATATATATATATATATATATATATATAAATATATATAAATATATATATATATATATATATATATATATATATATATATATATATATATATATATATATATATACATATATATATATATATATATATATATATATATATATATATATATATATATATATATATATAAATATATATATATATATATATATTTATGTATATATATATATATATATATATATATATATATATATATTTATATATATTAATATATCCCTATATTCAACATTTTATTTCAGATGCAATGCCGGGAATCCACTACTAAAATTACTTTACATTCGAAAGATCTAATGATATCTGAAGTTGACGTGACACTTACTGACCACACGAACACAGGACACAAAATAAATGGTCAATATTATGTACCTGAGCATGATTTTTATGTGGTTTATACCGAGCCGTTACTCAAAGAATACAACTATACACTTTTAATACCATATGCTGGTAAACTGACAGAAGGCATGTCAGGGTATTATAGGAGTAGTTATGAAGACAGAGCAACAAGGCATACTAGGTAAAAATCTGTTCGTATATATTTTACATTGTTTCGCATTTAGATGCTCTCCTTGTAGTTCTTCAGCTTCCGCACCAATATCTTGAAAATCGTGATAATTTGATGAAGTTACTATAGCAATGGCCATGAGGATCCCTAAACCCTGAAATTTTATCAGCTTTGATGCTTAAAAACAATCGAATCACTTCCCTCTGGTTTCAAAATTATTATTGAATTGGAACATTCGTCTATTGATAATATTCTGTTTTATATTCTTTCAGGAGTGGGCCAGAAATGTTTTCAATATTCGCATTTTTTTTTTTTTCATTTTTATTGGTCACACATTAAATGCATTATCACATGAAACATTCATCATAAAATCCTACAAAGCCGAAAATGCTGGCTTGACTGTAGGGATTAGATAACATATGTTTGAATTCTTTTATTGTTAACAAATTTTCCCTCATGCTCACGATTTATAACCATGTCACTCAATCTTGCACTAAGCAACCTACCAATCGAATGATTAGAAATTACGAACCCCGTACGAGGGCCACCTTCCAGAAGAAAATAATTAATATTGTATCACGTTTTTTTTTTAGTAAGCACATGATAGGACACTGTGTAACATTGGCCTACAGCAGTTATTAGTCAACCATCATAGTTGAGCCTGTATACATTTGCATCTATTGCATTTCCCCATCCCTCCCCCTATGCTTCTCTTGTCGTTTCCATGAATATTATAAATTCAATTAGTAAATTATTCCAGTCAAATATAGGGATGATTTTTATTTGCTTAACGATCCCATCAACAGCTAGTTATTTGGGGGTACGAATGAGTAGGTGATAATGAAATTATAAAGTGATGATAACTGAGAGAATGATTATAATACCCTGTGCTTTATGCTGGACTCAAACTCACGGTTAACGTGACTTCAGTTCTTAAGGCGGTACCTTAGTTGACTGAGCTACGGAGGGTGGCACCAGATAAGTATTGAGAATTACTTGCTAAATTGTATAAATAGATGTAATTTCATTGTTCAAGGATCCTTTATAAATACCCCGAATCTTGAACTTTCTAAATATTGCATTTTTTCTATACATTGTTATTATAAGAAGACATGAAGCATATTGTATATATGGAATACTTGTTATGGATTGTTGACATTTTTCACACTACACACACTAAATGAACAATGCAATCAATAAATCAATTTCAGACTTATTCTTCATGCTCCACTAAATACAATACCAGAGGAGATGCGTGATAATTTACAGTTAGATTATATAGCTTCTGCTTAGTTAGATTATACATTATACAGCGATAAACCTTCCATTGTCATGTGATCAAAAAA
This sequence comes from Brachyptera risi, assembly GCA_964007535.1. Classification (NCBI taxonomy): domain Eukaryota; kingdom Metazoa; phylum Arthropoda; class Insecta; order Plecoptera; family Taeniopterygidae; genus Brachyptera; species Brachyptera risi. Next base: position 68,818,395 of record OZ023327.1, on the reverse strand, counting down.
AGCTCTAAATACATGTTGTTATAAGCTTCTTCAAATTCATTGAATTGTTTTGTATAAGTAAAATATTCAACTTGTAATATAGGAAAACAAGACGTTTCCCAACCAATGGTGGGTAGGACATTGAGTCACTCTGTTTAAATGCGATATATGGTTCAGCCCCTGATGAGCACCCTCAGAGTTGGCACCTCTGCTGAGCTTGTACATATTTCAGATGATACAACATGGGCCCTGAGTGCCCGTGTAGTAGCCACGCTACTGCCACTTACGACGAAATAGCATGGAATAAAGGCTGAAGTATATGTATGTTTGCATAATTATTATACACTGTATGACAGCCAAAGCGGCAACTATTTTGATGACAATGTTGAAATAAACTGTTCTCTATTGCAAATATGAATTTGATTTGTCTCAAAATCAAAATACATCCGTATCTAGGTAGTATTATTTGAGTACATTCATGTTAATTTAATGTTCTTGGTTTTCCAGGTGGTTATCAGTAACACAGTTTGAGCCAACGGATGCAAGAAGAGCATTCCCTTGTTTTGATGAACCTAGCATGAAGGCAAAATTCAATGTATCGCTCGGTCGATTAGAGGCACACAACACAATTAGCAACATGCCCCTCTTAAGAACACAACCTATGTAAGAAAGCCGATCGATACGTTCTGAATTTCATGACAGCAATTTTGTACAATTGTGATACGTTTTTGTTTGCTTATACATACTTTGTTTACACAATCATGTTTAGTCACATACACATCAATAGCGTTCTTCTAGAAAGAGAAAAATAAGATGATAAAACAATGTAGAAGAAATTAAATTCATAATTTAATTTAAAACTTATGATATGATTGTGAAATCAAAACTATCAAGTTCAAGTTTTGTGGCAATTTTATGTAATATGACCCAGTAATTTGACTAAACAGCTCTACTTAATTGTATAGATCTACGCATAATAATTAATACACAACCATAATAGCAACAAAAAATATCAACATGAATAATTTTTGAAAAAGTTTCACATTTTTTATGCCTATCTGGGGAGATAATGTAGTACTAGAAAGATGCAAATTTATGATGAAACAATTAGTGCAATACTCAAAATTCTACAAATTTGTTTTCCAGAATAGTGAACACAAATAATACATTCGAGGCATTAATCAAATTGAGATAAATTATATTAAAATAATCGATGTTTCACATTTGTGTTCAATCCAGAACTGACAAACCAGGGTGGTACTGGGATCACTACGAAACGTCAGCTTACATGTCGACATACTTATTGGCTTTTATTGTCTCGGACTTTAAACATCACATATCAAAAACAAATAGCAAAGGTAAAGTGATGTTTCGTATTTGGTCTCGAAGAGACGCAATATCTCAAACACAGTTTGCAAGCGAAGTTGGACCAAAATTTCTCGAGTATTACGAGCAATACTTTGGCGTCGACTACCCGTTGCCGAAACAAGATATGATAGCCATTCCCGATTTCAATTCTGGTGCCATGGAAAATTGGGGTCTTATTACATACAGGTGAATATAAGTTCAAGAAGACAAGTTTGTAATGCTGCTTAACGACCCCATCAACAGCTAGATTATACGGGCCAAAGGGGGTACAAATGAGCGGGTGATGATGAAACCATGAAGTGATAGGTGGAAGGACGTTTCCAAAAACCCATGTCTTATGCGGGACTCGAACCCACGCCCGACCTCACTTCAGTTCCTAGCACAGTGCCATAGATGACCGAGTCATGGGGGCGGCTAAGTAGACAAGTGAGATTTGGAAGTGGAAGCTCAATTATCATCAGTGGAACACATTTCATACATCAATAATAACTTTTACGTTGAATACAAAACCTGATTGAAAAAGCTTAAGGGGGTAGCCACAGCATGGGATAGGATAATTAAGACTAAATGTAGGAATTATTTCCCGCTCAACCAACCACCATAAATCATTGAAACTTGCACACTATATCCATCATTCTCTTGCTCAACATGATCCAAAAATAAATTGGAAAAATATAAAAATTATAATTTCAATATAATTTGAGAAATGCTATGTTTTTTCAAAAATTCAAAACATGCAGCCACAAATCACAAGGTTTATATTTCGAAAATGCATCCATCTTGTTGAATTTCAGTGGATATTGTTCGTCATACACACTGCTATCTTGTGAACCTCCAGAAAAAATCTATTGCAATTTTTAGTTATATAATCATCAATCATTCCATATCTATTACAGATTATATATGATTTACACATTCACGTCTGGATATCCAACGTCTGGATATCCATATGTACTGATTATTTCCATAGTTTTGCTTCACACGGTGATGACAATAAAAATACACATTTTGAAACCATTTTTTTTTCAAATCGGACTAGTAGTTTTTGAGTTATTTTGTTACAGGTCAGAAGAAACGCAGTTCTTGGGAAAACGTACCTAAAGTTTCAATACTTAATATGCATAGTCACAGTACGCATTACCGTCTGTGTTGCATTCAAATCTTGAAATATAAAAAAAAAAACATGAGCTGTATTATTAACAATTATTTGAAGAATTTGTGACGAATTCTCCGAACAATCGTTAATAATACTTTGAAAAAAAATGGTTTTAATATATTAAAATATATATTTCATGCTGTGGCTACCCCCTTGGTAATACGGTAGAATGGTATTGAAATTGTTGTTCACTCTCCTCAGGGAGACCGCTTTATTGTATCATCCAACAATTTCATCTTTATCTAACAAACACAGTGTTGCATCAGTAATTGCTCACGAACTTGCCCACCAATGGTTTGGAAATCTTGTCACGATGAAATGGTGGACTGATCTCTGGCTGAACGAAGGGTTTGCTACTTATGTTGCTACATTAGGCGTGGAGCACGTGAGTCACTCATATTTTTTCCCAAACAAAATTTCCATTAATCCAATAGTGATAATTATTTGAAAAGGATATTTACAATTCCATTAAAATTGTAATCATTTGTGATGTACAATTAAGTGAATGAATTAATATTGAGGTTCAAAGGCAAGTCAAAGACTAGGTTATTTTGCGCATCAAGTAATTAGTGCGTATAAATCAGGTGTGTACTCACTTTTTTATATACATATTAATTTTTAGGTTCATCCAGAAATGCAGACACTCAATACCGAAGTAGTCGAGAGTTTTTTGACGGTGTTCACTTTTGACGCTCTTCTATCTTCTCATCCAGTTTCTATAGTTATCGGGTCACCAAGCGAAATTAATCAAATATTTGACACAATATCTTACAAAAAAGGTGCGTAATCTTGTTACTTAGCTTAGATCGATCTGAAAAGAATAAGTGATAAAATGTACCCATAAAATACCGACATTTACTAGAACTGTCACAAAAACAATGAACAAATTGATAAAAAACAATACAAATTAATACCATGACGTGGTATTAAATTCATCATTCTATTTGTACTTATTTGATTATAGTTACTGATAATTTAATTAGTTTTATTTTCAACCTTTAATAAATTAAAATTATATCTTTATAAACAACAATAAAATATTGTTACTAAACAGTGCAAGGTTTTTACTTAAACTTTAATCTTTATACAGTTGCTCGAACAATAATTGAGTATCATGGTAGTAGGACCCGTAATTTGAAACCTTTCATTTTATTATTTCATTTTATTCATTTTCTTCCAAAGTTAATATTACAAAAACATGTTGAAAGCAATGTATAAAATGTAATATGTATATATGGGAAGTCAAATTATTAATATACAATGTGGAATATGTGGAATATATAAATGAATATATCAAATCATCATGCAGGGTAATAAACTCACCAAAAAAAATTATAGTATAATATAGCTTGAGGTAAAAAAGTCAACATATGCGTAAAAGAAGGCAATCAGTCTAAGTACGATCACACGTGTGGTTCCAGGCAATGAAATATTCATCGATGTTGTCAATAGATTTTTCAGCATGGAAAAGTTTCAGTTTTTGTTCAAATACATTTAAAGTGGTGATAGATTTGGTACAGGAAGGTCGACGATTGTACAGAAATATACTTTGAAAATTCACGTCTTGATCATACTGTATAGTTATACGAGCTTTGCAGATTGTTTTTATTTCTAGTGTTATGAGAGTGATGCGTAACTGATGAACTTACTAAACACTTAATGTTAGATTTCACAAATACTGAAATTTCCATGATATACAATGAGGGTTCAGTTAATCATTTTTATTTTATAAAAGATTTCTGTATGAATGTCTTCTTCATCATTCACTTATTATTCTGATGGCCATTTTGGCACTTTGAAAATGTGTATACTATATGCAACACTTCCCCAGAACACAATGCCATACCTCATAAATGATTCAGAATATCTTAGATGGATGTATTTCAAATCCTATGAGTTGAACTTACTAAGTGCATGTAGTACATAGCACGCCTCTGTGAGTTCAATATTCACATCATCTATGTTAATTTTCCAATTTACAACATCATCAATTTTTAATTCTAAAAATCTGGATTCCTGTACAGAGGAAATATTTTCGTTACCATTTACAATATCTTGCATATTTGTGTTATCAACTCTATGGATATTTCTATATTTTACAACCACAGATTGTTTATTGTGTATACTACTGAGAATTGAATTCTCTTTCACAAAACAAAGTGACCTATTTTTTTAAACTTTTCGTACATTTTCTAGAAATTACTCGACATGGATAAATCTTTAGTTTTCTATCGCACTTTTTTCACCCTTCTTATTCAACGGTTTAATTATTGCATGTTTCAGGTAGTCAAGAAAAATATAGTCCTGTAATTGATCATAAATATCAAAATCACAGCCTTCTTTAATCAGATCATTCTTCTCTGATATAAGAAAAGAATGAATAAAGAAGGCTGTGATCAAAATCAAAACAAACGATCGCATAGTTTTCTCAATAGGCATAATCTGAACATTATCAGATCCAGTTGTTTCACTGTTTTTTAGTAGTTTCACTATATATACAACTTCCTCAATGGTCACAGGAGTCAGCTATAAACTCTCACTGAATACATCTATTTTATTTAACACATCTTGTTTTTGAAAATCTGTGACTGTAATGTTTCTATTGATATATTGGGCAACATTAGTATAGAAATTTTGAAACAATTGGCTATGATGTTGGGATCTTTCTCTACATCATCACCCGATTGCATTTCCATGTTTGTATACATTTTCTTTTCCAACGAGATTCCAAAATGCCTTAGGTTTATTAGCTGCTAGTTACATGACTCTGTTATTATAGCTAGCCTCAGCTAAATTAATACTTTCAGTGTGTTCTCGTTTAGCAAATTTGTATTTATTTATATTCAACACAGGTCTATCAATAATTGTCATATTTGTATTTACATTATTCACTTTTACGCTATTAGCCCTGATATCATTTATTATCCACCTGTTCCTATTTGTTTTTAATTGTTCACTGTTCACTTTGACTAGTGGGAATTCTCTATTAAATACATTTTAAAAATGTCCATAAAATTGTTAAAATTAGTATTGACGTCATTACAATTATTGGTAGAGTCCTAAATCTCTTGTAACAAAGCATTATTATTTATTTAAACTATTAGTCTAAGCCTTCGTGTTGTGTCTGTACCATGAAACATGGACATGACTTAATATTATAGTTAATTGAATCTAGCAAGGAACTATCACAGTAATATTTGTGAAGTGTAATCTGATAGGCACATCTCTGCCACTCTTGTGCAGTAATGTGACTCCTCAAAATTTACTAAAATTTTATCAGTAGTGTAGAATGTGGACGAAGTACCTGTAATACCAGTTGAAGTATTTATTGTAGCATGAAAATTGTGAGAACTAATGATATTTCTTAACTCTGTAGTTTCACTTGATACCATGCTATAGTCTAGATTGAAATCACCTGCAACATGGTCACTTCATTTTCAGTCTCAATTCCGTTACAATTATTTCCAAGTTTTTCATAAACATATCAATGTTACCAGTAGGAGATTTATGTATAACGACATAACAATTGAATTACAGTATTACACTTGTGGTTATTTATTTGAGTAATCTTAATGATCTTGCACTCAAAATGCTTATTGCGATTCAGTTTGTCAAAATCAGGTTGTACTATTGACGTATGTTGAATGTTCATTTTTCGCATAAAAACTTATTCCACCCCATATGCCAGTTTGTTGACGAAAACAAGAAACAAGTTTATAATTTACTATTTGGATGATCATTGATTCATATCAATAAAGCCAGTGATCTGTTAATGCGATGACATCCAAATCATGTGCATCTAAAATAAACTTCCAATTGACGAATTTTGTTACTAATTATGCTCCTGATATTTTGATACATAATTACCAAATTCATTCAATTCACATCAATTTAGTTCATATTTTATGAAAAAAAAAATTTTATGAACTAAAACACTTTGGGGTGTAACGGTAGAAACTAACAAATATGCCGTTTATTCCCCACAGGAGGATTATTACTGCGAATGATGAACTTATTCCTGAGCGAACCAGTATTTAGGAAAGGTGTGACAACTTATCTGAAAACACATCAGTTTAGTAATGCAGAGCAAGACGATTTGTGGCATTCAATGAATTTAGAAGCACACAAATCCAACACACTTCACCAAAATTTAACGATTAAAACTATCATGGACTCATGGACACTTCAGACTGGCTATCCAGTAGTAACAGTCACTAGGGACTATAAGCAAGGCACTGCAGTTATAAAACAGGTAAGTCAAAATACAGTAATATGAAATTATAGATTATGGGACAGTTGATTATCCTAATAAAATATTATCACTTATTTGTGATGCCTCAGATTCCGAATTGAATGGTTGATTGAATGCATCAACCACATTGAAATAAAATATGTTGATTGAAAATGAAAATTGTCGTTACCATAACATTTTCAAATGTTTTTACACCAGACCTGACTTACCTGGTAGGTATAATGTACAAAAGTAGCATATTTAATGCTATAACGATTTCTTGTTTTTGTAACGTCAGTTCAACTCAACAAAAATATATTGGAAAAAATATATGTGATTCAGTATAGGAATATATACTAAGGCAGATACCAAATTGAACACAGGAAATATATAAAATTCAAATAATATAAGTACAAGATGATGCAGTCTTCATACAATCTGGCATCACTGCTATGATAAAAGGGCTAATAATGTCTGGTTTGTATGGTTTATGATAATTTATTTGTAATGTATTCTTTTGAAATAATTCCTTGTCAAAAATGTGCGGAACGAACTCGAAATATTGCGGAAAAAGTGGCATTTCCCAATGAATCTTTCACTCTGAATAACCTGTCAGATATCAATATTGTTATCTTTTTTGATTATTTATCCATGAATTCTCCACTTTTTAGCGTCGTTATTTGTCTTTCACACCTGCCACGTTGAACACGACAACCACTGAGGCAGTTGATGCACAATGTTGGATTGTACCTCTCAGTTACACTACTGAGGACGAACGTGATTTCAACAATACAATGCCAAAAGCGTGGCTTAACTGTTCACAAAAAGAAGCAGTGATTACAGGCCTTATCAGTGAAAAAACATGGATTATTTTCAACATAAAATTGTCTGGTAATAAAATAATGCTTTATGATGTGGTAGATTGAAATATCAAATTAAATTTGTCATCAGAGCCCAATTAATTTGTTTTGTTTTTGCATTTCTCACCAGGTTTGTACAGAGTTCAGTATGACATACCAAACTGGAAACTTTTGTTCAAAACATTAAATAGTTCCAATTACTTCATCATAGATACACTGAATCGTGTTCAATTGATCAATGATGCAATGGATCTGGCATGGGTAGGAAAACTGGATTATGATGTTGCATTTCAGTCTCTGGATTATTTAAGGCATGAAACCGAATATCTTCCTTGGCGGATTGCATTATTTAAATTCAATACTTTCCACAGATTGTTGAAAAGAAGTCCGGGATTTGCATCGTATAGGGTAAGAGCATATATAGCAATTATATAATGGATAATCCTTCAATTTGAACAAATATGGGGCCTATAGGTCTGAAGCTATATTATCAAAATCTTTTAAAAACAAACTAAAAACAAAGCCAAGACTTTGCCATCAAAAAACCTATTAGTTAATTCAAGTAAAATTATAGTATATACATGTATATGTATATATATATGTATATATATATATATATATATATATATATATATATATATATATATATATATATATATATATATATATATATATATATATATATATATATATATATATATATATATATATATATATATATATATATATATATATATATATATATATATATATATATATATATATATATATATATATATATATATATTTATATATATATATTTATATATATATATATATATATATATATATATATATATATATATATATATATATATATATATATATATATATATATATATATATATATATATATATGTATATATAAATATATATATATATATATATATATATATATATATATATATATATATATATATATATTTGTATATTATAATTATATAATTATATTAGTATAATTAATATTATAAGATCGCCCTTGTGGTGCCTTGTCCAAACGATCCTACCTTTCATCCATAGCCTTAATTGGGAAACAATGATTTTGTATCAAGTTTCAATGTTATTAAAAAAAAAAGTTCTTCGATACAAAACTATTGTTAAGTTGCAATACAAGAGAATAGTGAGGATATAAACATTTTTTCTATTTTCTATGGTCAAAAATGAATAATTGATAAAACAATATGTCATTCTAATTCATGGACATGGTTAAAATACTTAATAATAATAATAATAATAATATTAATAATAATAATAATAATAATGACTCGATTCAGCTTTTTTAATTTTAGTTGATCTTCCGGATTCTCGTAGGCGCAATATTAAACAGTTCAACAGCAGTATGCAATCTCTATTCTAACAAATATGTTATATATGTAATTCTCTTTCAATGTATGTTCGAATACAATTGACATTTTTTCTTACATCAAAGTGAAAAACGCACTCATGACCAATACACCCAACTGAAAATTACAACTCAAAACTTTGTGTTTCAGCTATATGTAATACAGTTGATGCAACCCATTTATAACAAATTCAAGTCTAATATAATAACTCCTGCAAAAACACATAGCTTAGAGAAAGTGAAACAACACAGATTGCTAATGGCATGGGCTTGTAGAATGCAATTTGGTAACTGCGTCGAACAATCGCGAGCACTATTTCATAAATGGATGAAGACTTACCATCCGGATCAGAATAACCCGTGAGTACTCAAGTAAAACAGTGTTTCAAGTGTGTATCTCAGTATATCCATACATGTACTCACTATACCTATCAAGGTGAAACGTTTCAAGTAATTCCTTATTGTCGAGAAAACGTTTGATGATAACAAATTCGTTTCCAAGGATAGTCTTTATGAAGTGCAACATAATTATACTGTTGCTATAGATAGTGAAGTTCAGAATATTTATTAATATACTAATCAAATATAGAAAACAAATCGTACTTGGAAAAATTACACTGATTTTTGGTTATGTTGAGCCCACTTGAAAGAAACCTTTTTATGTATCAGACTAGGAGTCTGTTGTAAGTAGCAAAGTTGACAGCCTACCTATAACATGATTTTAAAACTTGAAAAATACTACATATTTTCATCTTTGAGACGGATGAACAGTGAAAATAATAAATATTTATATGTAAGTCAGACTTGGTCAACATGTAAGTAAAACCTTTAGTGACAGGCAGTCAATTCACCTGACCCGCCTAAAGCGAGATGAAAAAAACACGCATTCGCACGTTCCGTAAGAACTGCATCGAGTCACCACTTCAACCATCTAACAATATATTTCTATTTTGCATGTGAAAGAATTCATCGTGACATGCGATCGTTGATTTACTGCTACGCGATCAAGTATGGTACCTTGAGTGAATGGGAATTTGCATACGAACGCTACCTAAAGGCAAATGTGGGTACGGAAAAGGTGTCTCTGCTGTCTGCTCTTGGTTGTAGCAGAGATACATGGCTACTCAATAAGTATGAAAATTTCATTGAAGTTATTTTGATACATATCATTGAAGTAGGAACTATAGGCCTAGGTTATAACAATCAGAATGAAAGAGAAGAGAACGAATGGATATTAAGGTTTAAAGGCGATTGATGGAGAATACGAGAAATATGTGAATTAAATAAATAGGCCTACATCTAGTAAATAACAAATTGAGTGAATTGAAAACCTTTTTTTAAACATAGAAACGTGATATAGAGTAATTTCCCCCCATTTACAGCTAAGGATGATGGAAGACATATTGATTGGACAGGGCACCTCAAGAGCAATCTTTTACTACTTGAAAAAGAATTAATAATAGTATAACTCGTTCGAGGAACCATAAATCTTGAGGCAATAATATCGAGAATAATGAAGAATTCAATCATTTGCACTGGAGAGAAAAAATCTCCAATCTTCTCATTATCTTTCTTCAATTTCTTTTTTACATCTTCATTTTAGCTTGTATTTATTTTGATATTCATCATTTTTGTTTCTCATTGTTTCCATCATTTATTCATTTGTATATATTTATGAATTTCATTTTCATTTTTATTGTATTCATTCTATTTCATTTATTTACTTACTATTTTTCAATTATTTGGTCGTGGTCGATTAAATTTATGAATTTTACATCTCAGTATTCACTTCAACGTGTGAGGGAAACCACGTAAAACCATCAGTCAGGACCAAAGATGTTGAATTGGAGAACGGACAAATTTTCCAGGAAAACTCGCCTGGCAAGACTTCCTGGGGTATGGGCAACATGTCAGAGCTCTCCAATTTTGTGGAATAACTCGACTTTTATCTACAGGCACTTAATAAATTTCGTCTTTGTTAAATATTCTCTACATTTTGTCTTTGCTTTTAGTTTTTCTTGATTATTTTATTTCTCATTTTTTTTTATATTATAATTCATTTCAATACGTATTTCATTTTTTTTATTCTGCTTCGTTTTCATCTAATGTTTTTAGCAGGCCTACACCTGATTTTTTTAGTTGTTGAAAATGCCTCAGCAAGAATCATCAAATGAAATCAGAAATAGCACTCTTTTTATCTCTAGGTACTTGGGTTGGACCTTGGATTCTGTGTACGGAATACGACGTCAAGACACGGGCATCGTATTTGCCAGTGTAGCACGAAATGATATTGGGTATCTCATAGCAAAGGAATTCTTTATGACAAGAATTGAAGAACTCCATACATTGTAAGTAATATAATGAAAGAAATTAATAGTGGATATCTTAGAACAGAAAAAATGTCAAACAAAGCCCTTTAAAGCACACTCAGTTAAGCACTGCTTTAGGAACTTAAGTCAAGTTGGACGTGGGTTCGAGTTTCGTGAAAAGCAGTGGTTTTTACTGAATTTTCCGCTCATCCATATCCCCAAATATCCTTGCTGTCAGTTGGTTCAGCAAACAATAATTACATGGTGGCCAAATACTATATAGTACTATATATATATATATATATATATATATATATATATATATATATATATATATATATATATATATATATATATATATATATATATATATATATATATATATATATATATATATATATATATATATATATATATATATATATATATATATATATATATATATATATATATATATATATATATATATATATATATATATATATATATATATATATATATATATATATATATATGAATATATATATATTTATATATATATATATATATATATATATATATATATATATATAAATATATATATATATATATATATATATATATATATATATATATATATATATATATGAATATATATATATATATATTTATATATATATATATATATATATATATATGAATATATATATATATATATATTTATATATATATATATATATATATATATATATATATATATATATATATATATATATATATATATATATATATATATATATATATATATATATATATATATATATATATATATATATGTATATGTATATATATATATTTATATATATATATATATATATATATATATATATATATATATATATATATTTATAAATATATATATATATATATATATATATATATATATATATATATATATATATATATATATATATATATATATATACTGTAATCAAACTGTAATAATAGTGATAACTATTATTGAACAGCTAGGTTATTTGACGGAATGGATGAGCATGTGAGAACGAAACTATGAAGTGATGATAAGTGACTGATAGGACATTTACAAAAACCCATGCCTTATGCAGGACTCGAACCCATGCCCAACAGTTGGTTCAGTTTCAAAAGCGGTGCCTTAGCTGACTGAACAACTGAGGGAGGCTCAAAGATATATTTAAATTACTATCGAATTAAATTTATGGATCCACTAATCAAAATGACAATGTTTTCCAAAATGGAGGTCAGAATTTGTCTATTAGAATGATTTGGATAGCCTCTATCAGACAAACTAAGCCCTAGTTAAAAAATGTATTAAGAAAAATTACTACCATTGTTACTCATTAGGCCTACTACAAATAAAGAAAATTTACTAGAATTCAGGTGACTGAAAATTCTAAAAAATGCATGGAATAATGAATATTTTAGATTCCAATAATGGATATGCATTCATTAAAATAAGTTGAACATTTATGTCGAAAAGAAGTTTATACTTCATTTAGTTCAATTTTTGAAACATCAAAATAGTTTAATGGAATTTCATTACAGGCATCTTATTTCCATAACCTGTTGTTTATGTTGTAACTAACAATTTTGTACAAAAAAACAATATTTCAGTTTTGGGCCAAAGGCAGCTCTAAAAATAACATCCTTCATGACCATTTTGGCTGATCAAATGTACACTACTCAGGAAGAGACAGAGGTAAGTTTCAAAATATTGTAGTCTTGGAAATCATGAAATGATAGTTGTGTTCAACTGTCATGAACTGAAAAGAACTGGAGTATACTTTAAAGGGGAAGAGTAACTCAAGTTCAACACCGTGCAGGATGTGCCGTTGTTGAGTTCAACTTGGTGTACGTGAACTAAAAATTACAGACGAGCTGCCACCACCCACTGCGTACCACAAACTATTTGTGGCGAATTCCACTGTAACTCAGAATATCTTTCATTCAATTTCTACGCTCATGATGAATTTCGTTATGAAGAATCATCACAATATTGGTTGATAAGAAAAATATTCCTGACCAATAACCCTTAGCCAAAAGAATTTATATAATATTTGAAAGGTAATAATGTAGAAAAGTCCACGCTAGCACGCTACTTGACGCCCAAGCTAACCAGACAACGAATTGATACTAGTTATAAGAATATTTGAACAATACTGTTTTGCACTGTCATGCACTATTAATAAACTAAATAAAACTGACCTAGTAAAACTAATAAATTAATAATTAATAAAAAATTACATAATTAACTACAGTAATAAAACTAACCTTTTTAACTAAACAGTATCCCGTTTTCATCAGTAACACGTAATAACATTCACAGATACCGCCATTTTGCGCGCCTAAAATCTGCTTGCACTACTTTACACCACCCAAACAAGCAGAAGTAACTTTTCTTGCACTTTTTTACACCAACTTACTCTCGTTCACCGTGCGTCGACAAACGAACAGCCGAGTACAAGTTGCACTATTCTGCCCCCTGTCAGACGAACAGCCACTGACCGGTTGGAGCAAGTTCGTGCAAGTTGGTGCAGATAGACGAACACAACTGATCACAAGCATAACCAGTGGCAACTCGTGTGTAAGTACTGCTGAAAGGCAGCACTCCCTACGATTTTCCTAATTCATGCCATTTTTCAAAAAATTTATCTCAAAAAAATAGTTGCTTTCTTAACGTATAATATATTTGTTTAGCAATTATTGTTGAGAAAATACAGCTTCATAAAGAGGTATTATCAAAATTACCATAATTATTCATTGTTGAACGCCTGTGGCTTCAAATGCATCATAAAATCTACACGTCGCTGAGCGCCTGCAAGCGAGTGGGACGCAACCTTTGATACCCGTTACGGGACTGCACCAGTTGCAGTGCATGGTTCCTGATAGCTGGCCAAAAGATGTTTGTCGAGAGAGCGCACGGTGAGGGGGGGGAGCGCGTGACTTTAGCCTGTATGACATACTAAATGAGGAACAGCACCTAGCATGAACTTGTCCAAACACTGCGAGAAGCCGTACACTCCTTGCTTTCGCGGCGTTCTCTAACGGCTTGGTGATTCGGGTCAATTGACAAGCCTATCAAGGGGGGGAACCCACTGAAATTCCCAAGTTCCAAATTTCACACCCAGTTGAGTCGATTCTTTTAAGAAGGTCAGACATTACCCACCAAAAATATAAAAAATATAAAGTTACATATTTTTCTCAATTTTTTTTTCAATTGTAACATGAATATTTTCACTGTCATGGAGACAATTGTTTCTAGAAAAAGGCCCGAGACGAGTTATGCATTGATTCATTACTATATAATATATATATATATATATATATATATATATATATATATATATATATATATATATATATATATATATATATATATTTAGAAATGACAAATTAATTAATCTCACACATATTTTCTGATCGAAGTTATTCAATAATTTTTCTATCCAACAACTATTTTATGCATGATACAGTATTTCCAAGATTTACTGATTATAATGCACAACTTCATTCATTATCCAGTTCATGAAATACATACACACAAAATGTGTGAACACATCCAGTAGAAATGATGTTATTTACTTCTCCATTCTGAAATATGTTGAAAAAAATGACAAGGAAACAGCCATCAACCATTCAGTATTCTGTCAGTCCGTCCTTAAGCGATTTTGGTTCTTCACAATTAAGATTAAAAGTTCAATATAAAATATACCAATGGATTAATTCACATCATGTCTTCAGTAGCTCAAAAACGAGATATGAAATAAATAAATTATAAAACAAAATAGAAGGTAAATTTCAACAAATTAACATAATATTTTCAGTGAAACTTTGAATTTCATAAAAACTCAATTTTTAAATTATACTTTCCAAATTGATAATCAAATTATTTGAGTTGTGGCTCAAACCACTCTGACCACTTTTCAAACCACTTTGAGTTGTGGAGTGTTGGTGTTGTGAATTGAAGACATATTTTTCTCATAAATCCACAGACAAGGTTAACAGATTCTATTTGAGTTGGGAAGAAAATTAATGTTGAGATCTAAATGTGGATGTTGAATGAGGAAATTGCGTCAATTTTATGGGAGTAAAATATTTCACCACACAGAACTACCTGCGGGGGGGGGGGGGGGGTATATAATTTCTTCCATCAACTGCAGTACTCCCTATAGTTAGTCACCAGCCACCACTGAGCATAACCTTTCAATATCACCTGCAAAAATTTTGCCATTACCGGTATAAAAAATATTTATCTCAAACTTTCTGACCACACACGTAATTCAATGAAAAATTGGCAATTGAAAGTTTGATCACACCTGAATCAAAACTCATTTAAAAATCTTTCTCTACGGGCATTTATTTCAATGAAGGAATATTGGGGATGTAAAATATAGACATCATAACTGACAAGAACTCCTTTAATTTTTAGTTTCACAAATTTGCTGCAACATACCAGTCAATATTAACGCTGTCTGCTATGGGACTGAGACAAGCAACCGAATCTATCCAAGTGAATATACAATGGCACAAACTACATTATGATAAATTGGTATCTCTACTTTCACAATATGGTCAACAACTGACAGAAAGTTGACCTCAACTGAGTAAAAATGTGATAAAGCACTTTAGTATATAGGTATAATCGTTGTGTGCATGTATTATGTATTATAATACAGTTATTATGTTTGATATTGTGAATGAATGTTTAATTTATACATTTTAATTTTAATAAAATACTTTTATATCTAACCTATACCCATCTCTGATATAATCCTCTGATGCATCAGGCTCTTGGTCACGGTAGCTAGAGTACAGATCGGTCAGAAATGAGAACAGAAATCAATCCAGATGAACAAGAGAAATGAAATACCAATTCCCCCAAAACATGAATAATGAGTTCAAATCAGGTGGACTTAATCTACAATCATTGTAACTACCGTATTGATGAGGCGTTGCATATAACTAGCCAATATCATGTGGATCACCGAGCGATCTTTTTAAATCTTGGGTTTTTTTGGAACAAAATTCATGAAAAGGGTATCTAGTACTATAGTGGATTATTGTGAAAACTTGATAGACCTATATAACTTTAAGGCTTTAGTGAAAAAAAAAATCAATTCTTCTCAACTAGTTTACTGCATGAATAAGGCAAGATGGCTTAATTAAGAGTTATTCTTTTGCAAGTCTACATGACACTCACCTTCCAAATTCCTGTCATCGATTGTTCTTAAGAAATATACAGAAGACCTACATTTAAACTATGACCAAGTTAAGCAGTTACAAAACATGAAACAGAAAGGCAGAAAGTTACAAATGAGGAGTTGAAGTGATGCTAATTAATCTTTGGCTAAAAAGGACCTACAATTGGTAATGTGTTGGAAGCACCTGAAACAGGCCATAGCACTACAGCTTACATTTACTTGAGGTACAGGTTTGACCTTTACATTCCACTCTCTGTACGGCTTTTGTCCTTCATAATATGCTCTTCCACCACCTTTGATATTTCTTCATTAACACTGTCACTGAACAAATAGTTTGAAGATATATTATCATTCAAGTAACTAGGGACCGGAATCGATTTGTTTGAGTCTGGGTTCCTAGAATTCAGGAATATTCTATTCATGTATAAATGCTTGGTAGTCTTGCCACAATAACGAAGTGGTTCATCAGGTGCAGCATTGAATGTTTCGTCTCTCTTGGGAAGTGACTTATCTTCTTCAAAAAAAATCGCTGTGCCGAGCATCTCACGATATTCGCCTACAAAAATCTGTAGAGAGAAATAATATTGATAAACTGGAAATAGCCAACACCAAACAATAAATGACTGTAGATCTATCTGGTGTAGGCCTACACACTCTATCCCAGTACAATTAATAATTGTTAAGTAATTTGCTCTTCATTTAGTGCTAATACAAAAACTATCAAGTAGTTACAGCAATGTGCATGGTCAGTGGGGTTGCCGTTAGTTTCAATATTTTCATTTGATTCAATAAATTAGTAACAACTTTGATTCAATGACAAATTGGAATATTCAATATTCAATTAATTCGATAACGAAACAATGATCGATATCGATTGAAAAAATTGTAAATAACTGGAACGAGAAATAATCGAGCAACAACTCTAAAATGAATATTTAATGATACTTTTATATAAGAAAATAATTGTCAGATCACTACTGTCCCTAAATCAGTTGGCTTCAGTTCATGGACATGGTAGAGGTAAGAGCTTGACTGTACCAGTAGGCCTAGTATTTAAGCACAACTGCCCATATGACATGATCAAGACTTGATACTTTCAAGCTTGCATATTTTCACAATATCAATTGAAATGTTTGATATTGCAGGTTCTTGAAGACATGAAAACCAAAAATGTGTATATGTTTGCAATTTGTATATAAGACGGCAACCACAACAGTTCACACAGAAATCTACCTGTGGTTGTCCACAAATTCTGACCTGATAGTGTAGGCCTATATGGGATGGTGCGCTGTAATTGTGAAATGTAATGTTTATTTATTTGTTTATTTATTTATTATCCTCCGTGAGATTCATACATATAGTATAAATATAGGATTCGTCAGATTACAAACATAAACTTGAACTAAACTTAGAAATAGCCGTACATAAGTACAACACAAAACAGAACAAATGACACAATCAAGGATAGTTGCTTGAAAGATACTCGTTCAGATTATAGAAAGGGTTTAAGATGAGATGACTTTTGAGGTTGGTGAGGAAAGACTTGAGTGACCGGGACTGGATTACGTTGGTGGGCAAGTGATTGTTGAGGATAGAGCATAAGTGAAGAGGGCTGTTTGTGAATAAGGTCAAGTTGTGAGTGTGATATGGATGGAATTTTTGTTTCTGGTCTGGTGAGGATGGATCGAAGAGTTAAGTGGGAAGAGATCGGGATGAGAGCGGACAAAAGATTAGGCAGCTTGAATGAGCGTGGACGAGAGAGTAAGAATCTTTTGGTCTATGAAGTGCTGGCAACAGGATGTACGACGGGAGATACCAACTAATGTGCGTAGAGCACGTTTCTGAAGTGAAAAGACACAAGTGGCTCGGGGAGAAGCACCCCAGAAGAGGATGCCGTAGGAGAGATGGGAGTGGAGGTAGGCAAAGTAAGTGAGTTTGAGACTGTGAAGGCTGACTATTTTTTTGAATCGTCTTAGAAGGTAGCAGCTTCTCAGGATCTTGACAGAGATTGTGTGGACATGGAGAGCCTAGTCGAGAGAAGGAGTAAGGGTGATGCCTCGGAACTTGGTAGATGGAGTAGTAGGGATGATTTTCTTATCTAGTCTGATGAGGGGAGTGATTGAGAGTGGTTTGTGTGCTATATCCTTGTGAGGTTAGCCCTGGTTCCAATATGCTGGTGACGTTAGGTTGACATGAGGTTGACTGTGTTGGTTGTCGTCTGGCATTACCTATCCTCACCAAATCAAATAAATCTAGAACAGTTTGGAGCAGGAGTGAAAGTGAACAAAGGTGGTCTTAGAAGCTTGGAGAGCAAGGCAATTGTTGAGACAGTAGGAGGACATGAGAGAAGTTTGGAGGTTGGCCGTGGTGATAAGGCAGGAAAGGGCATTGTTGGGTGAAGTGATCAGATGGTTGGTGTCGTCAGCGTAGAGAGAGAGGATACCTGTGTTGAGAATAGGAGGAAGGTCATTTATATACAGTAGGAAAAGAAGGGACCGAGAACTGATGGGGGCCCTACCCTACTGCACACGGAGCGGGGACTAGAGAGCACAGCTGACTCACGTGCCAGGGAGCCTCAGTTCGTAGCCATTTAAAACTTTTTTAAATTGGTTGTATAATTGTAGGCCTAGGCCTAGATTATGCAATATTGGGTTCTGTCTGTATTAGGTTAGGCCATATGTATTTCCACTAGGATGTTGCCTCTTTGGTGTACCTTTACCTTTTAACTCGACTGACTTGTCCAATATGAATGTAGGCCTAATGATCCAACTGAATTAATATACATATACATGTTATTATTTCGTCCATTTATATTGAGTTTAACGACAGTCTGTAGTGATTATAACTAAGATCTATTGGTGTTGGATGAATGATGAATATGAGATGGAGGTTTCTTAGGTGATGGGAAGGATAGTGGGAAGGAAGCAGTTGTGGCCTATATTGTAGGAACCATCCCACTAAGAAACCTTGAAGAGATGGATGGTGGCGGAGATCGAATCAGGTCCGACTTTCCCCTCACCTACCGGATCACATGAAGCGAGCACGTTGGCAACTGAGCTGCATGTATCGGTATGTTAATATTATTATTATCACACAACTTGGGCCTGACTGTTGATGAGGTCATTGGGCAAAAACAAATCATGGTCAAAGGCTCAGTAATGCGATTGGTAATGCTACAGTGAGTGCACTGTGCACCCTACAAGTCAATATCAAAGTATAATAGGCCTACATGATTGAGCTAGGCCATTGCTAGGCCTAGAGAAAAGGATTAATAGCTAAGCTTAGCCTACAATGGGTAGGCTAGGCCATTGAGTTGGCTCAATGGCTAGGCCTACTCAGTGCTACAACTCACAAATTATAATTAGGCTACATTCATCAAATATTATTTTATGAATCGGCCTAGGCCTATATTTGTATTATGTGTGAATCAAAAAAAGCAATGGAACCAAACTAAATTAAACTTGAGGTTTACCTCTTTCCCAATTTGCATGTGCGGCGTGTCTGTGTCTAATCCAATTATTTTGAAAGGAGGAGTACATGATGTTACATCATCTATTACTTCCCTGTCAAGTAAACCATCAATTTCAACGAAAATTATAATTTCTTCCTCCTCATACTCATCTTCTTCTACTTCTGACATATTAGCGCAGATAGGCCTGAGAGCCTGCGTGTTTTTTGGATGTTTTTGTCAAGGTACTGCTGTTTCGTGGTCGGTTTTTCGAAAGTTTCGATATATCGGGAATTCACCCAGTGTCCTTCGATATTTGTAGTTCGATATCTTCCATGGAATTGGAAATGGAATAATAAGAATTAAGATTACTGTCACCGTACAGCTACTTGTTACAGACAATGTCCGAAGTTTCATTTAACATTATTTGGGAATGAAATATTACGAGTGGTTTTTGGCGGACAAATTTGCCATCAGATATGTAGGCTTAGGCCTAGTTGATTTATATACTTTACTTTATAGTCATTTATTTATGGTCAAATGGGTTCCAGCAGCACCAAATTTCTGAAGAAAACTGTGTCTTCCTTGACTGGAAGTACATTAATCGAACCAAATTCTATTGATACGTCTAGTAGCATTGCTAAATCAGGCAGTCCGTTCGTGTTATCCAGAAAAGGGTTTGTACATTTTATTATCAAAAGTTGAATATCCATTATTTCTCTGAACCTCCCCCTTATAGGAATTGTACTTGAAAAATATCCTAACCTTCCATGACTGATTCATTAAACAATGAGGAAAGACCTTGCTTCAGCATAGAAGCACAGGCCATAACTGTATAGGGCCCAGGCCCTAGACCTAGACATATAGAGACATAGATCAGCCTAGACATGGACCTACCATAGAGGTCCTAGAATGAGTTGACGGCTTCGTTTATCGCACAGCTGGGAGGTTGATAAATATGCAGTAAGCTTACTATTTTTTTTGTGTTTTCAAGTTTTTTCACTGATGGTTTGGGTTAGGTAGAATAATGCCACTTCTACTGACTCACGTTGAGAGCGACGCGTTACAAGCGTCAGGCGCGCTGACCAATCAGGTCTCGTGTTTCGCACGTTTGCTGCATCAGGCGCGAGCTTGCGTTTGCCGCGAAGAGACATCAACTTCGTTCAACTTTTGACGCGTCGCACGCGAGTACCACCATCTAGACTGCTACATCTCATCGTTCACTGTCCGCTCCGACCAAACGTACAACAGTACAAGGCGGTATAAGATAACCTCAAAATCTAATTCGATACACGTGAGAATGAACAATGCATTTTCTTCAAACTATGGAGAGATTTTTACCATTAAATGACTGTGATGATTTGTTGTAAAATTAAGACAATGGAACAAGTATTGCATTGTTCTGGTTGAAGTTTTATCATTCAATTAACGTTCAAGGTACCGTAGGGGCGTATGCAATAAGCCTACTTGAGATAAAAATGTCCTCAGTGGTCCTTAGTAGGCCTACCTCCTAATTGGTAGATAGATTAAAAATAAAATTGTTTGGGTATTTTCCTGCGTATTTTTATTACAGTGAATAAGAAAAACAAGGCTGGCAACTTTACGTCGCCAGATATCAAGCTTTAAAAATAATCTGGCAGTTCATAAATATTCTTAAATTGCTAGGAATCCATTTTTCTGTGCATCTTCAATGCATGCAAGTCAACAAATGCAACTATCGGCTGACGCAGCAAATTCCACCAACGCGTCGCTTGACTTAAGGTTCATGTCGGATGGACAATGAGGCTATAATTTTACGGTGCAAACCTTACCCTGAAACCCTAATAAAATAAAGAAGATAACCCTAAAAGAGATGGATTAAGCTTACTACATATTTACCCCCGAATTGATTTAGCCTGAAACATTTCAACCTGGGTGATGTAGGCCTACGTGTCAAGTTCTGCCGAGAACAATCGATTTCTGACATGGTTCAAGAAGCATTTTGGCACTGTCGAATCGAATGATGAACTGACCGAATCAATTTTGAGGGGCGTGCCTGGAACTGTACGAAATGAAAGGCGATGTGACCGTGTGAATAAACAAATGCTGCCAGCGTGCGCAAATGTGTGCAGCCGCCCTCTGTAGCTCAGTCACTTATAAGACAACGCTGTAGAAACTGTTGTCACGTTGGGCGTAAGTGCGAGTCGTGCATAAGGCATGGGTTTTTGTAAATGCCCTTTATTTCATCATCACTTTATAGTTTCATTAGATCATGAAACTATCGTTATCATGCTCATTCATATCTCCTTATAACCTAGTTGTCAGTGGGATCGTTTAGTATCATAAAAATAATGCTGACGTTTTTTCTGATTTTCAAACTCTTTTGCCCAAAATGAGTCAGGATATCGTGATAAAATGTGAAATACTTCAACCGTTTCAGACTGAATCAGTTTGGCTAAACTTTTTCGCAGCTACCCTAGGATGACTTGTTCCGAACAAATCTACCTAGATACCTCGAGTAAAGGTGGGCTTTTTGCATAGGCCTTGGCCTAAAATAATTTAGGGCTCAGTTATGAAATTTGAAAAAAATAATTCAAGGGGAGAGGGGGCTGGGGTACCAACAATTGATATCGACAGCTGAGACCAAATCTATCATTTCTAATATTACAGAACTAGCCATCCTACTGCCCATACAAATTGGTCAAATGGCTGTTACGTGTAAGCCTAGGCCTAAGTACGGTAGACATCTACAAAAAACAGGCCCAAGCCTACCTCAGATATATGTGCTACTTGATCCATGCCTGACTTGACTTCAGCTTCTAAGATGCTAAGTTGACTGATTCACATTATGCCAAACAAATCATATCTTTAAGCATATAAACTTCCAATGAAGCAAGGTACTCACAAACGATTCCAGTCGTCCCAATTGCCAACTGGCATGGCCAGCTAAATTGGATCATCTTATTTGTGTTGGTCTATATATTGAAATTATTTATGATCCACCTGCAATCGACGACAACTCGATGAATGTGGATTTTTGCTCAGTATAAATCAAGTACTGGTAACCAATCAGGAATGAGTAGAAATATAATCAATCTTCGATATGTTCGAGAAGTAAGGTTGAAGTTCAAAGTTACTAGCAGACAACAGATGTGATGTCACACTCACATGTACTGAATTCGCATTGGTTGTTTGGCACTATTCGGCAGATTGAGTGGGCATTTTTAGAGCTCTTTTTCTACTCACCGACCCAACTCCAATCAACAACCATCATATTGTTGTCACATTCACACGAATAATTTGGGCTAGTAGACTAGAAGCCTTTTGGCAATTGAGACAACTGTAGTTGTCCATATTTACGTTTCTCAGTTCATGGCTGTGCTACAATTACGTTGACCGTGTCTCGTGCTAATCTAGAGATCGAAATGTGTATGGCACTGATTAGGACTTGTCAAGATACTTATTTTTATTAACAACAACATTCGTAACATAATTATAAGTTGCATAATGTGAACCCAACAGTTCTACTATCCAGAGCAGTTGCCATTTTGTAGGGTAGGCAAAAGCATTCCACCTTAATTTTTGACAGGCAGTTCCTTCTCATCTTTTGATAGGAAAACAATGCTTGGAACCATTATCAACATTTCCTTCGTACCGGTATTTATATTTTCTCTTGAATTCGTGTCTTGCCGATCATCATTGATTTTTCCCATTATTTTAGACCACTCCACACAATTACTTTCATATTTGTTGCATATATGTTATGTACCGCTTTGTATAATTCCGAGTTTTATCTCTCTTGTATAAACTATACCATGGAGGCGAGTCTCCTAACACTAAGAAACAAGGCTTGAACCGCCCGCCCGTGCGCGCGCTAGTGGTCTGGAACAGGGGAGACGTTCGCTCGGAATCTCCTTCTTTCGTAAGGGTGGCAACGGTGTATATGTGAACCATAATGTTCTCTCTCTCTCTTTCTCTCTCTCTCTCTTTCTCTCTCTCTCTCTCTCTCTTTCTCTCTCTCTCTCTTTCTCTCTCTTTCTCTCTCTCTCACTCTCGGCCAGCGCCCGCGCAAGAAGGGCTTGATAATAGTTGCTCTGGAGTCTAACCTACTCAATGCAATGCCGGACGGCTACCAATACAACCTAATCAAATATAATCACACGCTACATTTGACTCTTTGTTGTCGTTATGATTATGATTATAATTATTATCATTATTATTGTTGACGCCGAACGTCTTGGAAATTGACGCCGAACGTCTTGATTGATATTAGAGGTGGACTGTATGAAGGTAGAAAATGGTATTTGCATCAAAGTTACAGTGCGTTGCGACGTCCGGGAATCCACCAGGCGTTGAATCCACACAACGTTGAATCTAGACGCATGTTTATATGTCGACACTTGGTGTGATAATAGGAAAGTAAGTGAAAGTGATGGGATTCGTCACGACGAACAGGAGAACAGAAGGAAAGAAGAAGGAATTATAATTGAATGCTGCTCTAAATCACTGCGAGAGAATAATTAACATAAAGAGAAAACTCAACATTAAAGTTGAAACTAGACACTAACCATCGAAACTAGACCACGAAACCGACCGACTTGAATGTAGAACTGAATCGTACGACATTCAGAGAATAACTTGAAAAATAATCATCGAAACGAGACCGACCGCAAGACCACCTTGTCTGAACTGTCGAGAATGTGCAACCGAGGGGTATGACTGAACAGTCGATATTAAGAAAACTAAAACTGCATACGTGACCTACGACACCAAACTAATGGTTGGACCAATGACGAGAGTGAACTGAAAATAACCAATACTTGTTGAATGTCTACGATACAGACCAGTCAGTCTTGCTTCACCAAAGAGGTCGGCGCGAACAATTATTAAATTATTATTATTATTACTATTATTTCAACTATCAACATTATTAGACCCTATTATGATTATTACGGGTATCAGATTACACATTATATTACGTTGTCAAGGTCGATGATTCACATGTAACATAAATGAAGAGTCGATAGATGATCAAATTATTGGATGAAATAATTGAAACATCATATATATAAATAAATATCAATAATAAAGTCAACATTCTCAGGTTGAGGGTGGTAGTTAACACCATTATCTAGGGCCTCTCAAACAATGTGGGCTGATGATTGCTGTAATCCTTCAATTAAGTCAATTTAAATATGCTGAAATAATTTAAATATTATGCATAATTATAGTAATATGATGAATAGTAAATACTAATTAATTATTGAGTTGATGGCACAATCAACTCAACTTCTGAATTGTGTTTCAGGAAATAATATCATATAGAAAAATATTGTGGGGGGGATATTTTTCTGTTTAGTGAACATCTAGAAGTCAGTGTTTGACACTTAGTTCAAACTTCTGGTTCAGAGTGTTTGGGAGAGGTTTGGACAGTGCAGTCGTTTGGTTGTGTCTAGTTATCTCTTAAGTTAGGGACATGAATATCGTCATTATTCATTAGAATCTAGTTTCTGGGTTGCGATGACCTTTAATTTTTCCTACAAATTTTCGATGTAGTAAATACGGCAAACCTAGTTTTCATTAATAGGCTACCTTGAGTAATTATTACATATGGGTAACCATAGACGAAATATATACTATCACGACACTACACTCTTATGACCGAACAAAAATAAATTGGGCCTTCCATGTACACCTTCATTCCCCTCGCATACATCTGCAATTAGTCAGCCTACCTATCCAGACCACTGCACACGCAGGTTACGGTCTGGCCGATAACTAATCACAATCCAGCACGCTGTCTAGCAATGCAGCCCCTTACTACAAGATCAATGGTGCCGAGGAAAAAGAGTGGATTAAAAGTGGGAAGGAGTTTATTGCAACAATGTGTGACATGTTTTGAAGTATTATCCTTCATCTATGACATGGCTTGCCCATTCTATTCATGATAGTAAAAATGACTTATCTTCCCAGCGGTTGACGCACTCGACCGTAAAGTAATATTCAAGTACATAGAACTTGATTATTCATGAAAATTGGAGGGTTTTTTGCAGGCTACACTAGTTAATGTGGTCATGACTTTGACCAGATAATAGTAAGCCATAGGCCTATTTGTGGTCCAATAAATGTTGACTACCGGTATATAGCTCCGGTATACAAATAAAATAATTTGAAAGTTTTGGGTCATTTTTCAGATCGATGTTTTTCGACGAGGATGGAGATTTAGCCCACGAATTCTATGTCGAAGTACCTTCTTCTAAAAAAGGATCCAAAGCAACTATGAAGAGAGTTCAGCACAACCTAATTCCTCAAGGAGAAGTCCGTCATCAATTCCCACGAATACATGTTGATTTCCCAGTGATTTTGTATCAAGGTGATCTTATACAACATTAAATAAAATAGAAAATCTAATAAACATATTTACTACCATCTACATTGTGCATTGTGTGCACCCATAGTTACTGAAACAATGCCATTTATACCTCGCAATTTTGTTCTATTCATCAATAATTATAATAATGTATGTTTGGCAAATATGAAATACAAGTAACTTTTAATAGCGTACATTGATAAGTCGGCTGTGATAAAGCGATGATGTGTGGTTATGTTGGACATGAAAGTATAGAAAGCTAGATTTTCATTTTATCAATTACTAATTAGAGGTAGAATTACTTCAAACAAATGGCTTCAAATTGTGTGATAAAGTATGTGTATAATGTGCAATAATAGGAAAAGGCAAGATGTGTTCATAGTGATGAGGATATTGATCAGGCGTTAAGGCTTTTATGGGCGTGCTATAAACATTCGTAGTTTCCTTCGAGAGGCATTTCAACTCTAGTCACCATAACTTTGCCCTCTTGGTCCTTTAGCTTTGCCTGTGCCTTTCCTATTATTCACTCTACCGTGGATGTGACTAATGTCTACTGCTACAGTGTAATGGATTATATTTAAATTGATTAGATGTTTCAAGCTTTTGTCACCCGTAGATAAGATAGGTTCTTCAGTTGGGTTGTTACGTTAGTATTGAATGAGAAATTGTATTGGTGCCCAAATTAATTAAATTCTTATAGTAATCTGATCTTGTTAGGTTATCATGATTTATACCCCCTTTACACGATCAACTTATTCCTAGAAATGCATTTTTCAAGTGTGTCGCTACCAAGTAGAATACATGCCTTTCCTATCTCGCGTTTACACTACTATAAAAGTTGCTATTGCTGTCAATGCATTGCCTCATTACGCTCAGCTCTCGTGGCAATATTGCTAGTAGCCGACCAATCAGTGACCAGTAAAGTGTAACGTCACATTCCGTTGACTGCCTAGCTTCTGTTGACGCCATATCATCGAGTGGGAGAATCGAAGATTGGTGACTGTCAATTTTCAGTGATACTGAAGATGGGTACTTTTAGGTTATGTTTATATTGATCTCAAAGTTCCAGTAATTCAAACAGATGTAATGGATAGTGAGGGTGAGAAAACTTTGATAGGTTTAGCAGCTGCTGTAACGATTGCTTTTGACTTGGGCATGTTGATGGCAAGCTTGTGAAAAATTTGTGTTTGAGGAATATAAACTAGTATACACTAGTACTCCTGGTGATATCGATTAGTATTTATATCGCAACTATCGATCTATGTTTTAGTGATTTGAGCTGCTAGTTCAAGGTTCAAGCTACTGGCACCGCTACGGCAGAAAATACAAATTTTAGGATGCTATACACGATGGAAAATACATTGCCGAAATGCATTGCTATTTTAGTTGATCGTCTAAAGGGCCTTTTATGTATTATTTCAGAGCTTAAGTCCAGTGGATAACTCATACATTAATATGTCACTGATTATTAATGAACCTTTGAATTAAAATAAAAAAATGTCCACCCCATCTTGATTTTCGTTTTGAAATTTGTCGACTATTAGAATCAATTCACTTGTATTGTTTTAAATACTCACTGAAAGTACACACGAATTTAGGTAGATCAACCAACCATCCACATGGTATTTTCATATCAAAAATGGAAAAAATGAGAATAAATGAAAATTCTCCATGTACCTCTATGTTGTATTATAATCATCAATTAGTCTTGCTGCTTATGAAGCTGGCAACAAATAGGCGTGTCAAGTCTTTATCACATAGCACAGGGCCCTTATTCTGTAATTGCAAACGAAATAAAAGTGCGACTCCACGAGTCGGCGCCAATATGATGAACCATGCTAAAGTTTACGGAATCATCGGAATGAAACGAATATGGGTCGCTTTTATTTTGTTTCAAGAGCTATCTATGGAATAATGGCTCATGAATCTTTAGTAACAATCTTCATCATATTTTGTATGAGTGCACTTTTCTATTCAAATGTTTTTGTACGCATATTTTGTTGACACTAGTCAGACGTTACATGGTTGAACTTACCATTAGTATGAAAGTGCATTTGTATACATATTAGTGATGCCTTCGAGTAACTCGGTACCCGCCAAAATTACCCTTGGGAAGTGATTTTAGGAAAAAATCAACAATCAATATTTTGTTGCATTTATATTATTCTTTCCAATTCCCACTGTTTTATGAAGGTCAAAGCTTTCGTCTTTGACTTTGAAGAGAAAATACAGCCCTCTGACAAGCCCCAAGTCATGTGACAAGTACCCAGAGTTACAGACAAAAGATCGGGGGGGGGGGGGGGGGCTGATAGAATGTCTGAAGAAAATGTTTTGACATTTGTCAATAGAAACAAATTGAAAGGATCATTCATGTTTTAGTTGTTTGTTTGTACAGTAGGTAAAGAGTTATTGAAAGAACCTATGCACAGACAATTCAATTGACTGTCCTCGTTATTCATTGGTCCTAACGGTTAGATGTGTCCATCTCCCAATAATCGCGTCAGAAAGATAATCTTCGAAGCAATATCTACAGCTAAGACGGTAACATGACTCTTGGATGAGGGATGAAAACGGCCTCTTGTTCGCGTGATTTATACGTGCAATTTTCCCTTTTCCGGTTACCCGGGTGGCAGAATAATACCCAAGTAATGCATTACCTGGAACCCGAAGTCAAAACGAATATGTATATATATGTAATATGTATTGTTTGGTACATTCATAGACATTAATTAAATTGAACTTTTCATCTATGTAGCAGAAGATGCAGAGGAGCATGTACTCACATATGGACACAAAAAAAACAGTAGATTTCCATTTATTTTGATTGGAAGTTTTTTCTGGGGCTTGTCCAGTAAACCATATTTTTCACTTTCTTACATTTTAAGAATGACGTCGCCAGTTACCGTTGATCGATTTTATCTGGGCTCATTGCTAACGATTACAATGACCGAGTTTTCAGTTCATAAATTGACCGCGATCGAGATATTACGAAACTCCCATACCTTCAATCTTAGCATTGTCATCAGTGCTCTGATTTTATACCAGAGTTGAATACTTCTGATTTTCAATCATTCATTCATTATTATGAGCAATAATCTTATACAAACAGCTTTAGAATAGAAATGAATGAAAATTACGTTCAAATATTATTTTTATGTCTCGCGCTTCGGGCAGCTTGTTCGATCTCTGTTACTACACGTCTTCTCAGACCATGTAGCAGTCCTATGTTGCCAGTTCTACCATCATTTGCCATTGACACAATGTTGATCCCTAATATTGATTCATTCATCTTGATTTTGATGTGTGGTGTGTGGTGTTTATCTCCCGGCCTTCCCAATGATCATGTTGATATATTCACATATTCATTCCTCCAGAGTAGCATGCTACGTACATGGTTACCTAACCTTGGAAAGAGGCATCAACTATCAACACCAATATACTACTCCTATGTATTACCATGTTCACAACACCTCCATTTGACCAAACTAAACAGTCTAACTGAAGAACCACCCCAAGATTCAGCTTTCAGACTATGGTAATTGGACCTATTGAGATAACCTGATTTTGGTTAGAATGTGATTGCAATGTGCAAGGTCTAGTTTTGGTTATGAGCAGTGTTGGGTAAGTTCCTCAAAAAAAGGAACTAGTTAAAGTTCCAGTTACTCAGCCAAAAAAGGAACTAGTTAAAGTTACAGTTCCTCCAAAAAAGGACTGAAAAGTTCCCAAAAAATCAAGTTTCTTCGAAGTTCCTTTGAAAGTTACCGAAACAAAATTTTTCATAAGATTCAGGAGTATTTTCATGGACGTTGGAAATAATATGGATATTCTTGTTCTCTCATCAATAAAGTGATAACGCCAGGGATTTTCATATAAATATTCGTCAGTTTACTATAAATAATTCATAATTGTAAATATAGTACCGATTTTCTTCTCGCCATACTAGTAGGCCAGAAAATACCTACTAGGTGAGTGAATGTCAATTTTCGAGAATTAGAAATGTAATATATCAAAATATATTACCATACTTCGATTGATTGTGCTACAAAATCATGTAGGTTTCTTTTGGAATGATTTTTTTTTAGGCTCATAATTATGTTTCACCTATCGAATCAATAGACCTTCATAATGGTTAAAAAAATCATATCATAAACGATGAATTATAAATTTAAAATTATACATTATAAATTATATTATATATTTTATCAAATTATTAAATACCACTTAGATGTAGGTGGATAAAACGACTACGGAGTGAAATTGAAAGAGTAAATAATGAATTAATAATTCTTTCATTTGCTTACTTTAATATGCTTTCGTTAGTTTGACGACGTCGACATCGATGCACCCATCAGTTTCCCCGGCATGCACAATAGACATTTCGCCATAAAATTGCTACCATAACATTTTTTCCCTCCAAGAAAAAAAAGGTTCCAAAGTGTTGCCAAGGTAAAAGATTACTACCCGTATCCGCCATGATGAGACAGTACTTTGATAGTACACGCTGTACAATAGTACAATACACGCTGATCACCGAAGACTGACGCTGTTAGACAATGACCTCCTCTCGAGATCAAACACTGAAGTGAAATAACTATTTTATGTTTACACAACTCTCCCCTGTGCGTTTTGAAAATTATCTGGATCTTATTGGCTATTGATGATGTCACCGGGTAGAGGGGGAGGTTTTCTCGGAATGTCTTCATACGCAGAAGAAGCAGCTGCATATTAACGAAGGATGACGGTTTGATTGACCGTTTTCTCCAACCACTTACACTTACGCTAGGGTGGTTCGAGCCATCAACTCCGTGACTCGAGAACGGGTGATAACACCGATATAACGGAAAGATCGTAGGATGAGATAAGTGCACAGCTAATGAATGGGGAAATACATCAAAGATGGGGAATAATCCAAACTTGGAATAATGAGTGGTCACTGGACAGACAATGGGCGAAAGTGATTAGGAAGATGTGTGTTTCTTTCAAAAATATGAGACAAGACAAACATTCTACCTGCTATCATACAAAAATCATACGATCTTTTCTTTTTTGTGATACGCGTTCTTTAAGTACAGTTCGTTCAAAATGAACTTTGAAAGTACCGGTACCGTGAATTTCGTTCCTCGTTACCACTGAAAATGAACTGCGTTACGTTAAAGTTCCTGCTTTATAAAAGGAACGCGTTTCCCATTGGAGTTCCCGAAAAAGGAACCAGTTCCTTTTTTAAGTTCCTACCCAACACTGGTTATGAGAGATAATAATAATTATTATCATAAGTAACTTTTTTCATTATCATTTTGTTGTGTAGACCAATGACACGGACAAGCTCAATGTTGATTAATTATTGCTTTATTACTGCCCACATTTTAACTGAGCAAGTCGATTCTATTATACTGAAGTAGATGATGTGCTTCTACCACCATTAAATGTCTTACTTGTATTGTGGATAAACTATTTGTCTGAGATAAGGTTACTACAATGAAGATACAAGTTGTTAACAAATGTTGGAAGACTTGATTACTTTATGTGGTTATACAATAATTCATATACACTATAATTTGTGCTCACTCATCAATTATATTACTGAAATTATTCAAATTGAACAACACTTGTGCAACTAACATTGTATAGTAAGAGTATACATATTACATATTAGTGAAAAAACTTCTAATATATAAAAAACAATGGCTGGGAACCTATGCTGAGTGATCGTTATTTGTTAAGCATTCTGAACTCTTTGTTATTACTCTTTGGATTATTGGATTTCTTTATCTGAGTGATATTATTATTTCATAGTACCAGTACAGTGAAACCTCTATGCATCGTTCATTTAACCGTAATTTTCCTGCTTCTATCATTTATTTTGTCCAGTCCTACTCCCATACAACCAGTGTTAAATTTTTCTGGATGGATTTCTTTCTTCCCATAGTCCCTTGAAAAACAATAGGCCTTGATACTGTAGAGGATTCACTGTGGATAGATGGTTCAGTGCTTTCAAATATTTGAAATACCAATGAAGTAATGTGCAATTATGTATCCATATAATGGTGTAATCTATTGGTTGGTACTTCAAAAAATGATATATAATTTGATATTTGGAAGCATACTTGATTGGCAATTAATAATATTGAAAATCTTTCTATCCAGGCTGATTTCTTATAATGAATGGATGTCCTTTTGAAAACAGGCGAGATAAATTTGATTTGTTTATACTATTAAATATTATGTAATATTGGTTTTGCTGTATTGTGACATGCAAGTTGCAATGCAGTTGGTTTATAGCTGATGATGTAAAATAATAAAATTATTATTATTATAATGTGAGAGTTGATAATCAAATTTATTTGCTCCCAAATACGCCACTTGAAATCAAGCCGTATACGGTATACCTCATGTGAAAATTGCTTGAAATTAAATTTTGCAAAACAATTACTACGTTCATATTTTTACCACATCCAATATAATCACTAGTGAATAATGATAAATGTATGTACACTTGACAGCACGAAAATGGGAAAATATTTTCAGAATCTCTTAAGTCAATACTAGTAGAACAAGTAGTATTGAACTTCAGACTTGTTTCACAAGCTCTGTGATTATTGATAAGGGTTTCATCTCGTCATTTTCATAGAAATGAACTGAAGTCTTTAACAAACCTGGACAGACTGTCTGTCACAAGTTGCAGAGGAAAATGTTTTCTATGTTATCCTTACTAAGATGAGAGTTCTAATTGATTTTCAAATCTCTCCTGGTATCATATTTATTATTTGGACCTGGGGAGTGAATGAAATAATGGATCTCCATCAACACGATATTAATTCTTGCACTTTTCACCCTGCTAGCACTAATTTTAAAAAAACTTCATTCAGGGTGAAATCTATTTTCACAAAATTGGATAAATGTTATCATATATCATTCGATTCAGTACAAATCGAGCCAATATTCTTAATCTATCACTTTTGAAATGAGTGTCATTCTTGAGCACCATGACACTTTGAACAGTGTCGTCCACTTTTCGAGGGTGCAGATCACAACAGTCAAATTAAAGGGGTAGGTAGCCACAGCATGAAATTTATTTTTGGCACACAATTTTTTTTCTTTGAAGTATTGTTAACGATTATTTGAAGAATTTGTGACCGCAGCGCGTAGTTTTTGAAAAAATATATTTCAATATTTGAATGCAACATAGACGGTAATGCATAGTCTCTGTAGTCTAGGCTAATACTGGGGATCGTTTTTACAATATAGGCCACGACCCGCTTTTTTCTTTCGCATTGTCTAAGAAATTGTCGATTCTTCCCATTGTCTAAGAAACCTTCATCTCATTCATCATTCATTTGATGCCAATAGATCAAGGCTCATATATAGAATCATCGAGAGAGACACGAATTCAATGCGTTTTCCTATGCTAATTTTGGTTTCAAGTCATTATCAGATTTCAAATTAAGCAAAAACTAAAATGACTTATAATGTCGGGTAACTAGCACAAAGAAGAACTAACTACAACTCAAAAACTATATGGAATCTTCTCTCCATTCTGCAGAAAAAATGTTGTGCAAGTAGAGACCCGAGTTACGGTAGTTCTACGAGAAATCAGGTCTGGACGTGGGAATATCAACAAAATAAGTAAATCATAGCAGAGCACATTGTAAAAAGCACATGTAGGGCTAGGTCAGAAATATGAAAACAATCAATCTATCGGCCGATGGCTAAAACTAATTCAGAACCCACTACGTGTAACTTATTACACAAGAAATGAACTTTGATTGGAGCACTTAGAAAGTCAATCCCAATTTCTCTGCTGTTTCAAGTGTACATGACATACTCAAATGTAATGCTATTAATAAGTTATATTGTAATATATGTAAATTATGTACCGATTAATTATGTATTGTTTTCCAAGTCCCCTCTTTTTAGACAGCTTTTTGCAGAAATCCAGGGAGTCCAATTAACGCCTACTAAAATTCCAATCAGACGAGATAGTCGGGTTATACAACTGTATATCGAGAAAATAATCATACCAGACAGCAGGGTAGTAGGACATGGTTAGTACAGTAACTTCTCACTTTGCTCAACACATCGAGAGCCACAAGACTGAATAATGATGGGAATCAGAAGGATTGACAGCTTACTCGCAATGAGTGGCAATTGCTACAGAGTGCCATAATATACAATAAAATTAGACAATGATTGGATCAACATATTTATTCAGGGAAAAAACATTGTAATTAATGGTAATATGCAACACTAGTTGCCTTCTTTGCATTATAGTTTATTTATAAACTGTTTTTATAGAACACAGTTTTTTTTGTCTAGATAGCTCTAATTAATTAACACCGTTAGGGTAGTGATACTTATTTGAAAAATTCTATATTCCATGCCTGCCTGAAGTAAACCATTGAAATTTTACATCAAAATCCCTTAAAATTACTAGTTCTCGAAATAAAAAAAATACCATGAAATTATATCACTGATTTTTTAATCTACAATCCTGAATATAGAATATAATCTTCCGATATATAACGAGGAGCAAAATCTACATCTCCTTCAAGTCAATCAAGGGGTAATTATTCTATAACACTGGTACACATTTTCAAATTTAACCCACCACCAGACTTTTCAATTTAAGATTCCTAATTTGATTCTACATTTACTTGTTTATTGAATACCCTTCATCTTTCAATCTACTTTTTCTTCATATCAAGTGGTTTATTGAGAGGGCCATCCTTTGGTGCAATAGTAGGAGTCTTCAGAAGTGCATTTGGTGTAAGTCTCTTTGTAGCAGATGCTAATTTGGAGACAAAGTTGGTTTGCACTCGAGGAGTTACTGGCAAACCACTGAAAGATGTACATTTGGTTCCTAGGTCACGTTTCTTCAGCACGTGAACATTTGTTGGTGCGCATTCAACTGATAATGGCGCTTTAGAAGTTTTCAAGATTTTGTGAATATCAGGTGTGTGAAGGGGTCGTTTCCTTGCAGCAACACGTTTCGGTACTATGGGCGGTAATTTCGTCGAATGTTGAGTTGAAGGGTTGGTGATTGTTGTTGCATTGGAAGTTATCGAGCCATCCGCCTTCACTTTTTCGCGACGCACCACTGTCGATAAGTTGCTTAATGTACGACGTGATGGAGATTCTGCATTGAGTGCCATCATCTGCAACCCTGCAATGCCTTTGTTCAGTGGGAACAGCGTTGGAGAGCTCCGTGATACACAGACAGATGCGTCGTCAAGATTTGAGGTTTTTCGTCCGGTGTTCGATTCAAATACAAATGATAGCTGGAAATAGAAAGTTACAGTAATGTTTATCCCACCAAAAACCTCTACGGGTGAAAACTTGGAGCCAAGTCCTCGAATATTTCAGCAACTACAAAAACTTCCCGATATAAAAGGTGTGAAATCAAAACTGTATTTCAAGTGCAACTTATTATTCATCAATACGGCCTGGAAAATAACAGGAAACACTTGGCTCATTGCCCCCCACGTCCCCTCATATAACCTCACCCCGAATTGAAGTGAAGTGCATGATGCTAAGAAATGAGTAACTCCACGTTCCTGACACAGGGAAACGTAATATGAGTCAAGAAAATTTGTAATTCACCCATGATCTCATGGAGACTCTTGTCGTGTTATTGGTTATTAAATTATCGAAATATCCACTTTTTAGATGAGCATAGTGAAGATTCCATTTCATATACCGATAAAAAATGGGCTTGGTTTTTATGTTGTTTTTTTTCTAATTTTGTGCATGGCATACAGGTCAGGAAAAAATATCTATCAACTTGAAACTTTTCCCACATATTTCTGTCATATCAGAATAGACTGGGATCGTTTTTCAGAAAAATCGGTCAGGAGGTTTTTCCGGAAAAAATTCGGAAAGTTGGGATTTCATAAGAATAACCCGGAGGAAAAATATTTGAAAACCAAGAATTCTTCAGAGGCTCTCAAATTTTCACCGAATATGAACAATACTATTATACATCTTTTCAAACATGTTTGCAACAATCGGATTAGAAATAACAAGAAAACGCAATAAAAGTGAACATTTTATTGAATATTTGGATCAATTGGTTTTGCGAAGTGTATATGCGACAGGTTGCAGCACTATAAATATCAACAAGTTGCAGGTAAGGTTTTTGAATGTTTGAAGTAATCTAAGGTTCGCATAAGTGGATTGAGCTGACAGAATATTTTTCATTCTAGATTTCCATACTTCTAGTCTCATCTCACAACGCAAATCCCGCGCTTTCCTATTTTAAATAAATGTTGCATTTGTGACTTGAAAGAAGGCAAAGACTGACTTTGACCCAGACATATATATCCTCATTGGAGTAGAATGAATTATAACTTCAATCAAGAATAAAAATACAATATAAAAATAATTTGAAATTATACTTTGAATTTGGAAGTAATTTGAGTATTTATATTTGATTCATGAAACCTACATTAAGAAATCTAACAAGATATTTGTAAGTTAGGTTCTATGAACTTATAACGTTTAAATTTTCAAAGATAGTGTGCTTCCCGATGAAATGTAGGCTCTCAATTTAAGTTCTCTCAATCACTCACTACCCACTAAATGTCATCAAGTTGATAGGAAACTACATTTTGGAATAGAAAATGGACTGGGGAGGGCAAGTTTCTTGAAACATATTACGTTTCCCTGTGTCAGGAACGTGAAGTTACCCATTTCTTAGCATCATGCACTTCAATTCGGGGTGAGGTTATATGAGGGGACGTGGGGGGCAATGAGCCAAGTGTTTCCTGTTATTTTCCAGGCTGTATTGATGATTAATAAGTTGCACTTGGCATACAGTTTTGAATTCACACTTTTTATATCAGGAAGTTTTTGTAGTTGCTGAAATATTCAAGGACTTGGCTCCAAGTTTTTACCTGTCATGGTTTTTGGTGGGATATCAGTAATTTATGTTGCTTCATAATGACTAGATGCATTTGCTTGTTCACAATAGCATCAGAATATATTTTTCGTCCATGTTATCAAAATGAGTCTATAATAAATACTGTCTCTTAATTGATTTCCTCGCCTATCATATATCAGCATTGAATGGCCCAAAATGGCCGTCAAGTTGGAATATTCTTCAAATACCATAATTGGAATATACTCTTTACTAAAATTTGCATTATCAGGCAAAGGTATCAACGTGATAATTTATGCATATCAGCTGTTTCATTTGACATTCACTATCTCTCTGTTGTGTCTGGTAACGATCATTCAGATAGACAGAGCGGAGAAAAAAGTACCCAGAGTTTTCGATGGTTCATTGGTGGCCGTGATTTAATCGTCGATACCACGGTATTCTTCATTTCTGAAAGTTATTATTTCAATCTATTCCAGTTAAAAATTATTGATTGACGAATCTCGCACACACAATCGATCTGGTATATTCATACGAACATATTTTCGAAATGTCATTGAAATATGACGTGAAATGATTTTTAAAATAATAAAAACTTGAAAAATGAGTGAAATATGACCTTACTTCTGTCTTTCAAAAGCAACTTCCAGTTAAGACATCCAAGAGTCACAATTAATTTCATATGAGTTCACATAATCCCTGAGAAAATCAGAGAAATTGGACGATTCGTCCTAACGACAGTATTCTTCATTCATGAATGTTATTATTCCAATCTCTTGCGATTAAAAATGATTAATCAACAAATCTCATATATCACACAATCAATCTGGTATATTCATACAAACCTATTTTCGAAATATTATTGAAATATGTCGTGAAATTGATTCTTAAAAATAATAAAAACTTGAAAAATGAGTGTAAAATGACCTTACTTCCGGTTTTAAAAGCGTCTTCCGGCTTGAAGATTCAAAAGTCACAATTTCATATGAGTTTACATAATCCCTGGAAAAATCACGACAAATCGGACGATTTGTTGATACGACAGTATTCTTCATTTCTGAAAGTTATTATTCCAATCTCTTCCGGTTGAAAAATGATTAATTGACAAATCTCGTACACACAATCGATCTGGTATATTCATACAAATCTATTTTCGTAATATCAGTGAAATATGTTGTGAAATGGTTCTTAAAAGTAAAAAGAAACTTGAAACTTCCGGTTTTCTAAAACAACTTCCGGTTAAAACATCCAAAAGACACAATTTCATACGAGTTCACATAATACTTGAGAAAATCAGTAAAATCGGACGGTTTGTTTGGCCTGTAGCCGAGTTCTTAGGCGACGACGGAAGGAGGAGAAGGAGGAAGAGGAGGAGGAGGAGGAGAAGAAAACGGATAATGTAGTCTTTTCACAGTGCTATAACTTTTAGATGTTTGTTCCGATATATCTTCAATTTGATCTGTCGTGTCGTGTATGGCGCCTCATATCATTACAATAAACTAGAGGTATCTAGGTTTGTTTGTTCTGGAGATACAGTATGCTCAAAACTGCCTGGAAGTACTTCGTGTAAACAGTGTAAGCGTGTAGCCGAGACTTCGCACAGACTTGGCTCTCGTCGAGCTGCCACTAGACTAGATTCAGTTTGTTTTAATATAGGCCCCCTAGATATGAAGTCATTATCTGGGTGATTTCAGAGAAATTGAAAAAAAAATGTTGACCCAATATTTTTTGCATTTTAATTACGAAAAACGAAAAAATTCTTTCCGTATTTAGACGATCTCTCTTATTTCTTGCTCTTCTGTCCAGATTGTGAGCTATGGGAATTGTTTGTGATGATGTGACTTTTTGAGTGACAGGTGATGAGTAGGAGGGAGGGTCAGTGTTGGGTACGTTTCTCAAATAAAGGAACTAGTTCCAATTCCCGTTACTCGATCCAAAAAGGAACTAGTTACCGTAAAAGTTCATCAGAAAAAAAAGGAACTCGGAAGTTCCCCCCAAAATTAAGTTCCTTTGAAAGTTTCTTCGAAAGTTACAAGAGCGGAGTTAATTGTATGAATTTCATGGGTTTTAAAATGTTACAAAGCAAAAGATTTCCATGTTCACCACCATTTACAGACAATTTAAACCATTTACAGTTGGTGCATAGCAACGAAAGAACGGGCGATGGGAATTGAATTCTTCACGAATTCAATCATGAAAATCAGTTCAATGGTGAAATACCGTAAGATAGCATTGATGCTTGTTAAAACGACTCTTGTACACATTATTTATACACATTATTTTCCATATCGCGGGTACCCGGGTAGCATAATAATACCTGGTTAATGCATTATCCGTTCCCGTACCTGACCCAGGTACCAGAAGCCATCACTAATACACACAATTTCTTCTCTACAAATTAGAAAGTTCAAACAATACTTACATTCTCTTCGTCTGGACCATCAATTGCACTTATCATGCTGGTATTTGCAAAGTTGATTTTGGAATACTGCAGACTTTTGATAGCCATTTGCATTTGTTTCATTGCCCCTTGGAGACGGACAATTACAGCATCTGTATCTTCAGCAGGAAACTGATTGAATCCCAAAGGACTAGACACTTCCAGCTCCGTCCAAGTACTTTGACGTACTAACGGCGGGGGACGAACGTTGGTGTCTATTTTCTGTGAGAGAAACAAATACCATTGCAGTAACCTTAAAAAAATAGAAGAATCACAATTTTTTCATTCTTCTAATGGTGCTTAATAACCTCCGAAACAAGGTTATAAGAGGATACAAAT